>CAHIKZ030000334.1:620000-790000 GCA_903632075.3 Acanthosepion pharaonis | reverse complement strand
TCTATGTGTATAACTTGATTTATGTTTGATTTATTTTTGAGGGAGAAAAGGAGGAAGAAATCTCCCCCCGTTGAAAATACATCTGCATGCATAGGAAGAAAAACTACTTCACCGATCTTCATTCAATTTGCAACATAGATAGTAGACATAAAAGGGAGTGTAATGAGCTATGTTTGATTTATTTTTGAGGGGAGCAAAGGGGGCAGACCACCCTACTTGAAAATAAATTTAACCCATGGATTCAAAAACTAGTGGACAGATTTTTATGAAATTTGGAACATAGATTTCCGGCATGAGAATGAATGTAATATGCTATGTATAAGTATATATTATTTTGATCAAAAGAAGTCCCCGAGAGGTGGCACAACCGCCCCTATTTCAGTTTTTTCCCTTCGATTTGAATGAAATTTAAACTTAGGTAAATGGCATGAAATGATGCCTATTTTCAAAATATCAGCCATTTTCAATAATATCTAGACACCCTAATGGGGGCTAAACCCCATTATTGAACATTTTGGGAGCCCATAACTTGAGTATTTGAACCTCTATTATCACGGAGCATAGAGCTATATGTTTTAGTCATCTTGAAATATTTTGAAGCCAACTCCCAAAGTACTTATATAGAGTCCGAAGGGGTGAGTGGGGAACCTAGCCCCCTAAAAATCTAAACAACACAACCATTGGATTGATTCTTATGTATGACACCTAATGACATAAACTATATATATAACTTATTTAAATAAAAAATGGGAGTCCAGTGGTGCACAAATGCGCGCCTCAATAAAATTGTTTCCATGGATTCAAATGAAATTTAAACCATACCATCTTTTTCCATTCATTTCATTTTTGAATCCAAACATTTGGTTGAGACCGCAAATTTAATTTCCTCTAACCTACACAACAGCTACTCTTTCAATCTTATATAGTGACCAAATTAATCCTCGTGTAGTTTTTCCATCAAATTGTCTCTTCTGGACTAAAGAGGAATCACTTGAACCTATACAATAACTACAATTTCATTAATATGAAACTTTACAATTTATTTGAATTCTTGATAAAGTCGTTTATCCTATAATGACCAAACCTAAACAGCTCTATATCTTTCAAATGTCTCTTCTACCAACTGATTATTGCAAATAATAATTAGGATTCACCCTTGCTACAATGCCTCCCAAAGCGATCCCAGGAGAGGGAAAGAAAAAAGCAGAAGAAACTGAAGATCAGAAGTGCAAGAGAAGGAGAGATGACGCAAAAAGTCATGCAGCTTCACGAGTGTCACAAAGTCAAGAATAAGAGGATCTCAGACGAAGATTAGACTGCTCATCGGACTGCAGCAGCAAGACAGTCTGAAACTCAAGAATAAGCTGACAAAAGACATACATTAGATGCTCATCGGACTGCAGAAGCTAGGCAATCTGAAAGTCAAGGAGAAACTGAAATGAGACGTAGCATGGATACTCAGCGGGCTGCAGCTGCCAGATAATCTGAAATTCCAGAATTAATGGAGAGGAAACTCAGAATACAGTAACCAGGTGACTGGAGATATTACACTGAAAATAAACATTACTATAATGGTATTTTTTTTATTACTGATGTTTGTTGTTATACTTAAATAAATATTGTAATATGCATATGTTTATAGTTTTCCTCAATCTTTTATTTAGTTATATATGTGATGATTGCTTCATTTATA
This sequence comes from Acanthosepion pharaonis, assembly GCA_903632075.3. Classification (NCBI taxonomy): domain Eukaryota; kingdom Metazoa; phylum Mollusca; class Cephalopoda; order Sepiida; family Sepiidae; genus Acanthosepion; species Acanthosepion pharaonis. The sequence goes on along the minus strand of CAHIKZ030000334.1, from coordinate 788,307 downwards.
GATCCAAATAGAGATTAGAGACCAGAAGGTTATATGCAACCATGATGATACCGGCCTGAAGGAAGCACCTCTTTGCTCTACATGAAAACTGGCAGTCCTTTCTATTATATTACTTGGATGGATAGAGCCGTATAACCTACACGAATGTTAACAGCCATTTATTATTATATTGGAGGCTCAATAATCTCCAATCAATATCTTTCAAAAACAGTACAATTTTGGCAGATTCTTCCAAACCCAATCAACGACGGGTATTTCTGCTAGTATATATATATATATATATATATATATCAGGTCATTCCATAAGTTCTGTCCGAATTTTAACTTTTTGTTAAAATGAACGAAATTTAAAGAGTATTTTATAATGTCTAATGGAGCTGAACATTATTTTTATGTTTAGATGCATTTAAACTGATCAAATTTTATTTCAGAGAACAATAAAATTAAATTTTGTTTGATTAAAACCCTGCTAACATGGAAGTACCCAAGAATCATTTGAGGCACATAATGCTTTATGAGTTCAAGAAAGGAAACTCAGCAGCCGAAGGGTTAGAAACATTCACTCATTTTATGGAGAGGAATGTGTGAATGAAAAGAACTTGCAGAAGATGGTTTGCAAAATTCAGAGGTGGAGATTTCACCCTTGAAGATGAAGATCGAACTGGACGTCCAGTTGAGTTTGATGAAAAGCTTGAAGCAGCCCTTGAAGAAAATCCTGCTTTATCAGTTGAGGAATTGGCAGTGGTTCTCAGTTCAAACCATACAACTGTTCATCGTCATCTTCAACAACGTGGAAAAGTTCCTAAACTTGGAAAATGGGTGCCTCATGAATTGTCTGAAAACAACCTCAAATCCCGAGTTGACATCTGGTCTTCTCTCCATTCTCGCCAACTTGTTTCACCTTTTTTAGATAGACTTGTGACTGGCAACGAAAAATGGATCTTTTATCGAAATGTTAAGTGTCATAGACAGTGGCTTGGAAAAGAGGAAGGACCCCAGCCCCAGCCGAGAAGGGAACTTCATGGGCAGAAGGTTCTTTCAATCTGGTGGGATCGACAAGGAATAATCCACTTTGAATTCTTACCACCTAATGCAACAATTAATGCTCAAATATACTGTAAACAATTAGAGCGTTTGAACCAAGCTTTGAGAAAAAAAAGACCTGCTCTAGTGAATCGAAAAGAGGTGATGTTTCATCAGGACAATGCGCGACCATTACATAGCAAGAATCACGTCACAAAAGATCGAAGAACTTGGTTGGGAGAAAATTCCTCATCCACCTTATTCTCCCGATCTTGCTCCTTCAGACTACCATTTGTTCGTAGCTTACAGAATCATTTGGAAGAAACAGCTTTTGTAACACAGGAAGAGGTTAAAACTGACATTTTGAGTTCTTCGAATCAAAGCCAAAAGAATTTACAGTAATGGAATTAGTAAGCTTTAATAGATGGAAGGAAATATAGATAATCAGGGAAAATACATTGTTGATTGAATCTGTAATTAAATGTAACATTTGATCACTTGTTTTTTTATTCAAAATTCGGACAGAACTCATGGATGACCTGATATATATATATATATATATATATATATATATATATATATATATATTGAATATATATATATATAGATAAAACACACACACACATATATATATATGATTGCATATATATATCCATATGTGTGTTAAGAAATAGGAAGATCTGCCACTTATGCTAACATGGTTTCAACCATTGAGGTTTCTTCAGGTGGTAGTACCTATTGGCTGAAACCATGATAGCATGAGTGGTTGATCTTATTTCATAACATTTAAAAGCTCTGCGCCTTCGATTTTTTAATTGTGTATCTATCACTTTTTAATGCAACTGTTTACAGACCTAGTTTAACTTTAACCAACAACTGTTTAACCATTGTATATATATATATATATATATATATATATATATATATATATATATATATATCTGCATGATCGAATATATATATATGATTGCATATATATATATATATATATATATATATATATATATATATATATATATATATATATACACACACACACACACAAACACATAGATACAAATGAAATGAGAGATAATCAAATATAAATTCAAACGTTCATAACATTAATTTAAAAATAGGGCTCAACACAACAGTAGAGCGATAATTCTTTATTATAGGATATTACAATCAAACATATGTAACCGCTACATAAATATATTCACGTTTCGATGGATATCACCGCATCTCATCAGGCGGTGGTAAATGATGATTATTACAATTTTTAAATTTATTTACAAACTCCTCTTACGCGAAAAAAAGGAAAAACTAATAATAAAAATAAAAAAGCATGCAAGAAAGAAATACATAATATGAAGTCTCACCTAAAAAGAAAAAAAGAAAGAAAAATACAAGATGTAGTCGACAAAAGGAAGAAAAGAAAGAAAGACAAGATAAAATCTCTTCTAAATGAAGAAAATAAGAAAAGCGAAAAGGAAAGAAAGACACCAGATATAGTCTCTTTTAAGAAAAAGAAGAGGGAAAGATAAATAGAAGGATGATATAGAAATGAAAAGAAGCTATACAAGATATGTTAAGAATCGGTTCACCAATCAAAAATAGATTATGTTAAGATGTTGTAAAGGATAGATTCAAAGTAACGGATACATACAGTCTATTTGAAATATAATTTTGATACAATGTAACAATATACAAACGTTTGACATTTTCAGTGAAGAGGCAGCGTAATTTAACAAAAATTATTTAATAATATCTAAATAATAAAACCATTTAGAAAAATGAAAGAAGGAAAGAACAGAAAAAATTTATCAAAAATGCAAAACAAAAAATTAAATTAAAAAATAAATAAACGAACTAACCAAACTTAAAAGTACATAGATCATATAAATAAATCATATAAAAAATAAAATAATAAGATAATAAATTATATAAAAAAATATTTAAAAAGTAGGCTTAATAGAGTATAACATTTAAGTAAAGAGTTTTATATGTAATATTAAAAAGACAAAACAATAGAAGGTGACAAAACATCAGCCGAACGTATATACCTCTGTATAAAATACTACCAGTAATGTTAGAGAAATAACGTACATACTATACTCCCTCAGAAAATCTAACTTGCTAAGGATAAGTTAAAATGTTTACCACGAGGTTATTCACCATAAAAGAAGTGATTATTAAATTTTAAAGTTTAGCAAGATTGTGGGGTCAAAGGCGACATATGCTTACAAATGACGGTTAGTTCGAATCTTTGATTTAACAACTTGCCCATATTTAAAAATCTGATTATCTGCATTTTCTCCTGTAAACTCAGGAAACAAAATTCATAAAAGGATGTAGATGTTCTAGCTGGTTTAAAAATTTTCCATTTAAATTTAGGGGTTTTATTTTCTTTTTTCAACTTCCAAAAAAAGTTCTATTTTTTATAAGTAACATTAGTAAAAGAAGATAGGTGCTTATGCTAACGATCTTTGAAAGTGTTCATTGTGGTGCCAATATAATTTTTTTTAATACTCGGATTTTCCATTGAAGAAATAGAACACATATACACAAAGGATTTAGTCAAGCATTTGTTAGACAATGGGCATTGGTTAATCCATAATTCCTCTTCATTGTTACATCTCTAAAGTACTTACTTTTCAATGTCGGGTAGAGTCGATAACCAAAGTAACACCTCCAGCGCTCACTCTGCGTGTGGCGTGCCTCGCATCTTTTAGGGAGTTGGCCGTGCCACAATCTGTTAAAGAAACATATAAAATACAAACAAGAAATTCTGATGTATGAACTTCAAATAATATTCAACAATTGATAATTTAAATGTTTTAATAAGTAGAACAGCAAGCGTTTAAAGATTTCTCAGCTATGTTAAAAGACCGCGCCAAAAAATCAATATATAGATAAATTCGATTGTAATTAACTGATAATCGCAGTTGGCGGGAAACTCGGAGCACGTTATAGATCGGTATTGCTAGACGGATTGATGTTGTTGTTGTTACACGGACAATTCAACGGGGAACCATTTCCCCATCTTTCCAATGAAGGCATAACCATTTTTTTATGTGCCATTTCCATATAGAACATGAATGATCGTAGCTCTTCACATCTTCCTATCCTTACTAGCTCTAATCAAAATTTGTCCAATTACTATCTCGGTCCCTGTTCTGCCATTCATTTCAACAAGTTCGTTAGGGAAGTTACTAGGCTTTTCCCTCTGTCCCGCTTACCTTCAATATGCCATGTGAGTGTTTAACTCTCTACGCAGTCTTTCCTCATTATGTGCTCCAAATCTTTCAACTGCTTCTTTTTTTTATTCCATCGTAAGTGCCCTTTCTGTTTCCATTTTCCTTAAAACTCCCTTGTTGTTTACGTGTTCCATCTGTGGTAGTCTCAACATGTTTCTGTAGAACCAAATCTTCGATATACTCAAGTTTCTTCTTCATCTTACTGTCATATATACTAGAATGATATTACGTCGAAGTTGAGCACTCTTTTATTTTTGTTTCTAATCGAATTTGTCTGTTTCTTGTTACTTTGTTTAGCTTTTGGAAAACGTCTTTTGCTGTATTGTTATATAGGAATAAAGTGTCGCTGCCGACACTTGAGTTTGAACATCGATCGCTAGTGAGCAAACACAGGCGATCCCATTATTGAATTAAGTAGACCACGTGACCATAGAGGAAAAGCATATATGTAGAAAGTAGCTGACAACTAACGATCGCTATTTTCTAGTCTATCCGTTATTATATACAGATCTTCATTTCTAGCCTATCCTCTATTACTATACAGAGCGCTATTCTCTATTCTATTCACTATACTATTTCTCTATTTGGATCACTATACGGATTCATATTCAAGTGAGTATTATACTATTAGTGCGTGTTCTATTCGAAGGTGTCTGACACCAGTATTGTTCAACGGCGTACTATAGTTATATCTGCGATTACAAAGTCTCTACTACAACGAGCATTACAAATGTGAAAACGAGTATTCATTGACATCACAAAAGTCGCAGAAAGTGTTCGTTGACATCACAAAATATTCCAATACGCCTTCGAATTTCGGTGTCACATTTTGCTCCCTCTTCCCAGATCGTTAAATTTTTGTATTGACTTATTGGCGTCCCCAATTTGTAGCTCACTTCTAGGGTTCTCCTTCTTGCTAACAGCCATCCATTCGGTCATCTTACATTTAATGGTTAGTCCTTTCTCTCTGCTTTTACTTTATTTCATTATCTTGGAGTCCCTACAGGAGCCATCCACACAGTGTCATCTGTGTACCTTGTGTTGTTAAGATTGTGTCCGTGAATAATAAATCCTAGTAGAAGTTCGATTTCTCCCCTGATCGCCTCATTGCATAGATTGAATAAATCCGGCGAGAAGACGTATCGTTGTTTTACCTTTCTTCCTATTTTTGTGCACAATTCATTTTCTATCCGTATGAAGGTGGTTTGTTCTCAGTAAATATCCTTGATAATTATAATATCTTTCCCCAAAAATCACATTTCCCTGGCAGTTCAAATAGATCTTTGTGTTGTACCTTATCAGATGCTTTTGCGTAGTCTGTGAAACATAGGTATATATCCTTCTGCATTTGTATCTCTCGGTCTGACAGCATTCTAAGCATAAATATCCTATTCCTGGTTCCAATGTCTCAGTGTCGTTCTTTCCGTCGTCTGTTAACTTCACAGATATTTAAATTTCCGAATTTCTTTGATTTTGCTAACTTCGACTTACAGTTCGCACGTTGGGTTTATCCTTTTTCTAACTACTATGCATTCTGTCTTCTTGTAGTTATATTGATAAAAAAAATATACAACACATGGATACTGGTTAAAAAATTGCAGAAAATTTAAAATGATGGCTTTTTGATAGAAAGAAATCCATATTTATAATAATAATCGTTATAATAAAGTAATGAATATTTTAACAAATCAATTTTGAATCAAGTTTTACTACCCAGAAGCTAAAGTACTGACTTTTTTCTAACCAAAATTGAGACTTATTTTTGCGACTTTCCTTTTTTGATTTTTTTCACATTTCAGTAGCAGATTTCGGATTTCCCAAGTAACGGATACAAAAATTTTAATAAAAACTTAAATTCGAACTATAATATTATCACGAACCGCGTTAAAATGTCTGTGGCAACTTTATATTGATGACTGCCTCAAAGAGTTAGAGTCGTTTGTATTTACCGCTTCAATAAATAGAATATTTGTCAGAAAAAATATTTGTGGAGGAATATAAAAAAGAAGAGGGCGACAAAGTAATTAAAAGAAAAAAGAGAGAGAGAGTAAACAGGAGAGAGAAATTTAAAAAAAGTAAAGATGATGAAAAGATGGAATGTTAACGTTGGAAACGTAATTGCCAAAAATGACGAAATTTGAGTTGTTTTTTTTTAATACGAAGGATATGCGAGATGTAAACAGAAGTGAAATTTCACGCTTAACCCAAATAAATCTAAAGATTTTATAAATAAACTTAAAAAAAAACTATTTAAAGATGTGGTCTTATGTGAAACAGTTTAAAAAGCAGTTTTAATAATATCGAACAAAGGGAAAAAAGAAAGCAAAATAAACAATTCGAAGTGTATTTGTTCCACAAGCTAAAATGGAACGGGGGAAAAGAAAAATGGAAGAATAATAATAAATGAATGAAAGACTGAGAGAAAAAAAGAAAGAATAAATGAAGGGAATGATGAAAGAAAGAATGATAGAAAAAAAAAGGAAAGAGAAAGATTGAATGAAAAGAAGAAAGAGCGAGAGAAAGCGAGAATAAAAGAAAGAGCATAAAAATATAAAATGCATGAATGAAAGTGCGAGATGAAGAAAGAATGAAAAGAAGAATGGTCAAATAAAGGAAAGACTGGGAGAAAATGAAAGACTGGGAAAAGAAAGAAAGACTGAGGAAAGAAAGAAAGACTGAGGAAAGAAAGAAGGACTGAGGAAAGAAAGAAAGACTGGGAAAAGAAAGAAAGACTGAGGAAAGAAAGAAAGACTGGGAAAAGAAAGAAAGACTGAGGAAAGAAAGAAAGACTGGGAAAAGAAAGAAAGACTGAGGAAAGAAAGAAAGACTGAGGAAAGAAAGAAAGAAAGACTGGGAAAAGAAAGAAAGACAGAGGAAAGAAAAAAAGAAAGGAAAAGAAAAGAAGGACTGAGGAAAGAAAGAAGGACTGAGGAAAGAAAGAAAGACTGGGAAAAGAAAGAAAGACAGAAAAGAAAGAAAGACTGAGGAAAGAAAGAAAGACTGAGGAAAGAAAGAAAGACTGGGAAAAGAAAGAAAGACAGAAAAGAAAGAAAGACTGAGGAAAGAAAGAAAGACTGGGAAAAGAAAGAAAGACTGAGGAAAGAAAGAAAGACTGGGAAAAGAAAGAAAGACTGAAAGAAAGAAAGAAAGACTAAGAAAAGAAAGAAGAACTGAGGAAAAAAAAAGAAGGACTGAGGAAAGAAAGAAAAGAAAGAAAGGGAAAAAAAAAACACAAAAAAGAAAGAAAAGACTGAAAAAAAGAAAGAAAGACTGGGAAAAGAAAGAAAAGACTGAGAGAAAGAAAAGAAAGACTGGGAAAAGAAAGAAAGACTGAGGAAAGAAAGAAGAAAAAGAGGAAAAGAAAGAAAGAAAGACTAGAAAGAAAAAAAGAAAGAAAGAAAAGAAAGAAAAAAAGAGGAAAGAAAAGAAAGAAAGGGAAAAGAAAGAAAAAAAAGAGGAAAGAAAAAGAAAGACTGGGAAAAGAAAGAAGGACTGAGGAAAGAAAGAAAGAAAGACTGGGAAAAGAAAGAAAGACTGGGAAAAGAAAGAAGGACTGAGGAAAGAAAGAAGGACTGAGGAAAGAAAGAAAGAAAGACTGGGAAAAGAAAGAAAGACTGAGGAAAGAAAGAAAGACTGGGAAAAGAAAGAAAGACTGGGAAAAGAAAGAAAAGACTGAGGAAAAAAAGAAGAAAGAAAGAAAAGAAAGAAAAGACTAGGGAAAAAAAGAAAGACTGAAAAGAAAAGAAGGACTTATAGAAAAGAAAAAAAAAAAAGACTAATCGAAAAGAAAAGAAAAGACTGAGGAAAAAGAAAGAAAGACTGGGAAAAGAAAGAAAAGACTAGGAAAAAAAAAGAAGGAAAAGAAAGAAAGAAAGACAGAAAAAGAAAGAAAGACTGAGAAAGAAAGAAAGACTAAAAAAAAAAAAAAGACTGAGGAAAAAAAAAAGAAAGACTGGGAAAAAAAGAAAGAAGGAAGAAAGAAAAGAAAGAAAAGAAAGAAAAAAAAAGAAAAAGAAAGACTGAAAAAAAAAAGAAAAAGAAAAAGACTGGGAAAAAAAAAGAAGGACTGAGGAAAAGAAAAGAAAGACTGAAAAAAAGAAAGAAAAGAAAGAAAAGAAAAAAAAGAAAAAAAGACTAGAAATGAAAGAAAAACTAGGAAAGAGAAAAGAAAGAAAGAGGAAAAGAATCTAAAAGAAAAAAAGAAAAAAAGACTGAGGAAAAAAAGAAGACTGGAAAAAGAAAGAAAAGACTGGGAAAAAAGAAAGAAAGACTGAGGAAAGAAAAAAGAAAAGACTTTCAAAAAAAAATTAAAAAAGACTAGGAAAAAAAAAAAAAAGACTGAGGAAAGAAAAAGAAAAAGAAAAAACTAAAAAAAAAAAGAAAGAAAAGAGAAAGGAAGAAAAGACTAAGGAAAAGAAAGAAGAAAAGGAAAGAAAGAAAAGGACTGAAAAAAGAATTTGAAAAGAAAAGAAAGGCTGGGAAAAAAAAAAAAAAAAAAAAAAAGAAAAGAAAGGAAAGAAAGAAAAAAAAGAAAAAAAAAAGACTGAGGAAAGAAAAAAAAGACTGGGAAAAAAAAGAAGGACTGAAAAAAAGAAAAGAAAGACTGAAAAAAAGAAAGAAAGAAAAGAGAAAGAAAGAAAAGACTGAGAAAAAGAAAAAAGGAAAAGAAAGAAAGAAAGAAAAGACTGGGAAAAAAAAGAAAGACAGAAAAAAGAAAGAAAAGACTAAAAAAAGAAAAAAGGAAAAGAAAGAAAGAAAAGGACTGAGGAAAAGAAAGAAGGAAAGAGGAAAGAAAGAAAAGACTGAAAGAAAGAAAAGAAAGAAAGAAAAGAAGAAAAAGAAAAAAAAATCTGAAGAGAGAAAGAAAAAGACTGGGAAAAAGAAAGAAGACTGAAAAGAAGAAAGAAAGAAAAGGGAAAAAAAAGAAAGAAAGAGAAAGAAAGAAAAGACTGGGAAAAAAAAAGAAAGAAAGAGGAAAGAAAGAAAGACTGAAAAGAAAGAAAAGAAAGACTGGGGAAAAAAAAGAAAACTAGGAAAGAAAGAAAAAGACTGAGGAAAAAAAAAAAAGAAAAAAAAAGAAAAGAAACCTGAGGAAAAAAAAAAGAATCAGAAAAAGAAAGAAAGACTGGGAAAGAAAGAAGGACTGAGGAAAAAAAAGAAAACTGAGTTGAGAAAAGAAAGAAAAAAAAAAAAAAGAAAAAGAAAGAAAAGAAAGAAAAAAAAGAAAGAAAAGGAAAGAAAAAAGACTGAAAAAGAAAAAAGAAAGAGGAAAGAAAGAAAAAACTGAAAAAGAAAGAAACTGAGGAAAGAAAGAGAGAAAGAAAGGGAAAGAAAAAAAAAAAAAGAAAAGAAAGAAAAAGAAAAGAGGAAAAAAAAAGGACTGAGGAAAGAAAGAAGGACTGAAAAAGAAAAGAAAAAGAGAAAAGAAAGAAAAGACTAAAAAGAAAAAAGACGAAAAAAGAAAGAAAGAAAAGAGGAAAAAAAGAAAAAACTGGGGAAAAAAAGAAAAAAGAAAAAGGAAAAAAAAAAAAAGAATAAAAAGAAAAGAAAGAAAAAAGGAAAAAAAAGAAGAATGAGGAAAAAAAAAGAAAAAGACTGGGAAAAAAAAAAGAAGGAAAAAGAAAGAAAGAAAAGACTGGAAAAAGAAAAAAACTAGGAAAAAAAAAAAAGAAAGAAAAAAAAGAAAAGAAAAGAGAAAAAAAGAAAAGAAAAAGAAAAAAAGAAATCGAAAAGGAAAGAAAGAAAAAACCTGAAAAAAGAAATCGAAAAGACTGAAGAAAGAAAGAGAAAAAAAAAAGAATCGAAAAGAAAGAAAGAAAAGAAAAAAAAAAAAAGAATCGAAAAGAAAAAGAAAGAAAAGATGAAAAAGAAAACTGAAAAGAGAAAAAAAAAAAAAGGGAAAAAAAAGAAAGAAAAAAGAAAAGAGAAAAGACCCAAAAAAAAATCGAAAGAGAAAGGAAAGAAAAAAAAAAAAAAAAAAAAAAAAGAAAAGACTGGGAAAAAAAAAAAAAAAGAAAAAAAAGAAAAAAAAGAATCGAAAAGAGAAAAGAAAGAAAAGACTAGGAAAAAAAAGAAAGACTAGAAAGAAAGAAAAGACTAGAAAAAAAGAAAAAAGAAGGAAAAGAAAGAAAAAAGACTGAGGAAAAGAAAGAAAGACTGGGAAAAGAAAAAAAAACTAAAAAAAAAAAAAAAAGAGAAAGAAAAGAAAGAAAAAAAGAATCGAAAAAGAAAAGAAAACAGAAAAAAAAGAAAGAAAGGAAAAGAAAGAAAAGACTGAAAAAGAAAGAAAGAGAAAGGAAAAAAAAGATAAAGAAAGTCTGAAAAAAGAAAGAAAGAAAAAGAAAAAAAAAGAATCGAAAAGGAAAGAAAAGAAGACTAGGAAAAGAAAAAAAGAAAAGAGAAAAGAAAAAAAAAAAAAAAAATCGAAAAGAAAAAGAAAGAAAGAAAAAAAAAAAGAGAATGAAAAAAAAAGAAAGGAAAGAAAAAAAAAAGAAAGACTGAAAAGAAAGAAAAAGACTGAAAAAAAAAGAAAGAAAAGAGAAAGAAAGAAAAGAAAAAAAAAGGAAAGAAAAGAAAGACTGAGGAAAAAAGAAAAAAAAAGAGAAGGAAAAAAAGAAAGAAAAGAAAAAAAAAAAGAAAGAAAAGAAAGAAAAAGAAAGAAAAACTGAGAAAGAAAGAAAAACTGAAAGAAAAAGGTCTGAAAAAAAAGAAAGAAAAGACTAGGAGAAAAAAAAAAGAAGAAAAAAAAGAAAGAAAAGGAAAAGAAAAAAGACTGAGGAAAAAAAAGAAAGAAAAAATCGAAAGAAAGAAAAAAGACTGAGGAAAAGAAAGAAAGACTAAGGAAAGAAAGAAAAGATCTAAAAAAAAAGAAAGACTGAGGGAAAAAAAGAAAAGACAGAAAAGAAAAGAAGGACTGAAGAAAAGAAAAGAAAGAAAAAAAGAAAAAAAGAAAGAAAGAAAGAAAAAAAAAGAAAGACTGAAAAAGAAAGAAAGAAAAAAAAGACCTAAAAAAGAAGAATCGAAAAGAAAAAGGAAAAAGAAAAAAAAGAAAGAAAAGAAAGAAAAGAAAAAAAGAAAGAAAAAAAAAAAGACTGAGAGAAAGAAAGAAAAGACCTAAAAAAAAAAAAGAAAGAAAAGGAAAGAAAGAAAAACTGGAAAAAAAGAAAGAAAAGAAAAGAAAGAAAAAAAGGACTGAAAAAAAAGAAAAGAATGGGAAAAGAAAGAAGGACTGAGGAAAAAAGAAAGAAAAAGGAAAGAAAGAAAAGAAAGAAGGAAAGAAAAAAGAAAAGAGAAAGAAAGAAAAAGACCTAAAAAAAAAGAATCGAAAAGAGGAAAGAAAAAAGACCCAAAAAAAAAAGAAAAAAAGAGAAAGAAAGAAAGACTAAAAAAAAAAAAGAAAGAAAGAGGAAAGAAAGAAAAGATTAAAAAAAGAAATGTGAAAAAAGAAAGAAAAAAAAAAAGAAAGAAGGACTGAAAGAAAAGAAAGAAAAAGACCTAAAAAAAAAGAAAGAAAAGAAAAGAAAAAAGGACTGAAAAAAAAGAAAGACTGAAAAAAGAAAGAAAGAAAAGGAAAAAAAAGAAAGACAGAAAAGAAAAGAAACAAAGAGGAAAAAAAAGAAAACTGAGGAAAAGAAGAAGGACCTAAAAAAAAAGAAAGAAAGACTGAAAGAAAGAAGAAAGAAAAAAAAGAAGACTGGGAAAAGAAAGAAAGAAAAGAAAAGAAAAAAAAGACTGAGGAAAGAAAGAAAGAAAGAGGAAAAAAAAAGGACTGAGGAAAGAAAGAAAGAAGGACTGAGGAAAGAAAGAAAGACTGGGAAAAGAAAGAAAAGAAAGAAAAAGAAAGAAAGAAAGAAAGAAAAGAAAGAAAAAGAGACTCGAAAAGAAAGAAAAAGACTGAGGAAAGAAAGAAAAAAACTGGGAAAAGAAAGAAAGACAATCGAAAAGAAAAAAGACTGAGGAAAAAAAGAAGGACTGAAAAAGAAAAGAAAAGACTGAGGAAAGAAAGAAGGACTGAGGAAAGAAAAAAGACTGAGAGGAAAGAAAGAAAAGACTGGGAAAAAAAAAGAAAAACTGAGGGAAAGAAAGAAAGACTGGGAAAAGAAGAAAAGAAAGACAGAAAAGAAAAAAAAGACTGAGGAAAGAAAGAAAAGACTGAGGAAAGAAAGAAGGACTGAAAGAAAAAAAGAAGGACTGAGGAAAGAAAAGAAAGACTGGGAAAAAAAAGAAGGACTGAAAAGAAAGAAAAAAGACTGGGAAAAAGAAAAAAAAGAAAGGAAAAGAAAGAAAAAGACTAGAAAAAAAAAAAAAATTGAAAAAAGAAAGAAAGACTGAGGAAAAAAGAAGGACTGAGGAAAGAAAAGAAAGAAAAAGACTGAGGAAAAAAAAGAAAGACTAAGAAAAGAAAGAAAGAAGGACTGAAAAAAGAAAGAAGGACTGAGGAAAGAAAAAGAAAGACTGAGACCTAAAAAGAAGGACTGAGGAAAGAAAGAAAGAAAAAAAAAAAGGAAAAGAAAGAAAGACTGAAAAAGAAAAGAAAAGACTGGGAAAAGAAAGAAGGACTGAGGAAAGAAAGAAAAACTGAGGAAAAAAAAGAAAGACTAAAAAAAAAAGAAAAGAAAGACTGGGAAAAGAAGAAAGACTAGGAAAAGAAAGAAGGACTGAGGAAAAGAAAGAAAAGACTGGGAAAAAAAGAAAGACTGGGAAAAAGAAAGAAAGACTAGGAAAAAAAAGAAGACTGGGAAAGAAAAGAAGGACTGAAAAAAGAAAAAGACTGATCGAAAACAAAAAAGAAAGAAAAGAGGAAAAAAAGAAAGACTGGGAAAAGAAAAAGGACTGAGGAAAAAAAGAAGGAAAAGGAAAAAGAAAGACTGAGGAAAGAAAGAAAAAGAAAAGAAAGAAAAGAAAGAAGGACTGGGAAAAAGAAAGAAAAGACTGGGAAAAGAAAGAAAAAACTGAGGAAAGAAAAGAGAAAGAAAGAAAAGAAAGAAAGAAAGACTGGGAAAAGAAAGAAAGACAGAAAAGAAAGAAAGACTGAGGAAAAAAAGAAAAGACTGGGAAAAGAAAATCTAAAGAGGAAAAGAAAGAAAGACTGAAAAAAAGAAAGAAAAGAGAAAGAAAGAAAGACTAAAAAAGAAAGAAAGAAAGAAAAAAGAAAGAAAGAAAAGAAAAAAAAAAAAGACTGAGGAAAGAAAGAAAGACTGGGAAAAGAAAGAAAAAGAAAGAGGAAAGAAAGAAAAAAAGAGACTGGGAAAAAAAAAGAAAAGACTGGGAAAAGAAAGAAGGACTGAAAAAAAGAAAAGAAAAGACTGAAAAAAGAAAAAAAGAAAACAGGAAAAGAAAGAAAAAAGAAAAAAAAAAGAAATCGAAAAGAGAAAGAAAGAAAAGACTGAAAAAAAAAAAGAAGTAAAGAGAAAGAAAGAAAAGAAAGAAAAAGAAAGAAAGAAAGAAAAAAAAAAGACTGAAAAGAAAGAAAACTGAAAAGAAAGAAGGACTGAGGAAAGAAAAGAAAGACTGAAAAAGAAAAAAGACTGAAAAAAGAAAGAAAGACTGAGGAAAAAGAAAGGAAAGAAAAGGAAAAGAAAGAAAGACAGAAAAAAAGAAAGAAAAGAGGAAAGAAAGAAGGACTGAGGAAAGAAAGAAGGACTGAGGAAAGAAAGAAAGAAAGACTGGGAAAAGAAAGAAAGACAGAAAAGAAAGAAAGACTGAGGAAAGAAAGAAGGACTGAGGAAAGAAAGAAGGACTGAGGAAAGAAAGAAGGAAAGAGGAAAAGAAACAAAGAAAAAAAAAAAGAAAATCAGAGAAGAGGAAAGAAAAGAAGGAAAAAAAAAAAAAGAAAGAAAAGACTGAGGAAAAGAAAGAAAAAAAGAGAAAAGAAAGAAAGACTGAAAAAGAAAAAAAGAAAGACTGAGGAAAGAAAGAAAGGACTGAGGAAAAAAAAATGAAAAGACTGAGGAAAAGAAAGAAGGACTGAGGAAAAGAAAGAAAAAAAAAAGAAAAAAGACTGGGAAAAAAAGAATGAAAAGAGAAAAGAAAGAAAAGACTGAGGAAAAAAAGAAGGAAAGAAAGAAAGAAAAGAAAAAAGAAGACGGAAAAAAAAAGACTGGGAAAAGAAGAAAGACTGAAGAAAAGAAAAAAAAAGACTGAAAAAGAAAGAAAAGAAAGACCTAAAAAAAGAAAGACTGGGAAAAGAAAGAAAGACTGAGGAAAAAAAGAAAAACTGAAAAAAAGAAAGAAGGACTGGGAAAAAGAAAGAAAGACTGAGGAAAGAAAAAAAAGACTGGGAAAAGAAAGAAAGACAAAAAAAAAAAGAAAGAAAAAAAAAAAGAAGGAAAAGAAAGAAAAGAAGGACTGAAAAAAGAAAGAAAGACTGGGAAAAAAAAAAAAAGAAAGACTGGAGGAAAGAAAGAAAGACTGAGGAAAGAAAGAAAGACTGAAAAAAAGAAGACTGGGAAAAGAAAGAAAGACTGAGGAAAAAAAAAAAGATAGAAAAAGAAAGAAAAGACAGAAAAAAAGAAAAGACTGAAAAGAAAGAAAGAAAAGAAAGGAAAGAAAGAAAGACTGAGGAAAAAAAAGAAAGACTGAGAAAAGAAAAAAAGACTGGGAAAAAAAAAAAAGAAAAAAAAAGAAAGAAGGACTGAGGAAAGAAAGAAGGACTGAAAGAAAGAAAGAAAGAAAGAAAGAAAGAGAAAGAAAGAAAAGACTGAGGAAAGAAAGAAAAAAAGGAAAGAAAAAAAACTGGGAAAAAAAAAAAAGACTGAAAAAAAAGAAAAGACTGGGAAAAAGAAAGAAAGAGAGGAAAGAAAGAAAAGACTGAGGAAAAGAAAAAAAGACTGAAAAAAAAAAGAAAAGAAAAAAGACTGGGAAAAAAAAGAAGGTCTGAGGAAAGAAAAAAAAAGAAAACTGGGAAAAAAAAAAGACTGGGAAAAGAAAGTAAAGAAAGAGGAAAAAAAAGAAAGACTGAGGAAAAAGAAAGAAAAGACTGAGAAAAGAAAAGAAAGACAGAAAAGAAAAAAAGACTGAAAAAAGAAAGAAAGAAAAGGAAAGAAAGAAAAGACTGAAAAAAAAAAGACTGGGAAAAGAAAAAAAAAAGAAAAGAAAAAAAAGAAAGAAAGAAAAAGAAAGAAAAGACTGAAAAAAGAAAGAAAGACTGAAAGAAAGAAAAAAAAGACTGAGGAAAGAAAAGAAAAGAGGAAAGAAAGAAAAGACTGGGAAAGAAAAGAAAGACTGAAAAAGAAAGAAAGACTGAGGAAAAAAAAAGAAAGAAAGAAAAAGAAAGAAAAAGACTGAGGAAAGAAAGAAAGAAAATACTGGGAAAAGAAAAAAAAGACAAAGAAAAAGAAAGAAAGACTGAGGAAAAAAAGAAGGACTGAGGAAAGAAAAAAAGACTGGAAAAAAAAAAAAGAAAAGAGAAAGAAAGAAAAGACCTAAAAAAAAAAGAAAGAAAAGGAAAGAAAGAAAAAGACTAAAAAAGAAAGAAAGACTGGGAAAAGAAAGAAAGACTAAAAAGAAAGAAAAAGAAAGAGGAAAAAAAAAAAAAAAGACTGAGGAAAGAAAGAAAAGAAAAGAGGAAAACAAAGACTGAGGAAAAAGAAAGAAAAGACTGAGGAAAAGAAAGAAGGACTGAAAAAAGAAGAAAGAAACTGAGGAAAAAAAAGAAAGACTGGGAAAAGAAAGAAGGACTGAGGAAAGAAAAAAAGGACTGAGGAAAAAGAAAGAAAGAAAAGACTGAAAAGAAAAAAAGAAAGACTGGGAAAAAAAGAAAAGACTGGGAAAAAAAAGAAGGACTGAGAAAAGAAAGAAAAGACTGAGGAAAGAAAGAAAGAAAAGAAAAGAAAGAAAAAAAGAAAGAAAGACTGAAAAAAAAGAAAGAAAAGAAAAAAAGAAAAGAAAAGAAAGAAAAGACTGAGGAAAGAAAGAAAGACTGGGAAAAAGAAAGAAAGACTGAGGAAAAAAAAGAAAGAAAAAACTGGGAAAAGAAAGAAAAGAAAAAAAGAGAAAGAAAAGGAAAAAGAAAGAAAGACTGAGGAAAAGAAAGAGGAAGAAAGAAAAGAAAGAAAAGACTGGGAAAAAAAAGAAAAGACTGAGGAAAAAAAAGAAAGACTGAGGAAAAAAGAAAAGAAAGACTGAAAAGAAAGAAAGACTGGGAAAAAAAAAAAGACTGAGGAAAGAAAGAAAAGACTGAAAAAAGAAAGAAAGAAAGACTAAAAAAAAGAATCGAGGAAAGAAAGAAAGACTGGGAAAAAGAGAAAGAAAAGAAAAGAAAAAAGACTGGGAAAAAAAGAAACTGAAAAGAGAAAGAAAGAAAAAAAAAAAAGAAAATGGAAAAAAAGAAAAGGACTGAGGAAAGAAAGAAAGACTGAAAAAAAAAGAAAGAAAGACTGAGGAAAAAAAAGAAAGAAAAGGAAAAGAAAGAAAGACTGAAAAAAAAAAGAAAAGACTGAGAAAAAGAAAGAAAGACTGAAAAAAGAAAATTCAAAAGACTGAAAAGAAAGAAAGACTGAGGAAAAAAGAAAAGACTGAAAAAAGAAAGAAAGACTGGGAAAAAAAGAAAGACTGGGAAAAAGAAAGAAAAAAGACTGAGGAAAGAAAGAAAGACTGGGAAAAGAAAGAAAAAACTGAGGAAAGAAAGAAAAGACTGAGGAAAAAAAAGAAAAAGACTTAGGAAAAGAAAGAAAATCTGAAAAGAAAGAAGGACTGAAAAGAAAGAAAGAAAAAAGAAAGAAAGAAAAAAAAGAAAGAAAGACTGGGAAAAAAAAGAAAAACTGGGAAAAAGAAAGAAAAGACTGAAAAAAAAGAAAGACTGGGAAAAGAAAGAAAGACAGGAAAAAAAGAAAAGACTGAAAAAAAAAGAAAGAAAGACTGAGGAAAAAAGAAAGAAAGAGAAAGAAAGAAAAGAAAAAAAGAAAGAAAACTGGGAAAAGAAAGAAAAGACTGAAAAAAGAAAAGAAAGACTGGGAAAAGAAAGAAAGACTGGGGGAAAGAAAGAAGGAAAGAGGAAAGAGAAAGAAAGAAAGAGGAAAGAAAGAAAGACTGGGAAAAGAAAGAAAGAAAGAAAAAAAAAAGAAAGAGAAAGAAAAAAGAAAAGACTGAGGAAAGAAAGAAAGACTGAAAAAAAGAAAAAAAGACAGAAAAGAAAGAAAGACTGGGAAAAGAAAGAAAGACAGAAAAGAAAGAAAGACTGAGGAAAGAAAGAAAGACTGAGGAAAGAAAGAAGGACTGAGGAAAGAAAGAAAGACTGAGGAAAGAAAGAAAGACTGGGAAAAGAAAGAAAGACAGAAAAGAAAGAAGGACTGAGGAAAGAAAGAAGGACTGAGGAAAGAAAGAAAGAAAGACTGAGGAAAGAAAGAAAGACTGGGAAAAGAAAGAAGGACTGAGGAAAGAAAGAAGGACTGAGGAAAGAAAGAAAGACTGAGGAAAGAAAGAAGGACTGAGGAAAGAAAGAAAGAAAGACTGGGAAAAGAAAGAAGGACTGGGAAAAGAAAGAAAGACTGGGAAAAGAAAGAAAGACTGAGGAAAGAAAGAAGGACTGAGGAAAGAAAGAAAGACTGGGAAAAGAAAGAAAGACAGAAAAGAAAGAAAGACTGAGGAAAGAAAGAAAGACTGGGAAAAGAAAGAAAGACTGAGGAAAGAAAGAAAGACTGGGAAAAGAAAGACTGAGGAAAGAAAGACTGAGGATAAAGAAAGAATGACAGAAAGAAGCAAGAACTAAGGAAACACTGAAAGAAAGAAAACTGAGAAAAAAGACGACTGAATCAAAGACTGAGGAAAGAAAAAAGTTAAAAAATATTTTTAAAATAATAAAGAGGTCATTATTAGAAGTGGGGGATTAAAAAAAAATAAAAGTAAAGAAAAACACATGAAAAAAACGAAAAAATCGGGAACGGAGATGGAATGGAAAGGTGATGGGTGGGGGTCTGGATAGAGTGAGGGTTGGGGTGATAAATATACATGAGGAGTGCGGCTTGTGTGCTTACCAGCTCTTAGTGACCCCTGCTTGCACCTACGAGTCAAGTCAAACTGGTGTCCCCACCCACACGATACACCGCCTGACCCCGCCAAGCAGAAGAGACGCCAAGCGGTTTGATTTCAACGCAAACTAATATGGAAAGGAAAAGCCTAAAGAGAAAAAGTAAAAGTAAAAATTAAAAAAAAAAAAAAAGAATGCGCACACACAGATTTGTTTTTACGCCATGTTTATTCTTGCATACGAGAAATCCATGTGCAATTTCTCATAAGATTCTGTATTTTAGCGGCCAAATCTAAATTCCAACTGCGGAGAAAGCAACAGGAAACCACTTCACAATCTTTGCCAAGAAATCATAGCATTTCACACATATTAAAAGGCACTGATTGAAAGTTATGATCTGAAGGGATATGGCCTTCAAAAAATTATTACCTCGAACATTTTGACATAAAAAAAAACATTTCATAATCTGGCACTTACCCATGCATTTAATTGAATAACAATATATCTTAGTATCGCGTGCATTAGTCAGTGAATTGAATATTGCTAATATATCTGGTCTGGTGCCCCAGCTATATATCACGAGATCTTCGACAAAAAAACAAAATATGGTCTGTAATGTTATCGGTCTTGACCTGGCATCTCAGCTTCAGTCACTTTCCCACCTCTGTAACGTAGTTTCCTTGTGCCTTTTCTATAAATATTTTCATGGGAATTGTTTTGATAAGCTTTACTCTTTGGTAACTCGATTTTACGAATAGTACTAGATTGGCAGCTAAGTCACACCATTTTACTGTTGAAGTGGCTAGATGTAACCATAAGTTCTGTGTAAACAGTTTATTCTCTTGTACTTCTTGCTTGTGGAACTCTCTTCGGGCTTCTTGCTTTCCAGTCAACTTTGATCTTCAATCAAAGTCAATCGTCACCTTCTGTCTCTTTGAACTCTGTTCTTTTATTGGCCTCTCTTAATAATGTTTTTTTCTCAGATTTTTTCACACTTAACACCGAGTGTCTTAGTGACATTATCGCCTTGTATAGGATGAAATGATTAAAAAAAAATCCTATCGATCGTCTCATTTACCATCGGGCATTATTATATTGTCAATATCGTAGACAAAGGTTGTTGCTTACATCCTGGTATGTTCTGAAGCATTACAAGTCAAACTTGAACATGCTTATAACATATAAGTGACGTCATGTATAGAACGGTTTCACAGAGCTTGACAACACCGGGAACAAATATAGAATTATTTAATGCGTATTTTTATGTCAGGTTATTCTATGAATAGCTACTGGTAACATGCAAGCCAGTAGTACCTGTCGCATGGTCCGGTCATCGGCGACTAAACCGATTCCTCCACCAGGCTTTTCTGGTGAGAAGTGTGGCTAGAGACCCAAGAGAATTAAAAACTTGTAGGTTCAACGGCCATCTTGCACAATGGGGTGAACTTGGCTCCATAGCTAGGAACGCATCCTCCAGTGACATGGCATCGTTAGACAGGGATTTAGAGAGACGTCAACAGTCAGGATGGAAGATCAACGGCCATGTGTCTTTGACCAAGACGAGGCTTCAAGTTGGAGGACATTGACTGTGGTTTGAGCTCGAGCGGGATCGTCAACATTTAGATTATTAAAATATGGCTTTAATAATTATAAATGAAATATAACATTTATTTTATGATATATTCAATGAATTAGAATATTATTTTATTAAAATTGAAACTTTTTAAGATTTAAATGAAAATATTTTCTATGACATTTTACTATCTACAAATCTAAATGATTATATTTTTCCAATAATTTTTTCTACACACTAGACAAAATATCACATTTTTTTATATTCCAAGTGGAGGATTTTGAAGGGGATAACGACACTATTGCCCTGGATAGGCTATTTTCGTTTATATTAAATAGCTGGATACTTTCCTGAGTGATCTTTTCGATATTTTCTACCTAAGGTATATAATTACATTGTAAATGGTATACTGCAGAAATTAATTGCAAGTGGTTTACTATAGAATTACATTGTAAATTATCTACTGGAGAAATGCATTGTTAATTATTTACTATAGAAAATTGTAAATTATTTAACATAGAAAGGCAGTGTAAATGATTTACTATAGAGATGCAATACTAATAGTTTACTTTTTAAATTTATTTATTATAGAAATGAATTGCAAATGATGTAATATAGAGTTGCACTATAAATTATTTACTATAGAAATACATTGTAAACGATTTACTGGAGAATTACATTGCAAATGATTTACTATAAAGTGCTTTGTAAAATTTTATAAAAAATGACTACAGAAATATATTAAATGATTTACAATTGCAATCATTTGCAAATGGTTTATTATAGAAATGCAATACAAACGGAAAACAATATGCAGATATAAACGTGGTAGTTAAATCAAGTAAATAAAAACAAATTTTTAAAGGTGTATTTTTAGTGTAGTGTAGAAAAAGTTGAACCCTAAATGATAGCATTGAGAGTCCTTCAGAAACCACCGTGAGGTGTATACTTACTCGACTCCGCGTTTGATGCCGTCGACAGGTGCGCACGAATGAGCGTTCAAGCAGGGCACCGGTTTGTACTGTTTATTGTCTAAAAAACCAACCCGAATCCGAAACACCTCTAACTTCAACGTTGGGAGCCCACTGAGCCATATTATATGCTACTCGATCAAGATTCATTAGGACACCCGTGCCACCAGCGCTGCCAAAAAAAAAAAAAAAAAAAAAAAATGCACAATTAATTATAATAATACACAATCGAATGAAAAATAAGGAAAAAAAATCAACAGGTTGTATTCTATTAGAGGCGGATACCGTTGTTTCGTCAAACGTTTTTTTCAGGAATGAAAGCATAATTTAATTTCACGTTTTGATTTCTCACTTGTATCCAGTCATTGAACAAAACTCCAGTTATTATTCAAGTGATAATACGATATAAAATCCAAATCAATTTCAATCCATGAAAAATAATCGATGTTTTCCATTCATTTGATATGTTTCTTCCTTCTTCAATTCAAGTTGAAACAATTTACTGAGATTTTTTTAAAATCCAAATAACGCTTAATTGATTTAAAACGGTTCTTATCAATATATTTAAAATTCGACTTATTTTGACAGATTTTTGGATCAGTTCCACCATAACACTAAGATCTTCTTTGTAGAGGAATCCAGCGTCGGATTGAGCGAGTTTTAGACCACTTTAGGTATACAAGTTCGAACTTTGACAGAGGGGTGTTACATTTTCTTTATTATGATTCTCGGATACACAGGTTAGTAGATACAATTCACACAGGTGCAGAAAAAAAAGAAACAGGCCAGATGCCCAAATATGTGTAACGAGTCTCGAGTCAACCGTTATCTATCCTACATATCCTCATAATATGCAACACTTCCTCCTCCGTTTATGCCTTTACTACAATCTCATTTAGTATTCTACCTTGAGTGGCTCTTGGGACTTGTATTAGATGAACAATAATATAAAAATCTACTAAAATATAACTGAAGCCATAAAAAATATAATATATTATATATATATGTGTGTATGTGTGTGAAAAATTCTCAAAATATTTCTGTAGAAAATACAAATTGAATAAAATAGACAATCAGAAAACAATACTTAGATTTTGCCGACGCGCTTCGTCATCCGACTTTATTAAGGCAAGTGATGATAGACAAAAGCGAAATGTTTCATAGTTATTTGAAATGCAAACATTTAAAAGACGCTTCTGCGAAAGTCTCTTTTTGGATATTAGAATTTTTTTTTTTTTTTGACTAAGTGTGTGTTTTTGTTTTCCATTTCGACAAATTTGACACAGTCACCCTTGTATGTATGTAGTGTACTCTACTGGTGACGTAGTAAACATAGAATTATTGCAATAGTAAATATCTCACCTGCTGCCGGCCAAAATCAGTTTTTTTCCTTTGGTGAGTCCTTGTGCCAACAGTTCTTTCAGGACTTCGTCCACAATCAAGGAACCCATGAATGAAAATTCATCTTCAAAATTCAAGAAGGGAAAATATATAAATAAATCAAAAACAGAAAATAAAATTACAGATTACAGCCATTTATTTAGTACAGGGGTGGGGAGTTGCGGTTGACTTAACACATTACGGCACGGAATATGGAATATATAGAGAGTTTAAATTCCGGCTGGAACGGTTTGCGTTTCCTTTGTACTAATGCACTTCGGAAAGGTATGCATCCATGCTTCTCTCGATCTATAATTAAAACAACGAAGCAGTTAGAGCAATTTAGCCCTATAACGCAATACAATTTAGGAATCGAGCGAGCAACACTAAAAATTACATTGTACATAAAAATTAACTCGCGTCTGTATCCGCAGAAACAGTAGTTGATATGGTTGAAACCCTCCACATTCTTCAAATTTGAGGCACCCAGTGAGGATCGAACCCATTGTACTTGCAAATGGGTCAATGGAAAAATATTTACTTCTCATTACTATGAAACAGGAGCCATATATATATATATATATATATATATATAGTCCTTGGTATGGCGATAAACTACATCCGGCATCAAGGCCTTTGATCGAGTGATTGGAGGTTTTGAGGAGCGTGGAGCCATCTCTTAATTGCTGTTGGTCCCAGGTCCAGCCTGACCCGGGGTGGTAGCACCTGTTAGGGTCCCAACTATGGATAAGTACTGAACTACCAAACAAAAACAAAACACTATTAAAGTATAAAAATACATTTTCATAGTAAAAAAATATATAAAAAATTACAAACAATATATATTTATAGCAAAATTACCAACAACACATTTTATAGTAAACTGACCAAGAATACATTTTAATACTGTTGAAGTCATAAAATTGCGTTCAAAATATTTAGATTTCGGTATTAAATAACACATAGAGATGTTGATATGCTGCTAAATATAATCAACCATATTTTTATATATATATATATATATATATATATATATATCTTTCGGCTCAAACAAGGTAATTCCTCTGCTTGTTCAACAGTTTCTTAAAATATTCGTACCACCCATTTTTATTGGATGATGCACTGTGAAATTCAGCCAATCACAGGTCTCTCTGAAATTGGCACCAAAAAACGAATTTTTAGCTCTTCCTGTTTCTGTTTCGAACTCCGATCAAGACAGACGGACCATCAAAGTCTGACGGTAAATGGACTTTATCCAAAAATACCAGAAAATATACTTCTCCAACTTACAAGGACTTCACTTTAAATACGTTGAGATGCAAACACCACTCGCTTGCTTTCATTGTATATTGTGTAATACAATATTTCCTAATGTAATATCGTGTTGTGTCTCATTTTTTACTTGTCCTGTTAATATTGACCGGATTAATCTTGACACCATTTTGAACCGAAATCATTATAATATATATATATATATATATATATATATATATATATAGGTGTTTTTTTCAAAGATGTTTTGTTAAATAATATGGAGAAGTTCTGTATGTAAATTTTTTTAAAAATCTTTCAAATTTCCGAATAAGTTGTCTTTAGTTTTTGGTAAATTCGCTAAAATTCATATTAACTTTAATTTTATATTATTTTTACGAGTACAAATGTTGCTAAATTCATTTTCAAGGATTGTTCTATGTGTAGTTACGCAACTGTTTTTTTTTTTTTTTTGTTTTTTTAATTCCGGCGTTCTCAGGTTTCGATAGAATCAATTACAAGCTACTCGAGGTGACGTCATATAAACGGTCAAAATAAATTTTCTATGTGTGTGTATGTGTGAAACACACACACACACATTAAAGACGACAGACAAGGTACTACGATTAAGCTTTTTATTAAATTTTCTTGTGTTCGAACACAGAGTGTGTAGAAACCAATCAGGAAACGCAGTCGTCTATGAGCTGATGACAATATAAAGCCAACGCCGTTTTCACCCACAAGGCAGATCTGACTGGCACAAGCGACCGATCCCCCTTAACCAGGCTCCACCAGCAGTTAGACCAAGTCACTTCATTCGATGCCTTCGGCCAGACAAACCTTGTCGAATTCTTCTTACTAAATACACCTTATTCAGCACTTGAAGATTGCTTTGTGCTAGCGGTGAGGAAACACACATATATATATTTTTATTAATATGTACTTTATAGCTCTGTTATATTACATCGATCACTATTTTATTAACACCAGCACTCAATGTGCGATATATAGAGATTTTCTTATATCACAGATGTTATGCACGTGTGTGTCACTTTGCCCAAGCAGCCTAAGGAATGTGGTTAACCTTCAAATGAAGGTTTCTCCTACGAAGGGTGACGCAGGCTCAAACCCTGCTGGAGATCATATTTACTTCACACACACACACACACACACACACACACACACACACACACACACACACACACATATATATATATATATATATATATATATATATATATATAAGATAGATAAATCAAACGGCTAGCTAAGCAAAGGTATACGCGGGTGCTGGTGTGCATGCGCGGTCAAGCAAATAAATAATCGTCAAATTTATACATAAGGTGTAAATATGGTAGTGCTCGATGTGGTTATACAGAGCAAAGATACATTTTAATTAGTACATATACGTGTACCTACGTGTTTGTGTGCGACTTAAGTTTCGCTGTATTGCCAGCTTGTCGGGCACAATATATTATGTCTATTTATTTTTATTTTAATTCTTTCAAATTCACGGATCGATTTCTTAGTGCTGTTACAAAACTGAGTAAAATGACGCCTTAGTTTTGGTTATTTCTTTTATTCCCCAAAGTATTTTCAATCTCATCCAAGATTATCTCCAGGAGTGAATTTCTAAGACAAAAATCAATGTAATTGATAGTTGTGAATTTTTTGTAAATGCGCATGAAACACACTCAGTTAGAGTCAATTGGCGTGATGAATATCTAAGGGAGGTAATTTAGTTTAAATTTTTAATATTTAATGTTTACAAAATACTCAACCTGTATTTTCTTTTTAATTATTTTACAATTTGAGCATACCAAAATGTCTTTGGGAAACTAGAAGAAATATCCAAAATTGTAGCGTCTTTCTTATTCAATTTTGTAACAGCACTAAGAAATTGATACGTGAATTTGTGTGGATTAAAATAAAGTATATGTATGCGTGTGCGCGCGCGCGCGCGTGTGTGTGTGTGTGTGTGTGTGTGTGTGTGTGTGTGTGTGTGTGTGTGTGTGTATTAGACCATTTCAAAAGTTCGTGTCCGATGAGAAAATTAAGACAAAATTTTACATACAAAAAACAGAAGAAACAAACATGTATTAATTCAGTACACAGTCTCCATTGTTTTTAAGGACCCTTCCTTTCGTTCTACAAGTTCTTGATGCTATTTTCGTAGAAACTTCCTGTTTTTATTGGAAGAATGTTGTTAGGTAGTTTTCGACTGATTGTATAGAGTCAATCATTTAAACTGTTCTGTGCAGACCGGAATAAATGAAACTCCAAAGGAGCCAAGTCAGGAGAAGACGGTGGATACTGGAACTCTTTAAGCTTCTATAAGGTATGTGCGTTGGAGTGTAATGGATATCGGCTTGAAGTGAGAACTCGAGTTCGAATTCCAGTCGAATTCGTTAGATTCACTTACGTACAAATACCCTTTGAAAAATGAATCCATCTCCCATATTGCTTGAATAGCAGGACAGGTTCTTTAGCTTTGGTTGGCAACCAGCAGAAAGAAATGGCAACCTACTGCGGGAAAAAAGTCTGCCTTGTCAGTCACGTATGGTATGACTGAATGTCTGTTTTGCATTAACGCGGTCTTGTGTTGTTGTGGAAAATGAAACTTTTTTGATTTGCTAACATTGGCCGTTTTTCTTAAATAACGGCATTGATGAGTTGGTCGCAATGCTTATTTGCAGTTAGTGTTTCGTCGGCTGCATCCCTCTCTGCAATCCCACTAAACGGACAGCAACACCTTCATTAGATGGCAAAAGCCCGTTTTAGCCACAGGTTCTGCACATCATGAGGTTGTTTCCAGCTTCGTTTGCGTTGACTGTTATCTTAAACGATCCATTTTTCATGTCCCGAGACAATTCTGTCCAATTCTCCTTTCTGAAATTAATAGAGTATACTATGGCGAAAGTGCAACTTTTCATCATCCATCTTGAAGAAATCCATTTTGACTCACAAATGAACTATGCAAGATTTCAATCTAGAAAACATAGTAAAGGTTTGTACATAAGTAAAGGTTTATCCTTTGTTTCCTGTTTAGGATTGAGTTTCCGATTCCTTCTAGTCTTCTTGTTCTCTTTCACTCCAAGTAACGACTTGCATCTTAGTAGCATTATCGCCTTGCTTGGGGTGAAACGGTTAAAAAAAAAAAAAACAATGAGTTTCTGATACAAATCCTACTATTGAACCAGTAGCTAGGGGAGTTCATACATTTCCCAAGGGTATTTGCCCGTAATTGAATATAACTTACAAGTTAATATTAATACTGGATAACGGGTCGGATTAAGGAATTGGAGAGCCGAGTTCGAATCCCAGTCGAGTTCATTACATTCACTTGGCAGAGGTATGAATCATTCTGTTCTCCCCTCATCTATGGGTTAGGGTTCGCCTACGATCCTTATCGGTTACAGAAGTCGTGATTGTGGATATAACAAGCACAACTGGAATTGGAACTCGGCTCTCCGTGAAAAAGATTAATTCTGTATACTTGAGTTGCAAAAGTTCCTGTAAGAATTTGATTTATTCATATACGTTAAAAACAACCCAAGATGTTCACTGAAATAAGGATTGTGGGTAAAGGAGAACTGATAAGGATCTTACCCCGACTTGCTGCTTTGTAGGTACCAGTCCATGTGTCACTGGAACAATATGGAATATATCTGGAAAGAGGAATAGACGCCGCTTTAGATTAAGACAAGTTTCGTTTCTTAAACTCGTTTGAAAACTGCGCACCATTACAGTTTATGCAAAACATCCAATGGTCGACCCTATTTATATATTTATTCTGCCACTTGTGCAAAATAGTCTGCAAAGGTACCCATTGGCTGATTATTCATTGGCTGATTCAATCACATGACCAACTCGATTTACTTTCCTCTCTTTTTTCCTTCTTTCTTTCTGTCAGAACAAAACTTATTATACCTCGAAATTCCGATTTCGTCTAAAATTTTGCTAATGCATCGCCACTGATCCTAGCGTTATTTATCTCTGTATTGTGTGAGGTTCTGAAATGAAAAATCTACACTACTACGTCTTTCCCATAATAATTGTTACATTTGCATACACATTTGATTAGGTACCTTCGAAAAATCTCTAAAAAAGGATCTATGATGAAAAATATGCCAAAAACTTAATAAGATAAAAACTCTATCAACATTTTTGTGCCATAATCAAGAGGAAAGATCAAAGAATTTTTAAGTAAAAATTATTTTAGTAATCTTAAAAGATTTACTAAAATAATTATCACTGAAAATTTTTATTAGAAAATCTTTATATATTTTTGCTTCAACTACTAGTACTAGAAAAACGCATTGATTTGGAAATTCTTGCAAAAATCAAATAATTGTCAGATTTTAATGAAACTTTCAGGACTTTTTCACAAATGAATGAAATTATTTTTTATTTTTTTTTTAGAAAATCTATATAATTTTAGCTTTAATTCAAAGCTAAAGGATTAAATTTACTATTTCCAGTAAGCAATATACTTTGTAGTGTATTTCAAACAGAAATTCTATTGATTGGAAGATATTTTTTGTATCTAAAATATCTAATTACTGCTCATTTTGGGTCGTCTTTCATTGCAATGTAATTCTCTTTATTAAAAAAATTCTTCTAAAAATAAAATATACTTTTCTGAAACTTTATTTGAGGAACATTAACTGCTTTAAAGTATAATGATGATGACGATAATGATGACGATGATGAAAACTTAATAATATAGGTTTTTAGTCGTAAGTCACCAATACTTACTTATCGACCACCTTTTGACCGCCAGGCATTTATCGACCTCTTAAATAATCCCATAGATCCCCAGGGGTCGATATCAACCATTATGGGTACGTCTGAACTAGCGTAATTTTGTCTATTCTGCGTTATGCGTGGAATACGAGATTGTACGAGATCACCAACGAAATTTGCAAGTCAGCCATTTTGACTTAGTAACCCACATAACGTCTTAGTACGAAAACAGATATAACGTCTTCTATAAATATCCTAAAGTACAAATATATTTTGACTACAAGGAGTTAATTTGTACTGCGTCAGGTAAACGTTATTAATTTGTATTGACAGACAGATGGTAATGTAATAGATGGAAATATAACAATGGCTAACAATGTACAGTTGGTACTAAATCAACCATTTGTAATCGAAATTTGCTGACATAACTTACGGCGAGAAAAAAATAACTGTTTCCTCTTTTTATTTTGAACTTCAATCATTTTTTGTTTCTTTATCATTACTTTAACTTTTTCCTCTTCTTTTCATTTTTTTTTGTGCTTTTCTTTTCTTCCTTTTGTATGTTTGATTTATTTTTCTATTCTCATTTTTATTTTTTATTCTGTTCCCTTTCTTTCTTTCATGTATATTTTATTCTTCCTTTCTTCTTTTTATGTCCCTTTTCTTCCTTTCTTTACTTCTTTCTTTTTTCTGTTCTTTTTCTTTCTTATTTTTCTTTTCTGTTCCCTTTCTTTTTTATATACTTTATTCTTTCTTTCTTTTATATTTTTTATTCTTTTTTCCGTTCCCTTTCTTTCATTCTTTTATATATTTTATTCTTCTTTTCTGTTTTCTTTCTTTTTATTTCATTTCTTTATTTTTTTTGTTTTGTTTTTCTTTCTTTTCTATATTTTATACTTATTTCTTCTTGTCTTTCTATTTTTATTCTTTTTTGTTTTTTATGCTTTCCACAGTTTGTTTTTTGTTCGTCACATTGTTATGAAAAAAAAAAAGAAAAAGAAAAGTCGATTTCTCTCCCTTTTTTTGCGGATGGTGCATTCGGAGATGACTGCAGAATGGATCGGCCGAAATGTCTTAATGACTGAAGCAACACAAAATTTGAATTCAATGGTCCCAGCAATACACAATAATATAATATGAATTACACATTATGATAGAAAGGTCTACTTACACCATGTTGGCGTGGTAATAATACGGGTTTTCCTCCGGATCCCAGGACATGATACCACTTCCTATGGGTGAGAAGAAAGAGACAAGACTCATTGTATGGGAAACTCGTATTTATTTATTACAGGCTTGTAGTTTTATATTTTTCTAGGTGCTCTCTCGGTTCAGGTCACAACACTAGCCACTGGTTATTACAACACCACAGGTCAGTATACAATTTGAGACGTACACTTGGCACCAACCTGCAACACAATCAAAAGGCAACAATTGCTACAGTCACAGATCTCGAACAGTTGGGGTTTTTTGTTTTGATAACAACTTTAACTTTACGAGAAGCAAGTCCAGAAAGGCGCAGGATCCAATGCGTCTTAGAATTGGACAATAGTTACAATAAAGATTGGCTAAATTTAGGCTTGTGAAGCGGATCAAAGGCTATTTACCGACTGATGAGTTTCCGCAATAGTTCACAGTCGTAGTAAACTTCACTAGGGACCTCCATTAATTCGCCATACCTAAGGTTTAAAATTAATTTTTAAAAATGAAAAAGATTTTTTGAAGCTTTCATTTTAGCTTTAATTCAAAGCTAAAGGATTAAATTTACTATTTCCAGTAAGCAATATACTTTGTAGTGTATTTCAAACAGAAATTCTATTGATTGGAAGATATTTTTTTGTATCTAAAATATCTAATTACTGCTCATGGGTCGTCTTTCATTGCAATGTGATTCTCTTTATTAAAAAAATTCTCCCAAAAATGAAATATACTTTTCTGAAACTTTATTTCTTATTTTTTATAGCTTTAAAGTATAATTAACCTGATTAGAAACAAATATTATTTACTTTAAGTTTAAAATAACACAGAAATGTATTTTAAAACAAACAGTAGCTGCGTTTTTAACCGACATTTTCCATAGTTTACGTAATCGACGAGTGTTGACAGGCGATGACATATTGATAGATGTTCTACAGTGACTTTATTTGTTAGAAAATATTCTCCGTAATCTAATTTTAGGAATTTTGACTTTAAAGTTACTATAGTCATCACTCTTATTTTCTGATAATGTCATGTATGGTCGACCATATTTTCAAAAGTAACATATTTTATATACATAAAAAAATTTAAAATTATTATAAAAATCTTCGTGCAAAATGATTTGTATTTAAGCTTTTCAATTTTTGATGAGTAAATATAGTTTTCACTTAATGAAAATATCACCTAACGCAATTAAATTAATGCAGGTAAATATTATAATAAATTATTATAATTAAAATAAAAAAAAATGTAAACAATTCTTGTAAAAATTCATTATTCATCGAAATATTTTTTTTTCTCAAGACAATAGTGTCCTTAATAAATCTTATTTATAAAAGCATTTAAAAGCTTTTCTAATAAAATAATTTACGATTCAGAGCAGATTTTCAGGAAATGGGTAGCAGTTTGAAAAAAATGATGATTTACATTCTCTGAGGAGTCCTGCTTTTAACTAATAAAACAAATTTTTCCATTAAAATTTAATTTTCGCGAAATTTCATGGAATTATGTAAGATGGGAGGTAACATATGTAAAAAAAAATTAAGAAGATTTTCTAATAGAAATAAAACATAATTTCATTCATTTGTGAATAAGTCCTGAAAGTTTCATTAAAATCTGACAATTATTTGATTTTTGCAAGAATTTCCAAATCAATGCGTTTTTCAATGTAAAAAAGGCGCTAAAACACTAATCGTAAATATTACGTCGACCGACGACGCAAAAAAAAAAAAATTAACCGACATTAAAAACGTGTTAGAAAGGATTTTAAAAAAATTAATCAAACAACAATAAAAAATAGTTTGGTCTTTCTCTTAATAATAACATAAACATTTTGACGATAAAACTGTTTTATTAAGTTTGAGGCCTTTTTTCATCATGCTATGCTGTTTTTTCAGCGAATTAGTGGTGGTACTTAAGCTTAACTGACCTAAATCAAGGAAAATTTTTTTATCGCATTTTAACTATATTTGTATTATGTGACTCTCTCTCTCTCTCTCTCTCTCTCTTTCTATCTATCTATCTATATATATATATACACACACACACACACATATACACACAGGGTATAATGGATAAATTGTCGTCTAAATTACGCAAAAATGGAAATAATATTGACATTTCATTTTAACAGATATATTACCGAAATTACACAAAAATATCTTGAAATACTAAAGCGTAAATTTATTCAATAAAATCATCACTGGCTTCAAATACGGCCTCTAGTCGACTTCGGAATCTCCTACAACTCTTCAAAATGTTCTCCTTGTTTAAATTGGTGAATGTTGCCATAATCCTTACCTTCAGTTCATCTTTGGTGTTACGAGGAGTTTTGTTGATCTCTTGCCCAACTGCGCCCCACACATAATAATCAAGAGGGTTGCAGTCTGGAGAGTTAGTTGGCCAGATTGAAGGAGTGGCCCAAGGCAGCACTATTTCCTTAAGGCACTTAATGTAGGCCTCCGTCTTGAGCCAGAGTAGATGAATGTGGGCATAACGTCATCTTCACTAGTGATCACTCCAAACAGCTTCGTAATCACCATTAAACTCATCCAACTCTTTCCAAATCCTCTTCATTGTCCTCAGATTGACACCCAGACACTCTGAAATGTTCGTATTAGGGCTTCCGGCGGGTATGCCAAGTTGCACAGCGTGCCTATTCTAAATCTCTGACGAAATGAATTTCGCCATGATGTTCTTTTCTCACAGATGGTACCCAACTGACACTACTGTGCTTTGCAGTTAACAAAATCAAAAACAAAACACATGCACGAAATGAAAATATAAAATGGCGACAATTTATCCATCGCACCATTTTTTTTTAATTTTTTTTTTTTAAGCATTTCACCCCAAGCAAGGCAGGAAGCCACTAGGACGCAAGGGGTTACAGAAAATTTAGAGCAAGATCCATATATATATATATATATATATATATATATATATATATATATATATATATATATATATATATATATATATATATATATATATATATATATGTATATACTGAGTATTGCTGGTTGACTGTCTCAGGAGAATCAATAGAAGCTGTCAAATGTTTGACATACCCAGGTAACGAAATAAATTCTACTGTAAAGGATGAATTACTTTTGTTAATTTTACCCCCAAATTGAGTGTGATTAGTAGTATACTGTTCTTAGTACATGCGCAAAGGCCTTTATGGTAGAGGGTTACTGAGTGAGATAGCTGTAAGAGAGGTGGAGGAGGAGGAAAGAGGAATTAAGAAGGGCTTATTGTGAAAACGTGTAGGATAGATATTTTTTAAACAGTTCATTCCTAGCAAGGCGATGATGTCACTAAGACGCAAGGTGTGTTATAGAAAATGAAAGAACATGAGAAATCGTTAGTAAGAAGAAAGGACAATAAAAGAACAAGGCCCAGAAAGACAGAATATGGCGACTGATGTTGCATTTCCATGTTTGAAGATCGTAGTTGACAGGAAATCAAGAAGCCAGAAAAGAATTCCATAGGTGAGAAATGCGAGAAAATAAACTATTAGAATAGAACATACCATTACATTTAGTTATTTCAACATTAAAATGACGGAACCTAGTTGCCAATCTAATACGACTTGAGGTCTAAGTACCAAAGAGGAACTCACATTAAAACAATTGTCATGAAAATATTTATAGAAAAAAAAACACAACAAGCTGCGTTACGGCGTTGAGAAAGTGACTGAAGCCGAGATGCCATGTGAGGATCGCTGACATTACAGACCCTGTTTTGGATTTTGTCAAGAATCTCAAGATATATAGCAGGATCACCAAACTAGCAATATTCAATGCACGGACGACTGGCAGATTTATAAATGTGCAAGATGTATTCTGACGAGAAAAAAAATGACACAAGATAGTGAACCAACTTTCTTAGGAGTTGACTCACAAATTGATTCAATATAATCATTTTCCTTCGTGTCAGAGGAAAACGTTGAGAAGGCACAATGAGTTCCTCTTCTAGAGGTTAGTATCTGCTATGTTGAGAGAAACAAAGTCAACAGTTCCGTTTTGGAGATGTTAAAATTTACAAGCCATTACTTGCCCCGGTTAACAACAGATTGATGGTCATTTTCGAGATCAACTCCTTATTAGACTTATCCGAATTACTATTCAGACGGAAGTAAATAGTTTTATAATCAGCATACATACCGATTTGGGAACTGATGACATCAGGAAGGTCGTTCATTGAAATAATAAAGTAGGTCCAAGGATAAAGCCCTAGTGTCAGGTGGGGCTCCCGCGTTAATGTGAAAGGATCTAGAAGAGTGGCCGTTCAACACAATTTTCATTACACGACTTGTTATGAAAGATTGGATCAAGTCAAAAATTCGGCTGGTGACACCATAGCTCTTCAGCTTGTGAAGAAGACCAACATGTCAAAACCTACCAAAAGCTTTCCTGATATTTAAAGCCACGGTTTGAGTTTGACAAACGCTTTCGCTAATAACTGTTAACACATCGGCGGTTGACCTAGAGAAATGAAAGTCATATTTTTTTTATCTAAAAGAAGACCGTGCGAAGTCAGTTACTTAAACAGTTAAAAGATTAGCGGATCTCGTACATTGTCCAAAAGGAGTAGAAAAATAACAGGATGTAATAATTGGATGGTTTACTCTAGTTCTTAAAAACAAGAACTATAGTAGATTATTTCCGACAAGCTGGAAAGCAAGAAACATGAAGGCACTTGTTGTAAAGCTTACAGAGAACAGAAGCACATTTCCTTAGGACTAGTGCAGAGATGTGCCTTCAAATCCGTATGCCTTGTGGGGTTCTAGTTTGGAGATGATAGTGGAAACTATAGATGGGGTTATATGTATAGGAGTAGACATGTCCATCTATCGTCCGGTTCACACTCTTTCCCGGTTTTTTGAATTGGAGTGGAGGGTTGACCCTTGTTTCCTGTTTAGATCTGGGTTTCCGGTCCCGTCTAAAGTCTTTTTCATTCTCTTTCATCCCCAGTAAGCCCTTGCATCTTAGTGGCATTATCGCTTTTCGTAGGGTGAATTGGCAAAATAATCACACAGTAGACTCGGTTTTAGGTGGAAAATCATGTGAGATGCAAGATTTTAGTGATCAGGGAAGCAACCACTCAGGAGTCTGTTCCAAACATTAACAGTTTTTGGAAAAAGTTGTTCGAGTGGAACTGACTCTTTACCAAAGGAACACGAATGGAATGAGGATGATTCGCCACCGTGATCAGGGCAGTGGCGTGTCTTGGGCTCGTGGGACTAAGGAATGTAATTCGTTTGAACATTAGCGATAGATTGTGAGAGGCTAGCAATGTTTAGTAGGTGGGATAAAGGCTGCAGAGGGGAGAACAATTAATTACCCACAAGGCTACGTCATTGCTTCTGAACTTTCTCGATGCTAGACATTGAGGACTGGGAAGCACTAGCCCAGGTATGACTCCATTCTAACTCTGATCTGACTCTTGTAAAGACAGAGCATGGCAGCAGGAGTTTGATATTTTCTGGATATCGGTTCGATACAAGGAACCGACCATTCTTCCAGTATCTTTTGCGAAGGCACCAAAATCATTTTTATTTTTCTATGTGCCATGTCCCTTCAGGATGTAGGCGATCATGTCTCTCCACAATTTCCTGTTCTTTGTAGCTCTTTATTAAATTTTGTCTTTTTGTTATCTCTCCTAAACTTTGTTCCGCTATTCATTTACTTAAGCTCGCTAGGTAGGTTATGCTTTGTTTCCCTCTGTCCCTTTTGCCTCCCATTTATCCTGTAGGTGTCAAATTTTCCAAGCCTTTTTTCCTCATTGGTATGAATATACTAGTTCCATTTGAAGTCTGTAGTGAGCTTTAAATTCAATAAACGTTCGACCAGCTGTCAGGCACAAATCCTCCGGATATTTGAAGGTGCATCCATAAACCTATATCATATGCATATATATTTATTAAGGATTTAAGGCAGATTGTTAATATAAAGCAGAAAGAAGGTAGGTCCGAAAGACGATCCTTGGAAGACGCCAGCATTGATATCATGTGCCTCAGAGGATTGTCCATTAACAACAACCTTCATAGACCTAACTGATAGGAAATAACTGAGAAGAGTCTCTTAGATGTGATTATCATCAAGTGCTTTACTGATTCTATGCTTGATAATAGTTAAAACATCAGCAGTGGATCTAGAAGAGCAAAAAACATACTGCTCGTGAGGATGATTCGGTTAAGATAGTCAACACATTTCTTGTTGATGATAACTTCAGGGAGTTTGCTGGTGATACTAAAGAAGCATATAGGGCGTTCCCCAAGCGAGAAGTGTGAGGGAAGAAACCGTTAACATAGAACTTACGTTTACAGCTAGCCATTTCAACTGTAAATTGATGAGACATTGACGTTAATCTAGAATTTAAAGCCGAAATATTTAGGATTGTTAGAAAAAAATGTTTTTTCGAATGAACGTTGTATTAACAATGTTTTTGCGAATAACAGTGATTTTTTCCAGAAATAAGTATTACTATTTAACTCATATCTGGGGGAGAAGGATTCATACCTTTCCCAAGGGTATTTGTACGTAAGTGAATGTAACGAAACCAACTGGAATTCGAACTCGGGCTGCTATCCATTACGTCACCCGCACATCCACTAACCGTTGTAAAGGGGACTGAAGACTTTTCTGTGTTCTAAAATCCATATCCTGTGGCGTATATGTGTAGGGAAGGGTTTTGTGTTATATTTCTGTAATGAATTAAATAAAGATTCGGCAATCATTTTTTTCTTTAACGGTATAAAACCGCTTCAGTTAGTTCTTTGCCCAGCTGACACAAACCGGCCCGCCGACAAACGACGCGCAGGTCGCCAAGTTGGTTTGTAAAATGGAGAAAAGACCCGAAGAGTTAGTGTATATATTTTGAAATAGCCCCCCACACACACACACACACTTTCCGCAGATGTAATTAGTTTCAAAGTACTTTAACGGGAGTTGTTTCAAGACTATCAAATTTCAAATTCTTTTCATTTTTTTTTTAATCATTAATGTTAAAAGCCATATATTCCTGTAAGGCTAAACCCGAATTTCATATGAGAGGGAGGGACGACATGAGTAGAAAAATTAATGAAAAGAGAAAGGTTAATCTTCCACTAGATAACAATGTCCAAAGAAAACAGAAAGAATGTAGGCAGCGTCGTGAATTAGAAAGAGAGACAGGCAGACAGAGTGAAAGACAAACAACAAAGTGTAAAGATGGTGAAAGGAAATTCAGAGAAAATTCATAAATGAGACAAAAATAGAAAGAAAGAGAGACGGGAGAGAGGTGGGAGAGAAAAATATGAGAAACGATAGAATATAGAAAGAATGAGTCACGAGATAGATAGATAGATAGATAGATAGATAGATAGATAGATAGATAGAAAGAAAGAAAAAGATTAAGATAGATGGATGAAAAGATTTAGATAGATAGATAGATAGATAGATAGATAGATAGATAGATAGATAGATATGAAAAGATTAAGATAGACAGAGAGAGAGACAGACAGATAGTCGGAGAGATAGACAGAGAGATAGATATGAAAAGATTTATATACATAAATATGAAAAGACTATGCTAGGTAGGGAAAGGCGGAGATAGATAGATAGATAGATAGATAGATAGATAGATAGATAGATAGATAGATAGATAGATATGAAAAGAAAGAATGACATATATATATAGATCTGAAAATATTCAGACAGAAAAATAGAGAGAAAGTGAACGTTATATGTACATATATATACAAATACACGCATACACACTCACACGCGCATATATATATATATATATATATATATATATATATATATATATATATATATTGTGTGTATTTAGGCAGCATCTTTTTCATTCATACACGATTCATTAAATAATATAGACAAGTGTTGTCTATTTATTTTATGTAAATTCTTTGCATAACGTCTGTTAAGCTTAACATTATCATTAAACGAAGAAAGAAAATGACAATACTCATCCATATTTTTTAATACAATCTAAGCTTTCAGCTTACATAAGCCGTTATCAAAGATGTCAATTACTGTACAACATAAGCAATATACAGACAAGACAGTGATGATAGTCTGTGATTGTTTACATAGACAACACTTGTCTATATTATTTAATGAAACGTGTATGAATACAGTGGGGGGAAATAAATATTCGTACACATGAAAAATTGTATTTTTATAAATGTAAAAGCCTTAACTAAAACAAACTTTGATACATTTTATGTGTAAAGATACATTTTATTAAAAAATAGTAATAAACTTAATTAATTCTTATTCTAACAGAAATTAATGCATATTTTTTCAATTTAACTGATGAAAAAAAGTATTCGTACAAAACAAAAAAAGCATATTAATTTAATATTTTGTGGAATAACCTTTATTGAGTTCAACAGCTACTAGTCTTTTCTTGTACGTCTCAACTAATGATTTGCACACATTGAGTGGTATTTTGTCCAATTTTTCTTGGCCTATTGTCTTCAAATTCTTAATATTTGTTGGTGCTCTTTTCCCAATTTGAATTTTCAAATATCGCCGTAAATTCACGATTGGGTTCAAGTCTGGGGACTGACTTGGCCATTGCAAAACATCAACGTTACTTTCAGCTAACCATTTCCTTGTAGATCTAGCGGTGTGCTTAGGATCATTATCCAGTTGGAAAACCCAATCAGGAGGTAGACGAAGTCTCTCAACAGAACGCATTAAATTGTCTTGCAGGATTTTCTGGTATCTTTCGGCATTCATCTTGCCATCTATTATTGATATTCTGCTAACACCTTTTGCAGAAAAACAGCCCCAGATCATGATACTGCCACCATCAAACTTTACAGTTGGCAACGTGTTCTTTGGTAAGTAGGCTTCACCGTCCTTCCTCCATACATGTTTTCAATAATTATGACCAAACAACTCTATTTTAGTTTGATCTGTCCATAGTACTTTTTCCCAAAACGAATATTCTTTATCCTTATGCTCTCTAACGAATTTTAGCCTAGCATCTCTGTGTCGTTTCAAGAGGAGTCGAGTCTTCCTTGGGATGCGTGATTTCAGACTGTTTTTGTGTAGTTCATTACTTATTGTACGCTTGGTTACTTTAAACCCTAATGCACGCAGATGTTCCTGCAGCTCTTCTCGGGTAACCTGTAGATTTTGTTGGATCTGGCGTCCTAATATCCTTGCTGATTTTAGAGAAATCTTCCTCGGAGCACCTGTTCGTCTTTGGTTTTCGACGCTGTTACGAGTTTTAAACCTTGCAATGAACGAAGCAAATGTAGTAAAAGGAATATTCAGGTTGTTAGAAATCGTTCTGTAACTGTTCTCATCTTTCCAAAGAGACAAAATGTGTTGTTTTTTTGTGAAATAGTCAATTCTTTACCTTTAGGCATTATTAGAACCTTCTCGTAAAACTAGAAATTGCAGAATGCTCTGATAATGGCTAATAGCGTTAACTATAATTACTGATAACATTACTGGAACATTCTAGAATATACTTTTTTCATAATTAATTGATTATTTTATTCTAATAATTGATTTGTACGGATACTTTTTTCACCAGTTAGAAATTTAAAAAATGCATTAATTTCTGTTAGAATTAATTAAGTTTATTATTATTTTTTAATAGTATGTGTCTTTATACATAAAATGTGCCGAGATTTGTTTTATTTAAGGTTTTTACATTTATAAAAATACAATTTTTCAAGTGTACGAATATTTATTTCCCCCACTTATATAAATATATATATATATATATATCGCCCCCAAGAAATGAAAAAGGTCAATCTGAGTAATCTTAGATAACGTTTTTTATGATAAGCACTCTTTCTACTTATATTGCTCAATATCAAGAGATAGCGCATTAATAATAAGAAAGTACAATAAAAGAAGGAAGACAGAAAATGACGATTGGCATCGCATTTAAATTTTTGAATAACGTAGGTGACAGGGAAGCAAGACATGGGAAGAGAGTTCTACCGTCAAGAAATGCGAGAAAATAAACTATTCGAATCGTTAGAACTTACAGTTACATCTCGTTATTTGAACAGTAAAACAGTGAGACCTAACTGTCAATTTAGTAGTACGTTTACATCCATGCAGTCAAGGTACCAAGAGGAGAGGTCATCCGAACAATTACCATAAAAATACTTATAGAAAAGGCCCAGAGAAGCAAAGTTACGACGGTGAGAAAGCGACTGAAGCTTAGGTGCCAGAAACAGGTCAGAAACAATAAAATTCTTTTTTTTAGATTTTATCAAGAATCTTTAAATGTATAGCAGAAGCACCAGACCAGAGATAGCAGCAATATTGAATTCATGGATGAATTGTTGTCCTATGAGTAGATTCCGGCGAGAAAAAATTGCCTAGCACCATACAGTGAACCAACTTTCTTAGTAACAGACCAAGCAACTGATTCAATATAATTTTTCCACTTCATGTTAGCCAAAAACGTTAGCCCTTAATATGGGTTAATTTGCATTAAATTCGCCATAATGCTTAAATAAGGAACAAGCAGAAGTATATGTAAATTTATCGTTTCACAATTTATTTAGTCAGTTAGTTGCCATGCATGATACACGCTTAGACGATCATATATCGAAAGATACATGACTGACGAGGCAGATTTTTCCCGCAGTAGGTTGCCATTTCTTTTTGCGGCAGACCAGTTGCCATCCTAGGCTATAGAACCCGGTCTGTTCTGCTATTTACCCATTGCTGGGGGAGAAGAAGAGGATTCATACCTTTCCCAAGGGTAATTAGCACGTAAGTAAATGTAATTTTTGGTCGTGGAAGAATACCTCATTTTTTCTAGGTTGTTGTTTTCATTGGTTGTGCAAACGTCACGTGTATACCTATCGTCATTAGTGTTTATATATATATATATATATATATATATATATATATTGTTTTCATTGGTTGTGTCGACGTCATGTGTATACCGTGTACCATCTGTCTTTGTCTAATTCTTGAAATGTCAACGTATTTTAAATATTTATTAAAATTCGTTCGAAAAAAAAAGAGTACTGAACTGTTACGTAATATCTGTCCTCCTATGTGGCACTGTATGTTGGACGATCACCTCACATATGAAGAAGAGACTTGAAACAGCAGGATTGTGTTTCTACAGAAGGATAGTGAGAATAGCATGGACTGAACATGTGATCAGCGACGATGGTTTTAAAGAAAATAGAAGCAAAAAGGACACTTATACATAACACCAGAATGGGACAGTTGAAATTTCTAGGATACATAATCAGGAAAGAAGGCTTGCTAAATTTGGCATTCACAAGTTGCATTAAAAGTAAGAGTGACAGAGGAAAACAGTGCATATCCTACTTAATGAGCATGCGTAGATCATTGGAATAAAAGGGATTAGGAAATATATCAAAAAGAAAAGTTAACAAAGGGCTACGAAGGACAGGAATTGTGGAGAACCATGATCGCCAACGCCCTGAAGAACGATACATTGAAGCAGAAAAAAATAAAAAAAAGAAAATGGAGGATATTTGTTTGGAATAGCGAACATCTTACTCTCGTGATGGCCTGCGAGACTTGCTTGGGGATTATTACTCTCCAGCAAGTCATTTTAGTAGGTTTTTAGTATGGCACAAGGCTAAAAATGAGGATCACGGTCACTATAGTCATAACGAGCTTGTGTAAATCGTTGGCAAAACAGGCTTTAGAAAAGATAACAAAAAGACAAAATTTACTAAGAGTTATAAAAGACAGGAAATTGTGGCGAGCCATGATCGTCAACAAACTGAAGGTATACGATACAAAGAATATTTTAATCATATGATGAATATTTCCTAAATGTTGTGAATGTGTAATACAAGTTATATCTGCAAATGTATGGTTCACATATATTCTTTATATATAGGTTTTCCGTCTATTGGTTATACGAAGAGTGTTTCATAGTTATTTATTAACTATTTTATTGGTGCCGTCAAAGATTAGCAACCAAACGACAA
Organism: Acanthosepion pharaonis; assembly: GCA_903632075.3. Lineage (NCBI taxonomy): Eukaryota > Metazoa > Mollusca > Cephalopoda > Sepiida > Sepiidae > Acanthosepion > Acanthosepion pharaonis. The sequence goes on along the minus strand of CAHIKZ030000334.1, from coordinate 746,993 downwards.
AGACGGCGACGACAAAGAATATTTCAATACCAAGTTGAAGTATGACGATAACTTAATAGACAGAAATATTTGAGTGCCTCACATGAAATCTAAGAAATGTAGGAGTAAAGGAACTGTTTAATTAAAAGTTCGTTTTGCTTGGGAACTAATTTTGTTTAAATGCAGATAAATATCTTATTTGTATAGATTATTAAAATTATTATTACTTCCCTTAATAATTAAAATTATTAAGGGAAGTAAACACTAACAAATTTACTAACTTAAGTGAAGTTACCTCCCTTCCCACTACAGATGGGACAGGAAATATATAAATAAACACACATTGATAATTAATATATGGTTTGATATTCTTTCTCGATGTTTCTCCGTAATAGATTTTTAAAAAATAGCATTTCTAAAGTAAAGATGACCTTTTTTACCCTTTCAGATACTAATATTATGTTATTATACATCTATATGTATGTATGTATGTATGTATGTATGTGTGTGTATGTATGTGTTTTTCGACGAATGTATGTGCCTATGGTCAAATCACGCAGAAATGCCCGATTTTCGTCCAATCACAGAAGTTAAGCTGCCTGAAACCCACTCAATAATTGGAGGACCGCTTGGGAAAACTGGATACTGTAAGCAACTTTATACAATGCGAAATATATTTTGGCTTTAAATAACTCACAAAGGGTTGATAAGCCGTAAAAAAAATCAATCAATTCGAATCTGTAAAGTGATTCCAGTCAAATCGTCTGGTAAAGTTGAAAATGTATGCCTTTGAATTTTTCTATGCTGCTTCGTTTAATCAGGACAGACGTCCCACTTAACCGGAATATACTGTAATCTATAGTCAATTTACATATCTATCTATATTACTGTCGATATCTATCTATCTATCCCGTTCATGCTTTTGTTGTATGTCACGCATACATGATTATGCTTGCTTGGCAAACTTGGATCTTCATGTCTGCAAAAAAAAAAAAAAAAAAAATAACGGAATGTGAAACGGTTTTTCCATTGACACCCCTATTATTTTAACTACCTCTACTCTTCGGCAATGAGCGGTGATTAGAATTATAAGAAAACCTAAACATATTAAAGTGAATTTATACATTTTTTTGTTCTTGAAAATTGACAACAAAAATAATGAACACTATTTATTTTTTATACTGTTTAATTAGTTCCCTCCATTGATTCACTAAAAAAATCACATACTAGGATTATAAAATGCGCCAAACTTAATAAAAACAAAGTTTTACGTTAATATCTTTATGTTATTATTAAAAAAAAAGACCAAAGGAATTTTCAATTATTAAATTATATTTTAATCCTTTTTATAACGTTCGAAATTCTGGTTAAAAACCTTGTTTTTACGTCAGTCGAGGTGGGGGGACCAAAGATTAGTATAGGATGTTTTATCGTTTTTCTTTTCCGGTGAAAAATACATTGGTTTCGAAATTCTTACACAAATCAAATAATTGTAGGATTTGAATAAAACTTTGAAGACTTATTAAACAAATGAATGAAATTATTTTATAAGTTTTTTTTTTTAAGTCATAGTAATTTTATTTTTTAATTTTGTTACTTTCGAGAAATGAAATATTGACCCGCTTAATGTTTCTAATTAACTAATATAAACATTAAGCGCGTCAATATCTAATTTCTCGACATTTCCTCAAATTAAATAAGTTGGGGCGAGGCGGTAACAAATTTTTTAAAAATTACTAAGAATTCCTTGGAGAATTTAAATAATCAATTCTCTTTTGGAAAACAGGATCCCTAGTTAAGGAAAATTTGCTTTGTTTGAATCGTTAAATAAAATGGCAATAAAACTAAGTCATTATTTAATTAGAAAAGCTTTTAATTGCTTTTATGAATAAGATATTTTTCGATGATTAATTAATTTTTACAAGAAATATTTTCAATTTTAAAAAAATTAATTAGAATAATTTATTAAGTTTTAAATCTTTTAAAATTCTGTCTTAGATTTTTCATTTTTAAAAATTAATTTTAATCCTTAGGTATCGCGTTTTTGTGGAGGTACCTACTGTTTATTGGAATGGGTGGCAAAATTTCAGCTAATTGCCAATTGATTTGAACTTTATTAAATGGTAAATAATACGTATTTCCTTATAATTGATTCACATATTTTAATAATTTAGTAAAAATGCTAAGAATGAGTAAAAAATTTCAAAAATTACTCAAAAAATACTTTAGTGTTTCTTCTCAATAATGAAATATACTTTTATCATGAAAAAAATGTTTTCCGTTAATTTTCAAACCGTTCTTGTCATGCTATCTATTTTCGCGAAAAAAAAAACAGAGGTCCCTAAGTAAATGTTTATAAATTTATGAAAAAAATGTTTTTATATTTATTTCTTTATAAATTGTTAAATGATAAACATTGCATTGTATTAGTTTTTAGAATGTTTTAAATTAAAAAAATTATTGTTTTAACTAAACAATCGAAAATGTGTAGTGTTTAATATTTTTGTTGTAAACTTTCGAGAATTAAAAAAATACATAAATTCACTTTCATCACATATTTAGGTTTTCTTACAATTCTAATTATCGTTTTTTAAAACAATAAACAATGCCGATTTTTATGAGCATGAAGGTTCAAGTTTGCCGTTTGATCCATGTTTTAATTTTCTTCTGACAATGGCCGCAGAATGGCATTTATGAACTTTTACGTTAGTGAAGTGGGGGTTGGATGAAGGATTCCTGCTCGTCGGCCCTAATTGAGAATCCTTGATATCAGTTTTGTTTTTTGGGAATCAGTTGTCCTCCTTTGTTCATCTATCGACCCGCCATCTCCGGGGCGCTTTAAACGTCGGCTTCCTACCCAACCTGACTTTTTCCAATCCCATTCCCCACCCATGCAACCTTATGTCTTTAAAATCTTTTTGCTTTGCTCCGTGGGCGGGACAGAAGTCGTCTTATGGCGTGAAGGATGGTTTCGTTTTCTTTTCTTTTTTGTTTATACAGATCTTGCGGGTGATGAAGTGCCAACCCGCTCCACCCATTCCCACCAGCTCCGCCACTTTACCCCCGGTTGCTACCAACCAGGAAAACACTAATGAGTATAGAGATCACGTGTTCCCGAGATTTACGGAATGAGGTTGTAGAGGCAGGGGGTATGAAAAAGAGCAGGTTAGCTGACAGAAATCCACCCAAACTCCGGGGGAGCCCTTTTTAACTGACTTGACCTTCATCAAGCCATTCTTCGACATCAACGCGTCAAACAGGCGAGTTAGGCTAAAGTGGTAGGGATATGAACTGAGACCTGAAAGGGCTAGATAAAAATGTTTGCCTTTTTTCGCTGTACCAGAAATGAAAGCTCCTTAGAACAGATGCAGATCCAGAGTGTTCTCACTCCCCTAGAGGAGCCCCAGCCCCTCACTGACCATATCTTCAGGTGTGTAGCCCTCCTCACCGCGTTTAATCAACAGCGGATTGCTGAGGCTATTTAAGCCATTAAGGCTTTGAATTCAGAGTTGTCCTTCTAGACCGCTTGCCATCCAAGCCTTACGGGCCAGTCTGTTTTGCTATTTACGCACGACTGGTGAGGGAGGAAGAGAAGAGTTGGATTCATACCTTCCCCAAGGGTATTTGCACGTAAGTGAATGTAATGAACTCGACTGGAATTCAATCTCGACCACACCCATTTCTCAATCCACACCGCTATATTCCTTATGAAATACCAAGTCTAGAATTTCAACACAACTTAACAAAAAGGAAGAAGGTCTTGCGTCAGTTTTGTAAGCGCACGCAGGCAGTGAAAATCAGCATTCGAAAATCTGACTTTTATTTTTCTTTTCAGATTAAACCAAAACTTTTACCTGATGCTCTACCGGGGTATTGAAACTTTCAATTTTGTCGTTTCTCAATTTCACTGTCAAATAGATTTCCCTATTCGTTTCCCTAATAATTCTGAACAATATGCTTCTTCGCTTGATTTGTCACCTAACTCCTTTCCTGAGTTCTTACGGCCATATCACGATGAAACATCGGTTCCGCTACGATCACCGAAGTTAAGCAACGCCGGACCAAATCAGTATCTAAATGGGTGACCGTTTGGGAATACCAAGTGCTGTAAGCTTGGATGTGTGGCTGGTGCAATGGATAATGGCTCGGAATTTTTAATCGGAGAGCTGAGTTCCAATTTGCATAGGGTTCGTTATATTCACTTAGGCGCAAATACCTTTGGGGACAGGTATGAAATCTAGATCTTCTCCTCCCAGATATGGGTTAATTAGTAAGACTTGAATCACTAAATAGTTATTATCTCAAAAAATTCTTACAATCTAAAAATATTTTCTGGTTTTAAATAACCTGTATAGGGTTGATAAGCCGTAAAAAACGAATCATTCCTCTCGTAGCTCTTGTCGACATCACAACTCTATTCTCTTGGCAATTCGGATCACGCTGTAGTATCTGTTTTCATTTCTTTTGAGTTGTTTATTAGACAGGAATATCCTATTCATAAGACTTCTTATTTTTCTGTTACCAGCGTACTGATTGGGATTAATTTTGTGACTTTACTCGAGATGCCTCTTGATTGATATTTTTAACCTTCTTATTGAAAATTGTGCCAAAGACATTTCTTCTTGGGTTAAAGCCGACATCAATGTTTTGTACCTTCTAGGAAATACCAGGTAAAGCCACAAACTTCTCTTTCGTTAACACCTGCCTGTTCAGCAGGAATCACCTTATTCTGGTAGAACCAGCGTAATAATCCCGATTTCTGGACACGATGACAAATAATACACTCAGGCGAATGAAATACAGGTGGAAGGTCAGATATGCCCCCATTTCATCGTCCGCTATTTATCATTAGGAAATACACAATGATCAATTTAATTCACAAAACAGCTCTTGATTATAAGAGTAGTTTTCGTCTGACACAAATTCTCAATATACAACTATCTCAGTCATGAGGCAGGCTCAAATTAATTACACGGTGATTTCGACTGACACACGAGTATATACTGTAGGAAAGCATGGTTGCGTGAAAGTGCGAAAGAGGCCGAAAATAAATTGTTGGGGGATTGTAAATAAAAGATCCGGGAGAAAAGGAGGTGACCAAAGGGGTCGAAAGTGTGAAACTACCGGTAGCTATAAAAAGGGCAGACAGTGTGAAAATAACCCCGCCTAATGATTGAACCGAATGCCGGGTCTCAGGAGAGGACGGGAACAGGTATAGTTAAAACAAGAGAGGGAGAGAAAGAAAATATATATATATATATATATATATATATATATATATATATATATATATATATATATATATATGGCTGACGATTGCATCTAGTATGAAACAGACTGTCGCCTCTAAGTGTTGACTTCTATGTTCACTTTTATATATATATATATATATATATATATATATATATAGATAGATAGATAGATAGATAGATAGATAGATATGTGTTAGCTTACATATATATATATAGGCTTAGTGTAAACTTAGATATGAGTTGATTGAGATAAATAAATAGAAACAGATTGAGATAAGAAACAAATGAAGACAGATAGATAGAAACACTGATAATATATATATATATATATATATATATATATATATATATATATATATATATATATATATATATAATACCAATTGAAATATGAAAGCTCAATGTATGATACAAACCAAATTATAATAATAATTAGGAAAAAAAGGTTAAAAATCCTTTTTCGGTAATAAATTTATTTTGATGAATATAAAAATATTCATCTTATCAGACCGACTACATTTTCTGAAATGGAATCAATATATCCAGACAGGCAGATATACAAAGATAAAAAAAAAGAAGAAAGAAAGAAAAAAAAATCAAAATGAAACCATAGTAAAAATAAATTGACCTAGAAAAGTTTTCATACGGGGCTTGCATTAAGAAGAAAGAATAAGTTAATATAGAGGGTTAGGGAAGGTAAAGAGATAGCAAGGTCAAAATTAACAGTTACAACAATGTGTCAAACAAAGTCCGCAAAAAGGAGGCAGTTAAATTGATGTCTGTTTAGACGGTATCATCATCATCAATAATACAATCAATACTAATAATAATAATAATAATAATAATAAAGTTATGATAAAGTTATATAATGCAAAACAAATTTTCTAGGTCAACTTATTTTTGCTATTGTTTCATCTTGGATTTTTTTTATTTCTTCCCTTTTTTATCTTTGTATATCTGTTTGGATATATTGATTCCATTTCAGAAAATGTAGTCGGTCTGATAAGATGAATATACATTTATTACCGAAAATGGATTTTTATGCTTTTTTTCCATTTTATATATATATATATATATATATATATATATATATATAGATAGATAGATAGATAGATAGATAGATAGATAGCCAAGAACATATTGTGATAGATAGATAGATAGATAGATAGATAGATAGATAGATAGATAGATAGATAGATAGGAAAAAAACAGATTGAGAAAGAAAGAAAGAAAGGAAGGACGGAAGGAAGGAAGAGATTGAGAAAGAAAAAGAAAAAAGAAAGAGGTTGAGATATATAGACAAACCCATTGAGAAGAATATAGTTATGTACACTTAAACAGCGTGAGGTAGATATGAACTGACTGAGATATCTGTTAGGAAACACAAGAGTAAAAAAAAATTAAAATAAAATAAATCATGAAAACAAAGGACAATTTGTAATGGCGGGAAGTGACAGTGAATGTTTTGAGAAACTGGTGTGTTGACCCGTAACCACGTGACTGCAACCAGGAAAGAGCCAGGTGACATTAAGGAAAAATATATCCCCATTTTTATTTTATTTTATTTATTTATTTATTTTTATTTTTATTTTTTTTTTGTAAGTTCTCTACCCACCCACGCCCAACCAATGGGCTTACGGCTGGTTCCCTTTACTACGGCCAAGGCAGCTGGATAAAACCCCTACTGATCCCTTTTCCGGCGGTGTCCTTTTGATGCCGGCTTCATACCTGTAGGGCAACAGTGGTGCACTGTAGTCACCGAGAACACCGTCAAAGGTGTGTATTTCACAGTCAAATACAGACGCTTTACTTTGATCTCTTCTATGGTAATCTTCCACTCCATCTTACGAGACAAGGGGACCCACAAGCACCTAAAACCAATTTTTGTTGTGTCTTGAGTGCGACGAAGAGTTTCCCTCACTCTTAAATATTTTCACCTGTGGTTCTAACCCATTACTCATCTGTTCTCGTTTTTTTAACTTCTTAATGGAATTTACCTTTCGCTTACCTGGTGGCCTCCACCTTCCCTTCGGTATCTGTGTTCACCTGTCGTGAGGTAGTGATAGGTTTATTTGATGTCGTAGCATTTTTATAACTTACCCCACTGTTTGTTATTTGTGAGCCGCAGACACCTGTTTACCTATATATATATATATATATTCGAAAATGTGATGAAAGCAGAGAAATATTGGTAGGGACATGTGAGAAGATATGAAAAGACTCACATTTATAAAGAAATACATTTTCAAACATAGATATGTGAAGACTTACATCGTCATGTATAGAATTAGATAGATAGATAGATAGATAGATAGATAGATAGATAGATAGATAGATAGATAGCGAGAAAGAGAGAGAATGTGTAAACATACATAGACTCAGATAGAGATGAATAAACAACAAACATAGATAGATAGATAGATAGATAGATAGATAGATAGATAGATAGATAGATAGGTACCGATATAGATAAGGATGAATTGATAGAGATAGAGGGATAAATAGGCAGACAGAGAAAAAGTCGACTCTCTTTTATATATATATATATATATATATATATAAAAGTGAACATAGAAGCCAACACTTAGAGGCGACAGTCTGTTTCATGCTAGACGCAATCGTCAGGCGACCTTTATAATATATATATATATATATATATATATATATATATATATATATAAAAGATGTACTCTCCAGTCGTATTCGACGTATGAGGGTCAAGCAACTCATTTCCCAGGAACCGACAGCCAGACACCAGCACATATGATTTGATTATATTGGTAAAGGATTTTTGCAGAACCAACCACACTTTTTGAAGAGCCGAATACAGAAACCTGGTGCACTAAGTGCCAAAAGGTCCCCAAACGACCCTCCGCAGGTTTTGAATTTAGAAGTTGTCCTCCTAAACCAGTTGCGATCCAAGTTTATAGAACCTAATCTGTCCTGCTATTTACCCATAGCTAGGGAGAGAAGAGGATTCATACCTTTCCTAAGGTAAATGAATGTAATGGGCTCGAATGGCTCTCCGATTCCTCAATTCGAGCCGCTATCCATTACTCCACCGTGCCTCACACACACACACACACACACACACACACACACACACACATATATATATATATATATATATATATCCGATGCAATGAGATATATAAATTCTGACGTTCACAGCATTAATTCAAAAGAGAGCTCAATACCGATAGTAGAACAATAATTATTTATTATACTTTTATCATATAGACAAAAACAGTTTACTCACTACAAAGATTCAACTTCATTTCAGTGCATTTCAATTGCACCTCAACTGGTGTGAAGCAAAAATGGTTATGAACAATTCTGATTGTAAGCCAGCCGTACGAGGAAGTGACATTTCACATACGGCTTGCTTACAAGCAGAACTGTTCATAACCATTTTTGCTTCTCACCAGTTGAGGTGCAATTGAAATGCATCGAAACGAAGTTACCTCTTTGTAGTGAGTAAACTGTTTTGTCTATATGAAAAATTATAATATATATATATATATATATATATATATATATATATATATATATATATATATATATAGCTTTTGAGAGCAACTTTTGCTATTGCAAGGTATCTTCACATTTCGGTATCACGTTTTTCATCATTTAAATCCTCTTCCCGCTTTTTTTACGACATTTTATAGGAAGTCCTTTAGTTTTCTTTCTGTGTCTGCCAATAACACGGTATCATCTTAAGATTGTGCCCACCGATAAAAATCCTGGTAGGATTGCTAGCTCCCTGAGTATGGCCATAATACCGATTTTGGAACAATTGCTGAAGTTAAGAAACGTCGAGCCTGATCAATACCTAGATGGGTAACCGCTTGGGAATACCAGGTGCTATAGGCTTGTATGTGCGGGTGGTGTAATGGATAACGACTCGAAATTGAAAATCGGAGAGCCGAGTTCCAATTCCAGTCACGTTCGTTATATTCACTTTCGTGCAAATTCCCTTGTGAAAGATACGAATCCGCCTATTCTTCGCCACCTCAGCTAAGGGGTAATTTGTAGAACTAAATCATTATTGCCTTAAAAAAATTTTTACATTCTAAAAATACTTTCTGGTTTTAAATAATCCAACTCCCTGAGGATTTCGTTTCTATAAAGGTTGAATAATGTCCGGTGAGAAGATGCATCCTTGTCTTACTCTCCTTTTTATTTTTGTGTACTTAATTCATTTTCTATCCTATGCAGGAGGTATTCCGCATTATTATCGTTGCCCTCGTGTCCACACATTTTTAAACAGCGCGAAATTAGAAAACGTTTTTGATATTTATGTTTCTTAAGACAACACAGAGCCGAACAGGTGCTATAATGATTAGATCTGTATCAAGTGGAGAACGTCTGTTTATAACATTATCACGTCTACTCGTAGTTTGGGGATAATATCGACATGAGAGCCGATCCCACAATTCGGCACCGTCTGAAAACTATGCCAAGCGTCGACCCATGTTGATAGTTGTGCTAGCACGAAGTCGTAAGTCATTGTAACCGAGAGTTTGAGCGTGCTGGAAACGAACAGTTAGTCATTGCACTACCACACCAACCACACCACACACACACACACACACACACATACATATATATATATATATATATATGCTATCTATCTCTCTTTATATATATATATATATATATATATATATATATATATATATATATATATACATACATATATATATAGATGGATAGTTATATATATATATATATATATATATATATATATATATATATACGTACATATATATATATATAGTTATATTTGATATATATATATATATATGTGATAGATACACTACCACACCAACCACACGCCACACACACACACACACACACACACACACACACACACACATATATATATATAGAGAGAGAGAGAGAGATTTGCTATCATCTCTCTTTATACACACACACACATACACACACACACACACACACACACACATATATATATATATATATATATATATGTAGATGGCTAGATAGGTAGCGTATATATATATATATATATATATTCATGAATTATTCACACAAAAACAAATGCAAAGGTTAATGATTTAATTGGCGAGAAATCCATCGTCGCAAACAATTCAAATAATATACAAAAATAATTCATGAATTTGTAAATTGATTGCACGTTTATCGTAATTAAAATAACTGATCCAAGTGCGACTTTTGGATAATAAGTGCGACATTACTGTAATTATTGAACAATATAGTTCATGCCACTTTGACAGAAAATTTACCAGTAAAAAATTTAAAATCAAACTCAGCGTTGCTATTGCGCGCTCCAAAAACAATAACTCATTTCCAATAGCATTTTTCGGATACAACAATACATATATTTTCGTTGTCCTCTTATTACTAAGAGAAAAAACAAGAACAACATCTATTCTATACCTGAAGATGTCTGTAGGAACAGACGAAAGCTCGTAGTAAAATAAGAACTAATACGGCAGAAATTTATAGAAACAAGGATCATTTCATTCATAACGGATTCGGAAGTTTTTGTATATTATTTGAATTGTTTGCGACGATGGATTTCTCGCCAATTAAATCATTAACTTTTGCATTTGTTTTTTGTGTGAATAATTCATGAATTTGTAAATTGATTGCACGTTTATCGTAATATATATATATATATATATATATATATATATATATATATATATTTATATTTGATATATATAGAGAGAGAGAGAGAGGATAGGGATAGGTAATATATATATATATATATATATATATATATATATATATATATATCTATATATTGAACGCTAATGTCGGAGTAAACGGACGTGTTTTTTCATTGCTCAGAGAATGCGATGTCGTATTTTAAAGGAAAGTATTTTGATCAACCATTATTCTCATATTTTTCTTTGTTATTTGTATTATGATATTTGTTACGTTATTATACATTTGTACAGTATTTAATATACATATTTTATAATCTGTTTTACATATCTTTTTTCGTGGTATAAAACGGTTTTTCTTTTTTTTTTTAAAGTGTTGTTTAAGTGAAATTAAGAATATCTCACTAAGATTTATATAAGATTAAGACCATTTAATGCATAGTATTTATTAAATTAATTATATACTAGAATGACTACTTCTAGTCTATTTATATTTAAGCCTAACATTTCTGTTTATTTGTTTTTTTCTTCAGGAAAGTGGTTGTAATTTTCGAAATTGTATGAGAGTTGTCATGTTTATTTTGTTTATCATTATCGCCGATTTCTTTATCTATCATTATTTATATTCCAAGATTCTTTTAATAGCATTTGGTATAAATTTCATTCCTTTACATTTTTTTATTAATTATTACACTATTTATTAATTGTAATTAATTATTACATTGTTTATTAATTGTAAAGTAACGTACTTTCAATTTTGTTGGAAAAGCGTTCTCAGTTATAACGTTATTTTGTTTCGTTTTTACTACTAGTCAATTTGTTTTGTTATTTATCTTTCAAAGATTTTTAAAACAACAACAACACCAATAATAATAATAATATTTTCTCATTTATTTTGTAATAATTTTATACTTTAGTATTTAAAGCAATATATTGACACATTGATGACGGACTGTTTACTCCGACATCCAATGTAAAACATTTATATGTGTAGGGGCCAGCGAGTAGAAGTAGTACCTTTGTTGCTCGGCTGCTGCACTTATTATTAAGGTGGACACTGATCTTCACCCTCCCCCTAAATCTCCACGCCACATCCACAGAAATGATTATATATATATGTATATGTGTACACGTATATGGGTAGATGGGACACTTTAGCCATCTTTATTTCAACCCGTCTAAGAGAAGAAAACTCAGATGACAAGATCAGGGTAGATGGGACTCTGCAGTCATGTCTCTGTCAACACATCTAAGAAAAGGAAACTCAGATGACAAACCTGCGACTGAAACGATTACTGGTCATCTCGCCTTTACTTGTCACCAGGTCATAATCGTGGAGGCTTAGAGAGTGGCACACACATATATATATATATATATATATATATATAATAAAACTAGATGGTGAAATTCTGTTTCATGCTTAAACGCAATCATCAGGTCGTGACAGATTCTCACTATCCAATATTAATACCTTTTCTTAGTCATTTTACGCCAAGCAAGGCAATAAAATCACTAAGATGTAAGGTTTTGCTGAGAGTACAGTAAAAGAACAGGTTTAAACGAAACAGAAAGTGACGACTGGCGTTGCGTTTTAATTTTTGACGATCTTAGTTGAGAGAAAATTAAGAAGCCAAGTGCGTCCCACAAGTGAGGGAGAGAAGAAACTATTAGCATAGGACTTACGGTTACAAGTAGCAATTTCAACAGTGAAATTATGATATCTAACTACCAATCTAGTAACAAATTCGAAGTAACAAAGAGGAAAGCTTATCAGAACAGTTACCGTGAAAATATTTATGGAAAAGACAGAGAAAAGCTACGTTACGTCGTCAGGAAAGCCTACCTGAAGCTACTTTTACCGTTCCGCCACAGAGAGCGTCAAAGTTTAGCAAGGCTCTATATGATGATCTCTGTAATCTTTAAATGAGTCCATGATGGTTGCAATGGTTTGCACTGAGCCACAGCAACCCTCTCTTCCTCCTCTTACAATCTCAGAACACACATGTCTCCGCGGAGAGAAAGCGGACCACAGGGGATGTCAGATAGTACCGAGTTATTAACTGCCTTCGGATTTTCCAGGCTGTTTTCCTTCTCCTAGACCGGTTACCCAAAGCTATTGAATCCAGTTTGTCTTGCTATTTACCCATAACTTTTCCCAAGAATATTAGCACGTAAGTGAAAGCAATGAATTCGACTGGAATCCGAACTCGGCTCTCCGATTCCTCAATCCGAGCTGCTATCCACCGTGCTCCCTATGGCCGAGAGCAGTAAAAGTACACTGTATCAAACGGAAGAGTTTCTCTTACAAAGAGGGACGCACGTTCGATCCCTGTCGGAGAGCAAATTTTCTTCATGAAGATTTCTCGAAAACCTATGAACATAATATACTCTGTTTAAAATAAAAATAAAAATGGGGCGTCTATTTTAAATACAAGTATCCGCTAAATAATAATATATGTAGTATCACGAATATGCTCCGTGTTTCAACTGATATGCGATATTACTTTAGTAAATTGGATTTTACAAAGAGGGATAGCAGCTCGCAATATTATTTTGCTACTTTTACCCATAGATGGGAGGTAAATTATTTTTTTTAATTTAGAATTGTTCTTCTCCTAAACTGGTTGTCAACCAAGGCTAGAGCACACAATCTTCTCCGCTATGGAAACCATAACTTGTGAGAAGGACGAAAGGAAATGAATACGAACTGTTTTAGCTAGAATTTGAACACGTCTCGCGTTGTTAATCGTCACGACAATCGCACCTCCTGACCTTCTTCTATGTACCGTGTTCCCCCGGACGCTAGCGATCATGGCTCTGTACAATTTCTGGTCCTTTGTAGTTTTTAATAATTATTTTTCTTTTCGCTATCTCTCCTAATCCCTGTTTTGCCAATCATTTACACAAGCCCGTTAGGTAGGTTACTTAATCTGATTACGTCCTGAAGGATGAAACGCGTTACAAATAAACTTTTTTCCACTTTGTCATACAATTTCCCCAACACTGACTGTTCTTCATATATATATATATATATATATATATATATATATATATATATATATATATATATATATATAAGGGTGGCATTATAAGCTAAATATAAATATTTACTTAAAAAAGATTTGTAAACATATAAATAACATTGGTACATCTCCACATGTAAATTATTATGGACATATATTTACGGAAATATGAATGAATTAAAGATGAAATGCAGATCAAAAATGCATCGGAATCCGACAGGATGATAAAATAAAGAATAAACAGGAAACATATATCAATCTAACATGTTTCACTTTTATTAAAACTTCGTCAGAGATTGGGAGAAAACAGACAAAAAGACAGAAATACTTGTATTTTCAATTATGTCTCTGTGTTTCTGTTTTTTGTTTGTTTTCTCTCAATCTCTGACGAAGTTTTAATAAATTGCTCGTTTATTTTATCATAAATATGGATGTAAATGAATAACCACGCCAGCAAAAAGTTAATTTATAACCACAATTATATAGAAAACTAAAAAAGGTTACTATCTCATTTTATACTACCACGTTTGATACAGTATTTAAACATACACACACAAAGAAAAACCGTGTAATTATAACTGAAATATAAAAATACACATCTGAATGTTTTTTTTTAATATTTAGATGTGTATTTTTAGCCTTGTCGTTAAAACCATCCGACACCGCCGGAACAATCATTGTCGGTAGCCAGCAAGACGAAGTTTTGTTTATAGAAATGGGCTCAGCTTGTTGGCAAATCCTTCGTGCCCTCCGTTAAGGAAGCAAAGGACATGCTCACTCGTGGGAGGTCTGTTGACAGACCAAGCAAACCCGATGAAATATTGGCTGTGATTCGCCCCACTGTTGTTTGCCCGAGGGCAGGAATAGTGATAGCTCTAGAAGCGGTTGGATAAGGTACATTCAATAGTGACATTGTCATGCAATACAGTACGGGTCTTCTTTCTTTTGAGCCATTCTTTTCCTGGGTGGAACAATGCAAATCTATTTGAAGAGACGTCTGCTTAACGATGGAGATAGAATCGCGTTCTTCTCTGGCGTCTTGTCTGGTCTGTCTTCCCGTCTCGGTAAGCGCTAGGAATTTTAAAGTAAGCAAGATATTTCCTTAGTTTAAATATTGGCGCAGCACAATCTTCCCACTATATTTCTTTAGATCCTTATATACTATGCTATCTGAAGAGAGAGAGAGAGAGATGTTTAGTAGTTGACATATTGAGCGTTTGTTTCTGGTATTTGTATGAGTTGCTGTTTGAGCTCAGAAGAGGGTGAAGGATGTAAATGCTGATTTTGAGGGTTGCCCTAACAAAATGTTGCAACTTGTAAAAACTTTCATAAAATCTATATTTCAGATACAGTGGGCTTATTTGATTCGATTTTCTCATAGATATCTCGGTGTGTTTATGTCTGTCTGTCTGTCCTGGTCAGTTTGCAATTGTAAATAAATAAGTCTATCTATCTATCTATCTATCTATCTATCTATCTATCTATCTATCTATCTATCTATCTATCTATCTATCTACCTACCTATCTCAGTCAATTCATATCTCTCTCAGTCGATTTATATCTATCTATCCCACCCTTTCAGTTATATCTCTTTCTCTCTCTCTCTCTCTATCTATCTCAGTCTATTCATATATATCTAAATATCTATCTCACTCTTTCTATTATCTCTTTCTTTCTTTCTTTCTTTCTTTCTTTCTTTCTCTATCTATCCCACCCTATCCGTTATCTCCCCGCTCTCTCTCTCTCTATCTATCTTTCTACCTCAATCAGTATCTATCTATCTATCTATCTATCTATCTATCTATCTATCTATCTATCCCAATCAGTATCTATTTATCTATCTTAAGTTATGGCGTGAATATATAATAATTTAAATGCTGAATAACGCCGAGAATTTTAAGTTGTCACCAGGTGTATTCACCAGAACATCTTTTGTGTTTACTCAGTCAGATGATAAGCCCTGTTTATTTACTAAGCATGTAGGAAAAGGCCATAAATTTAAGTCATTCAATGAAAATCAAAATAGATTAGTTTCTTATCCATATCAAAACAGTTGTAGGGATTTACTGCTAAGTTAAATGAATTCAGTAAATATACAAGGATAGAAAAGGGCATAAGAGAAGGATGCGTCTTCTTACCGGACTTATTCAAACTTTACAGTGAAGCACCCTTTAGGGAATTGGAAGTCCTACCAGGATTTATTATTGGTGGCTAATAACAACATTAGATATGTAGAAGAAACAGTGTTGATAGAAAACGTAGAAATTGAACTACAGTAACTCTAACAGAAGGTAGTAAAGCTAGCAGAAAGGAGTAAACATCAACTGTAAGAAGACCGAATATATGGTTGTCAGCAAAAGGAAGAGTCCAACATGCGAACTATGAACTGGAAACAGCAAAATCAAGCAAGACCAAAGATTTAAATATCGAGGAAGTGTTTCAGCAGAATAATACGACACAGAAATTCGAAGACGAATTGGAACAGCAAAAGTATTAAGGAACATGAAGATTTTATTGGGAACAACAAAAAAAAGGATCTGAACTGTTATGTAAAATTGATACTTTTATATGACAGTGAATGTTGGACATTCTCCTTACAGATGAAGAAGAGGCAAAAGAAATGTGGTTCTACAGAATCGTACTGGGAATCTCATAGATTGAACATATGAACAATGACCAAGCTTCAGAGAAAACTGAAACGAAAAGGAAACTTACAGGTAGCATCAGAAAGAAACAGTTGAAATTTCTCAGGCACATAATGAGGAAAGTGGGCGTGGAAAATTTGACACTCACAGGACCTACTGAAGGCAAGAGAGACAAAGGAAACCCGATAAACTTTACTAAATTCTACAAAGAAAAGGAAGTTGCGACAAGCCATGATCACCAACGTCCTAAAGAAGAAGAAGAAGAAGAAGAAGAAGACGAAGAAATTTGGTTGGGCCATTGACTATAAAAGTTTGGCACTTAAGGAATAGCGAATAGCCTACTCTCGTAATAGTCTGCAAGACTGGCTTGGGGATTATTACTCTCCAGTAATACATCTTTGTAGGTTTCTCGTATATCACAAGGCTACAAGTGACGATCACACTCATTATAGTCATAACGATCAGTGGAACTTGCTTGCTAACCATTGTTACATAGCAGGAAATGGTTAAAACAGTTGTTCCCAAACAGTGCGGCGCGCCTCATAGGTGCGGCAGAAGAGGATAGCCGGTGAGGCGAAATGATTGAAAGACAATCAAAGATTTAGAAATAGTTTTAAAAAATATTCCCAAAATAAATATGATTTAAAAAATTTAAATATTATGGATTACTTGTAATTGTATGCATGAGTCCCAGTATAAATAGTTCTAAATAATTATTAACCGATTTTATCATTGTGATATTTCTGCATTATATCAAGTATTAAGAATATAGTAAGAAGGGTCTGCAAATTGGAGGAGAGAGTTATCAATGATAATGTTCTGACTTTGTATCCGCGGTTATTTCCCTTTAATCCTCTCAGTTGTTTTTGTTTTGTTTTTGTTTTTTAATTTTATTTTTAAATGTACTTTTCATTACATAAAATTTGATGAGTCACGATGAAATATTCATTCCTAAAATGCAGCCCAGAAAAAATGTTTGGGGACAACTGGGTTAAAACGAAAGCATTTTGAATTGAAATCGAGGAGTTTAGATCTAAAAACACGAGTGAAAAAGAAAGAAAGAAGAGAAAAAACAAACCTTGAACGAATAAAAATGGTGAAAAATGAATTTCTTACCTTTTTTTGTTTCGGGCCAATGTTTTGAGCTCATATAAGGTTTCATCGTCACCCAACGGCTTTCACAGCTCTGGCGATCGAAGCAATACCAACCATCTGGAGATGAGAAAATAAAGAGAGACAGGAGCAAAATAAAAAAGACCAAAATATTACGGTCATTTTAGTTTCGTTGAGGAACATTGACAAAAGAAGTGTGCTTATTTCAGAATTAAAAATACGGAAGTAGAAATCTAAAAAGTAAGCTATATCGAATCTGAACTTCGTTTGAAATTTGACCCTTTTTTTTTCTTAACCCTAGAACACTAACCATCAATTAAAGTTACACCTCTACTAACCATGTGTATATCATACCCGATTTTGAAAATATCAAAAAAAAATATTAAATTTAAATCTTAATTTGAAATATTTTACATGCAGACACTTCAAACTTTGTACTTTAAGTTAACATTGATAGAAACTGAAAAACATATTATTTAGGTAAGAAAATCAGGTACTGAAAATTGTAATTAAAACTAGGAAAATTTGCGCTGGGTACTATATACCCGTGGTTAGTGTTCTAGGGTTAAATGCAAGAACAAAATTCTAATAAAGGAACTGATTTTGATAGAATAAAGAAAGGTACTATTACATATACAAATAAAGATTTAATAATAAAGAAAGGTACTATTGCATATACAAATAAAGATTTAATAAAAAAGAAAGGTACTATTACATATACAAATAAAGATTTAATAATAAAGAAAGGTGCTATTACATATACAAATATATGAATAAAGACAGGGAAAACTTATTTTAGCCGACACGTTTTGTCTTCTGTATATGTAGATTAGTATTATTTATTAAGCATTAAACTGTATCACCTCACGTTCATAAAGTTGACTGCCTTTCCTGCTTACCTTATGAATAATCATGAGAATTCCTGTACCAAAAACTTTGAAAAAACAATAACATTTTTGCTCTTGGATATAAATACATGTCAAAAAATAAAATCCTTACATTTGCCTTGATAATGTCCCTCAGAGGACGAAACGCTTCGGCTAAGATAAGTTTTACTTTTGTCTTTATTCATATTGTCCTTTTACAGATATATTCTATCTGAAATTTCTCCACACAAATACATGGTTAAATATATTTTGTTAAACATTTGCTTAACTCTTGAAAGCTTTACTAGAAACTTACAACACATTCTTCAATTTACAGACTTATTAACAGAATTCTCGCTGTTGATCAATATTTTTATTTAGCCCATATCCACTTGCCGTGATTTTAAACTAACAACTCCTTTTGTTTTTATTTATCTAAACTATAATATTGGAAAGTAAAGATTTCACTGAAATATGTTTGAAAATTTCCTAGTTTTCATCTGAAATCAAAAAAATTAGAACCTTAAGCAAAATCTTCACAATATATGGGGAAAGAACGTTGTAAGTTTAAAGCGACGTCTGGTGAGTATAGGTTAAATCCTCATGGCGTCAGGTGAATCTAACGCCTTCTTTTTTCTATTTATCTAAACTACAATTTTATAAAGTAAGTTCGTTTCAAAGATCATTTCTACGTGATGATTTCAATCCTCATAGGGTACTCTACACTTAAAAGCTTACGGGCACATCATGTTGAAATATCGGTTCCCGTACCATCACAGAACTTAAGCAATGTCAAGCCTGGCCAGTACCTAGATCAGTGACCAGGTGATGTAATTTTGAGTTTGCGAATGGTGTTAATCGGAGAATCAATTTCCAATTGGGTCCGTTATATTCACTTACGCGAAAATACTCTTGGGAAACGTATTAATCTACCTCTTCTCCCCAACTTATGGCTTAATTAGTAAGATTTGTATCATTTAAACCATCATTATCTCAAAAATAAAATAAAATTGCGTACAAAATATTTAGATCGCAGCATTAAATTACCCATAGAGCTTGATATACTACCAAACAAAATCAACCAACCAAATACCCAACATGAAAGAACTATTTCATGGCAGTTCAAATAATATCCTAAAATTTCTTAAAAAGAAATCAAACTGTATCCCAAAATAAACTTCAACAAAACGACAACATTAAGCACACATATCAGAGCCTCCAGCAATCATGTCCACACAAACATTTATATGCACAAAAGCTGAGTATCATCTACCATGTATTCAGTTGTGAAAGCAGAATAACATATATCATATTTTTATTACTTTAAATCTTCCAAGAAAATTAAATCTTGGCATTAAATGACCCATAAAGGAGTTGATAAGCCATTGAAGAAACAAATCAGTCAATCAAGCTTTAATCCAAATCTTGAGATAATAAAATCATATTAAATTTCAAAGTTAAAAAACAGTGGAGGTAATTGATATATATCATAAATTTTGGAAATTAATGTTTCTAATTAATTACCTTTTCTCTCTCATGTTAGTAGAAATGTGACCACAGCAGCATATAAATATCTATTTCTTTTGAATTGGCGCAAACAGGTCGATTAAGAAAAAATCGAAATAATAAAAAAGGATAAAGAAAAACAAAAAAAATAGCTAACTGCTGTCGATAACAGGAGTGGCCAGATAATGACAGGGAGGGAATAAAAGCCTTAAGGTACGCTTTGTTAGTTTACAAAAAGATAATAGTTCGGCTTGAGGGTATGCAAAATGTGAAATAGAAAATAAATATTTTTATTTATCCCATATCTTCTTGCCGTGATTTTAAACTAACAACTCCTTTTTTATATATATCTAAACTATAATATTGGAAAGTAAAGATTAAGTCGTCTTGATAGTGTTACCGTCGTGAAACCAACATAAAAGGAGATTTAAATTTAATGTCAGTCTTTTACAAAACATTAGTTAACGGAGAAGAACTATTGCGGATGATTAAATTGGTTGTATTAAATTTAGTAAAGTATATAATTATCTTTATTTTTTTTTTACTGGGATCTATGGAGGATATATTAGTACGTTTTTTAGGACTTTTTTTTATCTTGTTTGTAGTTAGAGTGTATTTGATTACGGTACAGTAGGCTGATATGTTTAACATTATTTGAGGATGTATTATGTTCTTTTTGATTTCTATTAATATTTCTAGTGGCTCGTCTGATTTGTTCATCAACAATGTAATTAGGAAAGTCATTATTAATGAGGATTTAATTTTTTTTAAATTCCGCGTAGAAAATATTTTTTGGGAAGAGTCAACTTTTGCATGGTTTATGAAATTTTGTATAATCGCTGATTTTTAATAGTCAGGACATTCCCTTTTATAGTTGAAAGTGCACCAGTATATGCTAGTTATTTATATATATATATATATATATATATATATATATATATATATATATATATATGGAGGTATCAAATGCATTATTATTGGTGTCTATCAATATATCAAGAAAAAAATTATGTTGTTATTGTTAAGAACGGAGTTTTTGAGGGGCGGAGGAGGTTTTTTTTGTAGTTCATGTATTTCGTCTATGTTTTTAACTAAAATTTCGTCTAAAATGAGAATATCGTTTAAATATCTTAGGTGGATGGAAGATTTTTAGTGGTATTAAATATCTTATTATCAATGTTAGCCATGAAGAAGTTACTAAATGTTGGGCCTAGAACTGAACCCATGGAAACCCGTTGTGCGTATACATTATTTTGAGTATCATAGAAAGGAACTTCAGTAGTACAAGTCAATATATGTCTATATTTTTTCTTGCTTTCTTTTTATATGTATGCTTGTTATAGTTTTCCGACCTAATTTATGCCATACATTTAAACTAACTTCAAAAGCTACTTGATGTGAGGAAGCCCCTTTATTGAAAGTCCTGAAAATATTTCTCTTTGTATTCGTGTACTTTTTGAAATTTCCAGTATCTTCCTCACACCCTTTTTGTGTCTCCATCCATATTTGATAACTTTTTTGTCCTCTTTCAAGATCACGTAGCTTCTATTCTTGTCATTGTAACATTTTAACGTTTTCCCCTTTTCTTTCTCACTTTTTCTCTTTAACGTATCCTCTGTCCCTCTCTTTTTGTATTGATTTTTTTTATCTATCTGTTCGCATTTCACGCATTAATCAACCTTTTAAAACAAACACTATTTTCGGCACGTCTCTTCTTCCCGTCATCTTGAGCCTCGTTCTTGTACCTCTGTTGTGTCTTCCCCTCCTGCATTCCTTTCTCCTTATCTCCAATCAGTGGTCGACTAATCAGCATGTTTGTCTTTTGGTCAATTAGAGGAAAGATGAGTGAAGGATGCAACAATTTCGTGACCCCTATATAAAAACCTTACTGTTTGGGTCGGCTTTTTTGATATTCGAATCCCCTTACATGCCACTTCCGCTTCCGACCAGAAGATCAAAGCAACCATCGTTTGTTTTTTAATTCGCCCTCCGCCGACATATTCTGTTTTGAACGCCACAAAAATCCAGAAATTAAATATCAACAGCGATAAACACAACTACAAGTTCAATAATAATAATAATAATAAAGACTTGTAGAAGAGAGAAACGGTCAGATCTTAGATATGAATATATTGGCCACTGAGTGAAGCTGTAAAAGAAGAGAAAATATCATAAAAATCAAACTGAACTTATGGAAATTCCACGTATGTTGACAACCCATCTCGTCTTTACCAGTATCTTCTCATTTTTACATTTATATATCTGGTTGTCAGCCCAAGATGCGAGCTACGAATTGGAGACTCCAAAATGAAATACAAAATTTGAAATATTATCCTTGGACTAGCAGTAGTAGAAAATGTGAATAACGAGAAAGTTATAGATTATCCATTGTGCATACATGAAAAATTATACATTATTAAGTTTCTGAAAAATAAAAAGTTACTTAATCAAAGAAATGTAATAGCTATTTTTTGCAGACACTGTTAAATATTTTCCCTTAATAATGATTTATTTTGAAAAAGAGATGAAAAATGAAACATACATATTTATACTTGATCTTTTTTTTTTAAATACGAATGTAATTCTAATATATTTATTAGTAAAAAAATAATGTATGCTTTATTAATTATTAGAAGTAGGAACAGTACTTTAAATTTGTAGGAATAGATTTTAAATATTAAAAATACGACTTACTCAATTTCAGAAGACCCTTTTAAGAAATCTTTGTGTATAAAATTATAGATTAAGCGGCTAAATAAAAATGCCAAAAACTTTTATCATTGAAAAACCTAGACGACATGCGAAAAACGGATGTCATTGTTTGTAAGCAGGCACACCTACCCCACCTTAACTTAACCAGATTTTGAAAGTAACTTATATTTGATAGATAAGTTGTCTAGAAAAATTAAAACCCAACCACCCCTTATAAAAATGATTGAATTTTCCGTGACCTTAATATTTGAAAATATTAAGATTGTCTGTGCATATAAATGAAGTAAATTTCTTAATAGGTTACTCCAAAAAATCGCTTGAGAATGGTACGGGTTATGGATTTTAAATTTAATTTTATAATTAAATTTAAAAGTTTAGTTTCTGTTTTGAAACATGGTAATTCCTGTGTAGCGATGGAAGCATATTTTTAAAATAGAAAATAATTATAATGTTGGAAGAGGATTTAACAATATCAAATGGAAGTGAAAGAAAATAATATCTCGAAAGAATGGGTTTTATAAGAGAAAAGGACAAAATTATATGACAAAAAATCACGAAAGAAAAGTAATAACTTCGGATTCTGAAAAGGAAACAAGACAAAGTAAGTAACATTTTCATTTAATATACTTAATGTTTTTATTAATAATATACTAATATAAAAGTCATATGTAATTCATAGTAATTGGACAATTTGCTCACAAATGAAAAAGCGACACGGATGAGTTTCTACCAGCGAATGCTAAGAACAACATAAACACAGCATGTGAGCAATGAGGAAGTCTTAAGGAACATACGAGCAATAATGTTTTATAAATACGCACAAAGATTAATTTTGTTTCTGTCACCAACTAACCACCCGCTGAACAAAACAGCCGAGCTCATACTTACCTTCCGTCCCCGTGCAGGTGGTATCACGGCTATGACTAGCCTAGACCAGCTCTGACCATCCTGGACAAGATATAACCAGCTAAGACCAGCTTAGACCAGCGGCCCGAGTGAAAACACTCAGGTCCCCACGTTAAAAACTGACATTGTGTCACAACCTGACTCAGTGGGGGAGGGGTCAAATATCCATACAGCTAATATGTAACGAGTCGGCTATCAGACTTATATATATATATATATATATATATATATATATATATATTCTAACAAATAGTATTTACAACATAATTTCCTGTAGCGTTCGTATTATCCATTCTTGTCGTTTGATATTTCCCATAACTTAGAATTAGTCGAGCGAAGCCGAAAGTTTTTTTGTTTATTTTTAATGGAATTATCTAAATCAGTCAAAATAATTTGTCTAATTAGATTTTCTTAAAACTATACCGAATTATTTAAACAATTGAAAAAAATAATACATTTGCTAAATTAATTATTACTGTTATAATTATTAATACTGAAAGTAGAAATTTATTCAAATGTTTCACTCATAAACTCGATTTAGCTATGTCTGGTGGAATTAGCACAAAATAACTTTAGAAAATAGATATTTTGCTGAAAATGTTGTTTACAGAAAACGATTTCAATTTATTTTTGTCTATCCGTGGGACACGTATTCAAACAACAACAACAATAATAATAATAATATACAAAATGATTGACGTAAATCTTCCAATATTTTTCAACACTTAATAGAAGAGCACTATTTAAGAAAAGAAAAGACATGTCTGTCTTCTTCAAGTTATATATTTTTTTTAAATTTCAGTCATAAAAATATATAAATTTACAAAAAATTATAAGTCTTTGTACAAACATTGCTTGTCTTTATAATAATGATAATAATAAGAAGAAAAAGAATATGCAACGCAAATTCAGGCTTTATGAACAAATCCCATCAAGTACTCTATTACTAAAACAGCTGATGCAGCCTTGCGCAGGCAGTGTAGAGAAAACTATTCAAAGTGTGCAGCAAAAAAATAAAAATAAAAAATACAGACGACGTCATGACAAAATAACCTTGAAAAAACACGGGAATCTTTGCAGGGAGTGTGACCTCGAGTGTGCAGAAAAGTGGTACGAGCTTTCACTGCCGTCAGTAGTCGAGAATGAACGAGTGAAGCTCATGTAGGATTCGATCAATTTGACTGACAAACGATTGGAAAGAAATCGCCCTGGTATCACAATTGTGCACAAGGGCGGATATGAATGCATATACTTTGCGATACCTTAGGATAAGACCGTAGTATAGGTGGAGCAAGAGACTATATAGAGATATCAATACCTAACAGGGTGAATTAGAAAAATGTACCATGCAGCGGTTCAAGTTGTCACTTTTGTGGTTGGTGCATTTAGAACAATTTTCAAGAATATCTCTATTTCGCAGGACGCCTTGTGGATACCTAACATCACTGGAAGTGTGTAGGTGACAGCGCTACTTGGAACATCGCATTTGCTGAGGAAAATGTTGTCTGCGGTTATGAGATAAGATATGACCATAATCAGCAGGCTGAAACATCTACGAGTCAAAGAGGATAGTAAATAAAATAATAATAATAATGTTTTAACTCGTGAAAGATTCACGGTTTTGCCATTTCTTCAGTTAATGATTGGCGAGTTCTACGACAATGAAATAGCCGTAGAATTTCCCCTACGCATCTTTAAATATTTGAACTTAAAAAAACTTTAAGAAATTTTGCGATAACGATTGAAGATGCGGATGCTGGTCGTTATATTAAGAAGTAAGGAGATACAAATGAAAAGATTTTAAATTGACAACTTTTCCATTTCGCTGAAACGAACGTTAAACACTAGTTTCTTTAATTCTTATTTTACTGGAACCAAGTAGCGTCTTTGATATATATTTTGTCTTCTCACGCAATCAAAACGGAATTGACCATTATTTATGGGTTATTGGCAGGGCGTAACGGTAGTGCAAATTAACAAAGTGAGGGGCAAGCACAATTATTTCATGATAGTAATAATATCTCCAAAATTCTATCAGAAAAAAGTTATGCCTAATTTTTACCACTTGTCGCTGGGCTTTTGATGCTCCACATTTTATTTGTTGTTGTAACACTCTACCTCAAGTGGCTCTTGGGCTTTGTACAGGGTGAACATCATGTTCCCTCTTCATCTTCTATGGAATGTCTCGAAGCGTTCAAGAAAACAACGACAATAATAACAACAAGGGAAAAAATACAATGAGAGCATTACTACCAAGACGCTCAAAGAAACAACTTTCTATGATATGCGACACCACGTGTCCATTTAAAAGTACCACGTGATGACACAAAGAGCAAGAAGCTTTCTGTTCACTGCTTGTGTCGTTCTCTCGACTTTACGATCACTCACACCCTTAGACCAGCGGAATTTATTATTGCTTCTCCTTCAACCCATCTCACACACAAGTTTAACTTGAAACGTTTTTTTTTATCTTCTTTAAATCTTAACGAGTCAAAGAAAAAAATCGGGAAAATGGCTCGTTTCATCATGTCTTATGTTACAAATGCGCCTTTTTGTAAACAACATTAACGACTTTGTAAAAAATATATCTTTATAGCATAACCCCCCTCCCAGAGGAAAACTCGAATTATATAAATTAAAATTAAAATAATGAATTAAACTTGAATCATTTCATACTGAAAAAATGGTCGGTTCCCTGAACCGCTCTAGCAAGTACCCGACTCCTCCTACTATCTTCGATCTTAACAAGAGATAGATCAGGCCGAAAATGGGGAACTGCTGCCTTATATGGGCAGGACCTACCTAGTTTTCACTTTCCCATCTCGACAGAGTCAAAAAGTGACAAAATTCCCTACTGACTTCCTTTTTGGAGTTTATGTCCTGTGTTATGCAGTGTGAGTTTAGGTTCCAATGGTGAGCCTTAATTTCTCCGATATTTGGTTAATAATATTGTATGTTCATTCTGTCAAGATTCGTGAGAAAATGAGCGATTATTTAGTCATTTTTTGAAACCCTTTGGACATTTCATTGAAGCTAAATAAATTATATAGCATAACATTTTATTGGGAGCTTTTTCAATTGGAATCAGAATGACCATTTTTCATTAATAATAGAAACTTGAACAAAACATTTCACACGTAAACAGCTTTACTAAACCTGGTTGGTTTGAATTTGACTGAATATACAGCCATATGGGAGAATTTTCTTTTATTTGCTATCTATAATATACTTTGTAATATTTTTCAATTTTTATTAGACTTAAATTAGATACATAATGGACTGCAGGATAAAAGATTCCAGGATTGTCCCCAGGGAGGGCAGTATAGTCTTTGTGGCTCCCGATGTTGCTGGTCGAAAGGACAGGTACTTTGGGCTGATCGAGAAGATGCTATAAGATGATACAATGGCACGTGGGACCACCTGTATTACAGAAGTCAATTTGTCTATCTGTCCATATATATATATCATTGATAACTGTTTGTTACGGAAAACTGCTCATCAGAGATAATTATTTTTATGAAATCAGTGACCAGGAAAGACTAATACGACAAAGCCAGTTTTCGAAAGAGTTGGGCTCTTTTCAATCATGCCTGTTAAGACAGAACATGAACATTTCCCGCGTGCAGTTTTGGGAGAAGCTTATTTGAAGGAAGAGTGACAATCTTGCGTCGCTGAAATAAATGGTGGTATTAATCTGCAAGCTGTGAGGTTTGTAGACTTACAGACAAAAGATTTCATATCAACCTACCCAATTTCAATTCCAGGATTTCCCAGAACAAAACACCATGGGCTAGTGCAGCGTCCTCAAATTGCAGAACAATACCTGAAGCATGCCGCTGCAATAGATGTACACAACCATCAAATAGCTGAGCACTTGAGGATGACTAGCATACAAAAAACCCGAAACTCAGACAGTTTGCTGGTATCTTGGGATCCTTCTTTACCAATAGGTAATCTGGCAAGTAAGCATTTTTCCCATTCATCGTTGCCACATTACAAGTTCAAGACGGTTGTACTCGTTTCTTACAAGTCGTGTAGCCTTGTTGAAACCAGAAACTTGGTGAACTTCACAGCAAACCCGACCCAAGTGCATCCCTTGGTTAAGATAAGCACCTCAAGGAGGTTGTCATGTCGTCATGTTTCACTTGGACGAAAAGACAAAGATTTCTACGACATTCAAATGTGATACATGTGAGGTCACACTTTGCAAACTTAGGAAGGGGAACTGCTACAATGAACATCTGAAAGGGCTTCCCAAAAAAGACCAGGGATGGTAGCCAACAAAAAGATCAGAACTGGTGAAGACTAGAGGCCAAGTGACCAAAAACTGACTCTTGAGTCACTTACTGACTTTGTTGATATTTGCAGGTCAAAGTATATTAAATATGTGTGTTTATTGTGGAAAGTGAAGATATGATAACATGGATTTTCATAGTTCAGCTGTCTAAAATATTAGCAAGAAAATCTGAGAAAATCACACATGAAAAAAGGCTTAGTTGACCCTCTTGTTAGCATAGAGAAAATGATTGAATATTCATCCATTTCCACAAAAAGCTTTAGTCAGCTTAATGTTTGCTAAGAACCCGTTATCATCATTGATTTGAAACATGGTTACCCTCTAGATGCACTATGGATCATAAATCACCAATAAAATATCTTTAAAATTGAATTTGTTTTTTTTTTCAAAAAAATGATAAAAATGAGGGATGAATCTTCATTGATATTAATTCTGGTTGAAATGAGAATTTGAGTGTGTGGTCCATGTTTCTATCTTCTGTGCTCTTAGCTTTGTGAAATTGGTGAATTTTAGGGTGCAAATTGTTTCAAAAAGCCAAAAATTAATCTACTTGAATTGTCCACACTACCGTTTTGCATAAAACACATACTAAGTTAGTTAATAACCAGTTTTATAATCAGAAATTGATGTCAGAACTTCTGGGTCTTGGTTCAAAGGCCAGAAATAGTTGTTTTAATTTTTTAAAGATCCTGCATTTTTTAATTTGATTTCTATAAATAACGGCATATGATTTTAAAAATGTGAGAGGACAATCATAAAATGTCTGTTCTCATAAATGTCTTGTCAAATATGATAGACACAAAACCTAACCTGTGAACTCATTTCTTACAAAGAAAGTTGGTGAGAGTTTGAAACCATTTTCACTGAATGTTCAGTCATTTTGTCACTTATCATTAAGTATTCCGAGAATAATGATGTTTCGTTCCTGAAATGGTTGCATTATGTCCAAAAGTAGATGAGAGTCTTCAAATCCAGGTCAAAAAAGAGGAAAAAAAACGAAAAGAATCTCAAACGCGGATTTTCAAGGTAGCTTTCCTTCTCTGCATGAAATTCAGGCGCAAAACAATCTTCCTTATTCCATTTACTCATATTCGGTTTTTCAGTACCTTTGGTAAACATAGGGTGCTATGGATAAATTGTCACCATTTTAGATTTCTTGTATGCGCGTTGTTTGTTTTTGATTTTGTAGATTGCACAGTAGAGTCAGTTGGGTACCATCTGTGAGGAAAAGAGCACCTTGACGCAATTCATTCCGCCAGAAATGTGAAAACATCATGAAGTTCTGCTTGGTACACGAGCCGGAAGCTCCAATATGAACATTTCTAAATGTTTGGATGTCAATCTGGGGTCAGAGCAGAGGATTCGGCAAGACTTGGATGATATGGTGTTTGGTGCGATCACTAGTGATGGTAACGTTATGCCTTCATTCACATTCTACACGGTCTCAGAATCGACATGGAGTCAACCAGGATAAAAAGTGTGGTCGGCTCAGTGACAGGACCCAAAGAGTGTGAGTTCAATACCCGGTTAAGGCAATGGAGAAGTTGGAGAGGGGAATTAACAGGAGATAACTGATAACTGACATCCATCAAACATGGCACGTGGAACTAGAACAGTCTACTCCAGTGAGCGAAATAAAGGGTCCAGTTCGACATTCCAACCACCTGAAGAAGGCTGGAGCGTACAACGGACGAAACGTTGTAATAAATATGGCGACAAAGATGAGGACAATAGTCCGAATAATGTAAATAGTATAACAAACCTGATTAACAATTCCGAGCAATTACCCATTACACCACTCACACGTCCAAGCTGGTCTTCTTAAGCGGTTACCTACTTAGGTGCTGACCAGACTCAACGTTTCTTAACTTTCGTGATCGTACGGGAACCGGTATTTCAGGAGCGTAGAG
Organism: Acanthosepion pharaonis; assembly: GCA_903632075.3. NCBI lineage: Eukaryota > Metazoa > Mollusca > Cephalopoda > Sepiida > Sepiidae > Acanthosepion > Acanthosepion pharaonis. The sequence continues at coordinate 717,127 of CAHIKZ030000334.1, read as the reverse complement.
AGAAGAAATTGTACATAGAAACATATATATAAATTATATAATTTAAACTAATGAGACCAGGCGTTATTGGTGAGATGGAGTTTTTTTTTCCTTTGGTCAAAGTAGGTTCGGCCTGTTCCGCGGGAAGTGGGGCTGACGAAGGGATATCGAAAGTCTTGATCGAAACCCTAGCTGAACCTGTCCAGTCCGGTCTCATGCAAGAGTCGCCGGGGACAACTTTTAACGTAAGGAATCTGAGTGGCTCTTGGTAACAAGTTTCAACGAAGTTTATTGCAATAAAATTACAAATCATATATGCAAGATAACAGAAAATAAAATCTAAAAAAATATGCCGAACTGTAAATGAGTGATTGGAAGGATAAGATTAAAAAGACGATCGCACTTACGGCTAATTAGTTCAAAGCTGTCAGGGCAAGTACAGGGTAAATAGATTAGGCCACTAATATATATATATATATATATATATATATATATATATATATATATATATATATATATATATATACAGTAAGGTGATTATTTTCTGCTGTTGTTCACTCAAGAGGCACTCAAAACAGAGGTTACTAAATTGGGTTGTTTTATGATTGGCCGGTAATAAAGTCACAAGTAGAAAAATACACAATTTGGTTTGGTGAGTAATCTTTGTAGGAGATTTTTGATTCACACTTATTACTGTCAATAATTTACAGGGCAGGAGGCGTTAAAATTATTTCTCGCAAAATCCAAGTATTATTGATCCACAACAGCAATGAGATCTATTCACACTGTCTTCACGGTTATACCTGTATGGGGACTCGAACCCTAGATTAGTTACATACACTCTTTTTTTAAAAGTTTTGATGCTCTACCAACTAAGCTATGCAGGTCCTTTGAAGGACACTGTTGACGAGCAAAACAAGTACTTGCGACTGATTTACTGTTCTGGACACCTAGCCATGGAGCAAGACGGGTTGGTCGCCCAGCAATCACCAAATTGTTCGAAAGTACTTGCGAACAATATGGACCGAGCAGCTAATCCATTGTACAATTAATAAAATCAAGGATCGCGTCGTTCAGTAGTCAGTAAGTTAATGCATTCTTAATTTGTTAGCAAAGTGAAATCGCCATTAATTACATTAACTTTATTGATTTATTCTTTGAATTAGTATTTTACAATATTAATTTGAATTACTATTTTACAATATTAATTAATCTGCATTATTTATTAGTTTGAATATATATATATATATACATAGATAGAGTTTGGGTTTGAGATTTTCTTCAATCTAATTTGTTAAAAAGATTTTCTCAAATTCCACTAGCATCTGTTCCCAATTCAAGGTCATTTTTCTGCATATTTTGTCAGTTAAGATTGAGTTTGCTAGCAAACTAAAACCGAAAAAATTGCAACTTTTTCAGCCACTGAGTAAGCCAAACAGGACATTTTTATAGCATTGGAATAGGATCCAGTAAAATTGGCAACTCGCTTCCAATAACAAGCTGTGAAAATAAACACTAGAACAATTGATATGTGGAAAGTATTTTTTTATCGAATTTGCCAGGAAGAAATAAATAAGTTTACTGAGAAAAGAAAAAACAAAGTAAAAGAGGACAGTTTTTTGTGTAGAACATAAAACGTTTTGTCTTGAATAATAGAGAATTTACTGATATATGAAGGCGAGACACGGACGTGGAAGGGACATAGCTAGTGTATTATCATAAGGACTACTAAGGATGAACAGAGAATTTGGACGGAAGTCTGCGGCAATGCTTAAGCATTAGCGGATGGTACTGTTGAATTGCAGATTAGTGCTTCTTTTATGTTTTTCAACTTATCAAGAAAATGGATACATAAAGGACATTTATGCTCAACATCAGAAAAAGATAATTGAAATTTCTAAGACACATAATGAGGAAAGAGGGCTTAGACAATTTGACACTCACAGTAAATATTGAAGGCAAGAGAAACAGAATAAAGCAGCGAGTAACCTACCTAACAAGCCTGTGGAAATGGTTGGCAGAATATGAATTAGGAGAGATAGCGAAAAGATACAACTGAGAGCTAGAAAGGACAGGAAGTTGTGGAGTATTAAGAAACAGGAAGATGTCATAAAAGCAAAAGTAAAGAGTGGTAAACTGCTATGTAATATCACTTTTCTTATATGACTGAGAATGAGGGGTAATTTCCCCGATACTTGAGGCAACGGAGGTGTGGTTCTACAGAAGGATGATGAGAATAACATGGACGGAACCTATAAGCAACTAGGAAGATTTTAAGGAAAATGAAGTAAAAAAGAAAAAAAATATATTAGATTTAATATCTCATATATTAGTATGGTATTAGTATTAGTATTGATATTAGTATTAACATTAGTATGATATTAGATTTACTATCTCATTTATTAGTATATTTATAATATCATATATTAGTATAATATTGCGCTCGGCAAATTGCTACTGTTGACTGACAGCAAAGGTTAATGTGGTTAGCGAGGTGCCAATTCAAAGCTGTCGTGTCTTTTCGTCGTCAGTACCCAGCGACCGTTTTTCGTAAAACCCACCTGGAATTTTAGTTTCTTTACAAAAACCAGGATCCATCTATGTTTCATTAATGCACCGAATGATCGTAATTTTGAAAAGAAATGGAGAGAGAAGAGGAAGAAACATCTTCGGACGGCCATAAAATATTATTGGATCTTTGCATAATTTATGAAGGCAGACCAGAGTTTCTCTGTCTCAACCAATTAAAGATATAACACACACATTTCTCCAAACGAAGGTAAATAAAACCATGGTACTTACAAATCCTGGTGAGTTGCATTTGAGCTACTCTGCAGCAATAAATTGGAATTTCTTCGTAAAAAAAGGCAAGCGTAAAGGCTTTTAATGGAAATGGAAAATATGGCTGTATTAAACTAGTAAACGCATTTTTGTAATGCCATGTCCTTTCAGAACGCAAGCGATCACAGTTCTCCATTACTCCCAGCCTTTTGTTGCTTTCTACAATACTTTTACGTTTATGACTCGCCTTTCTTTTATATGGTACGTGCTCATTCATTTACACGAACTTATCAAGTATTTTACATTTTTAATCATTCACTCCAAACAATAAATCTACGAATACGAGAATATATATATATATATATATATATATATATATATATATATATATATATATATATATATGTGTGTGTGTGTGTGTGTGTGTGTGTGTGTGTGTTTTTTGTCTGGAAAGTTCATGCCGGTTTTTAAGGAAATCAAAACACAAAACAAAATTATGCCCTTCAATATTTATTCAACTAAATATGAACCATTTTGTTACACAACCTTTCTCTATTTTTCCTTCAACTTAAAGATTCCATCTTCGCAGAATTTTGGAGGTTTCTCGGCAAAGAACTCATTAAGGTGTTTTTATGTCATTCAAATAATTCAAATTTTTACCATTGAGATTATTTTGCAAGGAGCTGAATAAATAAAAATGCAAAGGAGCAATGCCTGGTGAATCTGGCGGGTGGAGAAACACATCCCAGCCAAACTGCAACAATTTTTGCTGGGCCACCAAGAAACATGAGGTCTGGCAGTATTCTGATGAAAAACAACACCTTTTCTGTTCGCCAATTCTGGTCTTTTTTCTTCATTTGTTGTCTTGAATTCGTCCATTGGCGAGTAGTACTTCTTTTCAGAATCAAGTGATTGTTGGCAGAAGCTCATTCCTTTCCAATCCCACCAGATGCACAGCACTTTCTTAGGATGAAGACCTGCTTTTGATGTGGCTAAAGTTAGCTCATGTCGCTTACCCCAGGATCATTTTCGCTGAAAATTGTTGTAAACGATCCATTTCTCATCAGCCATTATAATTTGCTTAAAGAAGGGCGCATTTTCGTTGCGTTTATACAGCAAATCACAGATGAAATGCGATTCCAAAAAATTCTTTTCACTCAGATCATGTGGTATCCAAAAATCGTAGCAATTTGAGTACCCAAGCTTCACTAAGTGTTGTGTAATGTGGGTTATTTTTAATCGATGTCTTGATTTGGTCGTCATCTCTAGTGGGGGAGGGTCAACCTGAGCGTTCTTCATCAGTAAGTCTATAATCACCAACACTAAACTTAACTTCCGTAAAGTTCTGTCAGCTAAAGCACCGTCACCGTACACAACACATCTTTTTTTATTGCTTGTTGGGTATTTCACCCTTACGGTAAAAAAAAAGCAACAAGTGTCTAAAATGCACATTATAATCTTCTGTTTTCATACAGATCCAAGATTGACACAAATTAAGTAATTTTAAACTCTTTCAAGAGATAGGTTGAAGTGTGCTCTAATCAGAAATGTAAACATTATAAATATCGATAAATTTTACATGTTTTAAGGTGTTGGAACTTGAATGAGTAAAAATCGGTATGAACTTTCCGGACAACCCAATATATATATATATATATATATATATATATATATATATATATATGTGTGTGTGTGTGTGTGTGTGTGTGCGTGTGTGAGATGAGGCAAATATCGCGCACGAGAGGTGTTAATGGTTAGGTCGAAAAGGTCCTGTTGAGTGGCACCGAGGTCACATCCTTAGATCTTTCAATCAATCAGACGCACCAAAGAAATACTGAGGAACTTAAGGAAATTAAATAAGTATACAGTAAAATAACAGAGGAAACTCTCCAATGTGTTTTCTCCGCTGGGTGTTGAACTTAATGTCTACTTTTATATTTACATACGCACTTTACCAGATATTGAACAGCTCCCTGCATATGTCTCGGTTGCGTACCAATATATGAGCCTTTGTGAATATTTTTCCAGTCCACTTACAACATTAATTTTCATCTGTTTGCCTCTTTTTCTTTTGCCTAAAGGGGTAGCTTGTTAGGTGGCAGTGGAAATATTGTCGGCTTTTGAAAAGGGGCTAATATTTATGCACACATGTGGGCAAAATGAACGAAGAAAGTCGCTTGTACTCACTTGTCCCTATTGCTGACTACATATTCTTCTTTGTGCCATGCCATTTCAGGACATTGACAATCATAACTCTCTACAATTTCCTGTCCCTTATAACTTATAAATTATTAAATTTGCTATCTCTTCTAATCCCTGTTCTGCCAACCATTTACACAAACTTGTTAGACAGGGATTATGCATTGTTTTCTTCTGTCACTTTGTCTGCAATATGTCCTGTGAGAGACAGATTTTTCAAACCCTCTTTCCTCAATATGTTCCCTAGAAATTTCAATTGTCTATTTTTGATGTTAAGTTAAGTATAAGTATACTTGTTGTATTCATTTTCTTTAAAACTTCATCGTTGCTCACATGTTCAGTCTATTGTATTCTCAGCATCCTTCTGTAGAACCACATTTCTGTTACCTCAAGTTTTTTCTTCAACTTTATTGCGTCTTAGTGGCTTTATTGCTTAAGGTAATATATATATATATATATATATATATATATATATATATATATATATCAACGGTTCAATAATGTGTTCTTTGTTTCTAACCAATTTTTTTCTATTTCTTAATACTTTGCTTAGGTTTTGGAAGGCACCTTATCCTATTCTAATTGCCCTTCGGATTTCACAGTTGCACTTGCTAGCCACAAACAATAACCAGTTCGTTTTTTCTCCAAAACAACTCATTTACACAACACAGTCTTACACAGAAGACATAATACCACATTCTCTCGGGATTTTGTTCTACAAAATAACAGTTCTGGGGAAGAATTTGTCTGAGTGAAAGGAAATTTTTTTTTCTGAAATGAACACGAAAGGAATGGTGATGGTTTGCTACAATGAACATGGACTGGCGGGTATAATTGAATAACAAAATAATTGAATAACATTATAATGGAATAATAATAGAATAATGAAAGAATAATTGAATACCAGAATAATAACAGAATAATAGAATAATCAAAGAATAATTGAATAAGAGAATAATAATAGAATAATCAAAGAATAAGTGAATAGAATAATAATAAATAATAATAGAATAATCAAAGAATAATAGAATAATAGAATAATGAAAGAATAATTGAATAACAGAATGATAATAGAATAAGAGAATAATAATAGAATAACAAAGTTAGTATATATATATATATATATATATATATATATATATATATATATATATATATATATATATATATGTATACTAAAAAGTAATTGTATTGTGTTTTGCCTAAAGTTCGTTCATTTATTAAGTGGACGAGTTGTACCAAACGGTGAAAAACCAAATGTATATTTATTTTTAGCATAAATTTTAGCTTTGCTATTTTATCTCGAGCACTCTTTTATTACTGAACGTTTTCGGCTAACATGAAGTAGAAAGACTTCATTGAATCCATTGCTCGATCAGCTGCTAAAAAAGTTGGCTTACTGGGTTCTGCTAGACAATTTTTCTCTCCTGAATCTGTCTTACATATGTATAAGTCTTCCAATTCGGTCATACTTAGAATAATTTTGCCACATAGGGTCTGGTGATCCTGCTTTTTTTCTAGAACTACTTGATAAAATCCAAAGAAGAATCAGCAATATTATTAGTCCTGATCTGGCATCTCGGCTTCAGTCACTTTGTCACCGCCGAAAAGTTGTCTCCCTATGCTTTTTCTATAAATACTTTAATGGTAATTGTTCGGGTGAACACTTCACTGTGATAGCTAGAGTTTTTAATTAAACTGCAGTACTAGATTAGCAACTCGGTCTCATTAATTTACAGTTGAGTTGGCTAAATTTAGCCGTAAGTTCTATGTTAACAGTTTCTTTTCTCGCACTTCTCTTTTATTGAACTCCCTCCTGGCTCCTTGCTTTCCAGCCAACTTTAATCTTCAAAAATTTAACTGTAGTGTCAATTGCTATCTACTGTCTTCTTGATCACTTTTCTTTTTTTCGCTCCTTAGTAATACTTCTGTTTTTAATTCTACCACACCCAGTAACCCTTTTATGTATTAGTGACTTTACTTCTTTGCTTGGGATGAACTCGATTACCTATATATATATATATATATATATATATATATATATATATATGCGTGTGTGTGTGTGTGTGCGTGCGTGCGCGCGCGCGTTAACAAAAATCCCGAGCGGCACTGGGTGGCTTTGCTAGTCCTAGTAATATTAGCGTTTCATTCTCAGCCGTTTATACTTACGTTTTTATTACTACTTAGATTTTTTTTAAGCACGGTCGCCGAAATAAACACTTATTTTTCAACTTAGTGACTGATTTTTATACTAATTTTTGCACTCGAAAAACCGTTTAACATATTCAGCGGTTATCAGTGGGACGCCACAAGACGAATGGCTCAAAAATGTCTTGTATATTTTTTATTACATACTGTAGATATTTAATACTCGGTTCCACACTTGGTTAAACGATGGGCCTTGTCGTTCACTTCATACGTGCCACCATCTTTATTTTGTGTACTTTTCATTTGACCCCCCAGTCGATTATCGATTCTTCAAATCGGAATAAGAGGCGATTACCTTTTTTTTCTTCTTCAACATCTGACTTGCTTGCTTCAAGTTTTATACGTGTGGTTTCTGGAATTAATGTCAGCTGTTGTCCTCAGAACGAAAATATTTCTCTATAAGTGTCTCGTTTTTTTCTCTTCATTTCTGAAATTGTTGATTCGAAGTCCTGTGAAGACGGTTCAAGTGTACTCTACGAAAAATAATTTATTTTACCCATATGGGTGCGCGCACACACAAATACATACATAAACCTACAGTCGTACACATAATAGACGTTTAAAGAAATAAAAAAAAAACATCTTTAACGTCTTTCTGTGTATTTATTATATATTCGAAGAACAATTTTGCAAATATATATCATATAATAGACGAGGGGACGAGATCAACTATTTCCTTATAAGGAAACATTCGGCGTTCATTGACCGAAAAGTTATTGCTGCTATCAGTTGACATTTATAAAATCTTTCTCTTCAAACAGTTTTTCAGGAAAATAGGTTTCCCAAGTCCACTGTTATCGTCCTTTCGACGACGACGAAGAAGAAGAAGAAGAAGAAGAAAAAGAAGATTATCAACATCGGTTTGAAGTCAGGAAACATTCGGCATTCACTAAGCGAACACCGTAGCTTGTTGTCGGCTGAAATTTATAGAAACTTTCTCTTAAAACTGTTTGATTTATTTATTTTTTCAGGGAAATAAGCTTTTGAAGTCTATTGATGAGAGTTTCTTTCCTAGACATTTGTTTAATGTAGTGTGGAAATTCAGTGTTTTGTTTATGCCATTATTTTCTCTTCGAGTTACACGTGCTATCCATTTTAGTTGTTGCCGCTGTTGAAAGTCATCAAGTGATGTGGTTTCTGTTATTTGGTACAGTTCTTTGTGATTAAAAAATAATTTAGATTTAAAATTCTCATCGTCCTCTTTCGTTCGTGCGCATGTGTAGTCGCATCAACGTAAATATCACTTCCGAGAGTGCGAAAAGCGTTGCACGAAAGCTATATATATATATATATATATTTCCCTTTTCAGCCAGCATTACCCTGACGATCCGTTTAGGTGAAATTTTGGTAAGATGCCTGGCTCCTTAGGATTATCTTAGGTTTTGCTCTACTTTGTGAATTGAGCACTTTACGTAGTTGTCTTTTTACTCGTTTTGGGTTTTTTTCTTTGGACTTGGAGCTTGAACACTGGATGATTGTTTTTGCCTTGGTTTAATGTTCTTGGTTCTTTTTTTTATTCCTATTTTCCTCGAGTACCAATTTGTTCTATTGCAAGTTGAGCTATCCCAGGTTTTTCCAAGCAGAGTACCACCATATATATATATATATATATATATATATATATATATATATATATATATGATAACGAGTCAAAAGTGGTACACATGAAAATTTTAGTTACTAGTTATTTAAATGTTATATGTGCTATTCAAAATAGTCTTTTTTTTCAAAATACATTTCATTTCTGTGTCTGCAGAATTCATTAACACGTCCGAGAGTTTCCTCTGTCATTTTACTGCATTCATATTTAATTCTTTAAGTTCCTCAATATTTATTGGCCACGTTTTGTCTTGCTAGATCAATGAGTAGTGAGTTCGATCCTCATTGGGTGCCCCTTACTTTCGACCTTGTGCCACATCTAAGCCGAGCTTAGAAATCACCATTTATTGGCCACGTCTGATCTGATAAACAACTGATTTCAAATGACACCCACAGAAAAAAATCTAAGAGTGTGAGGTCTGGTGACCTTGGCGGCCACTCGGCAGGACCGCTTTGACCTATACATTAACCTTTTGTCTCACTATATATATATATATATATATCACAAACTTTGAGGTCGAGTTCCTCACATCAAAACAAGGACAAACGTCACTATAAACATATGTCAGCAAATCCTTCGTTTTTGATTTATTAAGTTGAAAGTATAACCTGTAGAATATTCTTCGTGGTCAGGTGTACGATCGGATCTAGTTATTTCTCGATTCATAGTTTGTGGTGCCACGGATCCAGTCTCGGCAATGAAATGATAAACAACACCAAAGGTTGAATGACTCGACTGGAGTTTGGAAATGCAATGATACAGCCGTGCAGTCTCGCGTACATTACCATTCACGCGGCCGTATGGAAAAATCATATCCGCCTGCATATATGAATATCCTGATATCGCTAAATGGAACACTTCTCAGTTAACTCACTACTACACACGTTATACGTTGAAGTCAGAGTAGCCGCAAATGTACACGAATTACAAATGTAACCCAGTCTACATGGTAACGCAACGCCGTCTACCGTGGATTTCTTTAAACTTAATAACTCAAAAGCGAAGCATTTTCGGACATATGTTTATATAAAATTTTGCCTTGGTTTAGTGTGAAGAACCCAAAATTATTAAAAGTATTTTTATGCAACCTGTATATATATTGCTGATACCCCTTGACGAGGAGTTATTGTTGGAGGTTCAATGACAAAACATTCATAGAATTAATATAAGTAAAAGTTTATCAATTACTACGAAACTCTGGAGTCGGGGTGCTGAATGTAACACCAATCAGCTTATTGAAAAATTTATATTTGTATTAATTCTCTCTCTCTCTCCATATATTCAAGTATTCATTCAAACAAGTTTGATTAAGTTTAATCAACAAGGCTCCTGTTTAATCTTTTAACGTATTTTTCAAATTTCCGAAGAGAATGTTGTATATCGGGATCAAAATTATGGAATAACTATCTTGAGTTCATGTCTCTTCTTTCTTTTTTTTTGTTCAAGGACATTTGACTGCCTTAGTCATTAGAAAGAACCTTGTGCCGTTAGTGTGCTAACCAAGATTCCAGTGGCTACATCCTAGTATTTCAAAGAAAGCTGAAAATTTAAAAAAAACATATGCATACACACACACACACACACTGAGAGAGAGAGAGAAAATGAGAAAAAGAGACACGTGTGTATGATTGGATATTTATACGTACATATATGTATCTGAGAATAAGAGAGAGAAATACTCTGTGTGTGTGTGTGCTTTTACATATGTCTATAAATTATCAAGGTACTTTTTCTCCTTGGCATTCTTAGGTTAAGAAAATTGTTCACCCAAAATACAGAACAGCATGTGGCTAGGAGAGCGAAGTTTTGTGGGCAAGATGAAAGGTCGGCGAAAAAAACAGGTGTTCAACGTAATCGACCGGGGAGCTTTCCAGATGAAACCAGTTATCACGTGTTAGCCTTTGACTAGCTCTTGGCGCTCACGTGATACAGATAACCAATCACTGTCCGAGCGTCCATTTTTCAACAGTTTTTTTCCGCGTACCAAAATTCAAAACACAAGAACATTTGATTTACCCCGCCCCTTTCTCATTCATTCTGTCTTTCTTTCGCCTTCTCTCTCTTCCTGACTCTCAATACATATAATTCTTCCGAAGTGTGTGTGTATATATATATATATATATATATATATATATATATATATATATATATGGAGAGAGAGAGAGAGAGAGAGAGAGAGAGAGAGAGAGAGAGAGAGAGAAAGAGAGATATGGGGAGAAAGGAGGTAAAAAGGTAGACCGTAGAAGGACGCATCATGTATTTACTGGAGCGGTACAAGGACCCGACCATTTTTCCAGCATCCCTAACGATGAATCGTATATATGAGTTCTGCTTGAGTTCTGGGGTGAACGCGTGCCCCAATAGGCGTTCAAGGCAAGATAGGCGCAAAATTCAGGTTGATGGAGATTGAACATTACTAGTTTCGTTTTGGTGGGTATTGAATATTACATGCCAGTTTTTTTTCCCAATTCATCTGTTAGAGCTATCACGGAGAAGTGACATTCTGCAAGGTTCTATTCATCTAGATATTTGGATGTTCAGGCCATACACAGTTTTATCGTCTGCTAGATATTTACTAGAGATCTGAGTATCTTTTTTTAAGTAGATCGTTAATAAAAAGCAAAAAGAACGTAGGATCGATAAGCGTGCCTTGGTGAATGCCTGTATTGATCTCACGGGTTTCAGAAGACTGGTCATTAGCAACGACTTTCGTGATAATTGAGAAAATTCGTTTATAGATTCCATACCTAGAATGTTTGTGTAGAAACCTCCCTATGTCACACCTTGTCAAAAGCCTTTGATATACCTAAGACAATCGCCCTCGTGGTGAATTTATTGACTAGTGCCTCATTGTTTCTGTATGGCAGTTAAAACATCAGCAGTAGATCTAGAAAGGTGAAATCGATACGGTTTGTCGCTCAGGATGTTGTTCCTATTGAGGTAACCGACAGCCTTTTTGGTGATCAAAGACTCAAAAAGTGTGCTAATTACACTAAGGAGGCAGTCAAATCAGAGAATGCAACTCCTGCCTTCCATAGACTTGGAAAGCATTACTCCTTCAAGCAGTTGTTAAACAATTTAACCAAGACTGTTTTTAATCCGTGAAAATTTCACAGTTTTCCTACTTTAATATTCTTATGAATCTTAATTCTTAAGTTAATTATTGAGTAAGTTCATGGCGAATTCTACAACAAAATATCAATAGAAATTCCCCTATCGCATCGTTAAATATTTAAGCTTAACAACTTCAGCAAAATATTCCAATAATAATCTGAATGCTGGTTGTTAGTTTAAGAAGTAAGGGGGTACAAATGAAAAGATTTGAAATTAACAACTTTTTCCATTAAACTGAAACAGACGTTAAATACTTCTTTCTTCCTTTCTTTCTTTCATTCATTCATTTTCTCACTGAAACCAAGTAGTTTTTTTCCTCTTTCTGCCAAAATGGAATAGTCCATTATCTACGAGGTATTGGCAAGACATAACGGTCATGCGAACTAATGAAGAGAGAGAAAGAGAGATACAAGTACAACAATTCTAATAAGATTTGTGATAACGGACATATTCTACTTTTACAATGAGACAACCCTTAAAGAATTAGGAGTCCTATTAGGATTCATTATTGGAAACCACAACTTTATCAGCATTAGATATGCAAATGAAATTGTGTTGGTAAAAATTAAACTCTTGACTCTAACAGAAGGTAGTAACGGAAAGCGAGAAAAAATGAGTCAAAAATAATTGTAAGAAAACCGAGTGTCTGATTGTCAGCAAAGGGTAGAGTCCAAGATGCGAATTATGAATTGGAAACACCCAAAATATGAATATCGAAGAAGTATTTCACACAGAAGATGTAAAATGTGGCACCAAAATCCGAAGACGAATAACGAAAGATGCACTGATGAAGACATTTGAAGCACCAGAAATATGGTTCTACAGAAGGTTACATAGAACAGCATGGACTTAACATGTGAGCAACGACAAAGTTTTAGAGAAAATGAAAACAAAAAGAATACTTATACTTAGAATCAGAAAGAGATAGTTGAAGTTTCTGAGGCGCATAGTGAGGAAAGAGGGCTTGCAGAATTTGACACTCGAAGGACATATTAAATGCAAGGTGGACAGAGGAAAGCAGAGCATAACCTATTCAACAAGCTTTTGGAAATGACTGACAGAACAGGGATTAAGAGAGACGGTAAAAACTCGTGCCTTAGAGCTACAAAGAATAAGAAGTTGTGAAGAGGCATGATCATCCATGTTCTGAAGGGACACGGAATATAGGGGAAGAAGACTATTAGATAATAAAAAAAAACTTGTGGAGTGTATTTCAACTATCTTTTTCTTATGTTAAATATAAGTGTCATATTTATTTCCATTTTCTCTAAAACGGGATCATCGTTCACGTGTTCAGCCCATGGTATTCTCAGCATCCTTCTGTAGAACCACACTCCTGTTGCCTCAGATCTTTCCGTCATCTGTGATGAAATTGTCCAACATTCACTGTCATATAATAACAGATGTTGCATAAGAGTTCAGTACTTTTTCTTTCTTTTTTTCTAATGTAATTTTCCTATTTCTTAATACATTGCTTAATTATTGGAAATCATCTTCCACAATCCCAATGCGCCTTCGGATTTCGGTGTCGAATTTCCGTCCACTGTTAAAACGCTTTCCATATATTTAAGTTTTTGTAATTATTCAATTTTAGTATCTTCAATTTGTAATTTCAAATTCAACTCGAAATTTCAACTTTCTCTTTCTGATGCTACGTATAACTGTCGTTTTTGTTTCAGTTTTCCCTAAAGCTTGGTCATGGTTTATATGTTCAATCTGTAGTATTCTCAGTATCCTTCTGTAGAACCATATCTCTGTTAACACACGTATCCTCTTCATATGTGATGAGATTGCCATATTTACTGCCATATACGAGTATCGATATTACATAACAGTTCAATAATCTTTCCTTTGGTCCCAATAAAATCTTCATGTTCCTTAAGACTTTTGCTGTTCCAATTCGTCTTTGGGGTTTTGTTTCGTATTTTCCATCTTCTGCTGAAACACTTCCTCGATATTTAAATCTTTGTTCTTGCTTGATTTTGCTGTTTCCAGTTCATAGTTCACGTATTGGACTCTTCCTTTTGCTGACAACCATATATTCGGTCTTCTTGCTGTTGGTATTTAGTCCTTTCTTCTTGCTTTCCTTTACTACCCCCCAGTAGGAGTTCCTACACTTTCCTTTCTATGTGTGCTATTAACATTGTGTATCTAATTTTAAGGTTATGGCTATCAATAATGAATCCTGTTAAGAGTTCTTATTCTCTAAGGATGGCTTCACTTTAAGGGTTGAATAAGTCCAGGGAGAAGACACATTCTTGTCTTATACCCCTTTCTATTTTTGTCTATTTACTGAATTCATTTTCTATCCGTATGCAGGTAGTTTGCACCCAGTATAATGGATTATTCTGATATCCTTCTCAAATATATCAAGCTTACCTAACAGCTCCAACAATTCTTTATCAAACACTTTTGCATAATCTATAAAACATAGATATACATCCTTTTTCCTTATCCCCTTGTCTTTAATGAAACCGCTTTTGTTATAAAAAGTTTTATTATGTGGCTCATTAGGCTGACTGTCCTATGGAGTTCACCTTCGTTCCCACCTGATATTACATATAACACATGTGTAACCAGGAAAAGGTGTGAGTGATGATGTGCGCCTCACATTCGTCAGTACATGGGTGGGGGTATGTGGGCGTGGACATCTATCATCTCTACCCCGCCCCAAATATAAGGGATGGTTGTAGGTTGTTATCTTGTAAGTAATACGATAATAATAAAAGAGTCAAAATTCTTGAAGTCTTTAAGATTCTTTTTCCTTCTCCTGCCAATGATTAAGTTAATATCTATCAAATTCCAGCGTGTCTTGCAACTGCCATGGAACCAATATGATGCTATCTAATAGCTGTACCAAAGCAGATACATTTTCCTTAAAACTTTTTCGTTGTTCGTCCAAGGAATTCTCAACATCATTTTGTAAAGTCACATATCTGTTGCCTTAAGTCTCCTTCTCATCTGTGAGGAAATTGTCCAGTATTCACTGCTATATAGGAGGATTTTAAAAATCATTTCACCCTAAGCAAGGTGATAATGCCACTCGGAAACATGCGGTTACTGGGAGTGAAAGAGAATGAGAAGAATTTAGTGAGAAGAAAGGACAATAAAAGAATAGGTTTTTGGAAGACAGAAGATGGCGATTGGGGTTGGATATATAATCCCTTCCAAGACCGCATTGTGAACATGGTACCAAACATAAACGAATATCACATGATCGAGGCATGCAATCTCTTTTGAGACCGTATCGTGTACGTGGTGGCCAGCATGAACAAATATCACCTGATCGGGGCATACAGTCTCTTTTGGAGTCGCATCGTAGACATGATGGCCAAAATGAACGAGCAACCACCAAATCCTGGTATATAATCACTTCTGAGACCGCATCGTGGGTGTGGTGACAAACATGAACGAGTACCAGCTGATCTTGGCATGCAATTCGCTTTTGGGGCCACATGGAAGCCGAGAGAGATTGTATTGAATAATCTATTTCTGATTTTCTAACTGAAAACGGTACTGCAAACTTATTTTTCACATGATTATCGTTAACATCGAGTTAGTCACGTGGGGTGTTATCCCGAAATTTTTAAAGCGCTCGTAATTCCTTTTTAGCAACTTGTTTCTTTTGCTCACTCCCTCCCACTATTCCCCTGACTCAATGAGGGTGCATAGTACGCAGTGTGGCGCAGTAATAGCTCAATTGTCATAGGAGGCAGACGTCGCTTTGTATTCTTCGGACTGTCCTCTCACCTCACCTGACTAACTAAGACAAGTTTTCATGAGTTATATTTATATATAGCGCACGTGAACGCGCGGACAAGTGCACACACACAAACACAAAGAATACAGAAGAACATTTACACCAGTGTTAAATGTGTATAAAAAGTTGAAAAAATATAAGCAGTAAATTACTGATATCCCCTGAAGGGTGGATGAACAGTCTGTCTACGAAACTCTGGAGTCTGAAGTTAACATCAATCAGCTGACAAATTATATATATATATATATATATATATATATATATATATATATATATATCCTAAACAAATTGGATTACAACAAAAAACTTGACCACATACTCCATGATCACAAAAAGTTTAAAAAACTCAACAAGAACCCGACCAAGCAACTAAAATCAAACCTTAATAAACTCATTAATACTAATAATGCTGAGCAGAACTCTTTAAAACTTCCTAAAATTGTTGGTGATTATAGACCTGGTTACATATACGGCACTATAAAAACACATAAACCTAACTATGCTCTCCGTCCTATCATATCGCAAATTCCAACTCCTGTATATCAGCTAACAAAATACATTAACCAACTCATTACTCCCTACCTTCCTAGTAAATTTAATGTTAAGTCATCATTAAAAGTAATCTAAATCTTAAAAAGTGAAAAACCCAAAAATGAAATCATAGCTTCACTGGATGTTGAAAACTTATTTGCCAATGTCCTTGTTAGTGAAACTATTGACATAATTATAAGGAATATATACAGTAACTCATCTTTACTCCCACTTAAAATTAATCCGAATATATTACGGAAACTACTATTAGCTTGTACTACTGAAGTCCCTTTTTTAGATCATAGTAATAATAGATATACAATGTGATGGTGTCTCCATGTGTTCAGTACTGGGTCCGACATTTAGCAATTTCTACATGTCGAACCTCGAAAATAAGATATTTACAGATTTTAATAAAACATCCATCTATCTAAGATAAGTCGATGATATCCTTATGTTAGTTAAAAATACAGATGAAATACTTCAACTTCAAAAACGTTTCCAAAATAATTCTGTCCTTAAATTCACGTATGAACTCAATACTACTAATAAAATTCCCTTCCTCGACATATTGACAAACACAAGTAATAACAAATTTACTATTTCGCCATGCAAAAAATCTACCAGTATAAATTCATGTACACTTAACTACAAGAGCGAATGTCCATATTACGACAAAATAGCAATTATAAAATAATCTAATACATCGTGCAGAAACTAATTCATCCACAAAACAGATTTTTACAGTGAACTAATTATAAAATAAACACTTATTAATAATAGCTTTCCAAACTATATAGTTGATGAACAAATAAGATGATTTCTTAGAAGTCTCAATACTAAGCAAATAGAACATAATACTGCTTCATCTAATCTCAAACATATTAATCTCATATATCGTAATCAAATGCATACTAATTACAAACAAGATGAAAATATACTAAAAAAATTAGTAAATACTAATATATCTACAACAGATCCTAGCAAAAAAATTAAGTTAATCATATACTACTCTAAATCTAGTATATCCAACTCAATTATTCGCAATGATTCTTCCACCACCCTCCCTTAGCGATGTTTACAAATAGTTTACAAATTCAAGTGCCCTTTGGGAAATTGTATCTCCAATGGATTAAATATTATTTATGTTGGTCACACCACAAACTCGCTTTCACGTCGCTTGACACTACATTTGAATGATAACTCTAATATTTTTAGGCATTTAAAACAACATGCCTGGCCGCATACACAATTCCAGAAAATCTTTAGACCTTCCTGTTCTTCTCTCGTCTGTTACCCCTCTCTATAGCTTTCATTTACTCTAACATTCGTCCCACACTCACATACGTACTCTCACTAAATTTTATTTTTTTATTCCTGGAGTTGTTTTTTTCTGTTTTCTTTTTGAATTTGTAGGTCTGATGAATTGGATCGTATTTACGATTCCAATGGAATAAATTATGACCATGGAATATTAGTGTTTAAGCCTTTTTATTATATCCTTACTCTGTCCTGGACATTGAGTTCTACCTGGATTCTATCCTCTTGGATTTATTTTTATACAAATATATATGTATGTGTGTGTATGTATGTATGTATGTATGTATGTATATTTATATATTTTAGATATCTGATTGCATATGCATGTGTATATTTACCACTAATATTATATATATAAATAAATATATATATATATATATATATATATATATATATATATATATATATATATATATATATACGAATACAAGGTTGGTGTAGATGGAATAAACTTCCAGTAACCAAAAAACATTATTTTTTAAAAAGTGCTTAATTTTTTTTTTTTTACTTGTAACACCATCACTTGACAAGATAAATATATATATATATATATATATATATATATATATATATATATATATATATATATATATATATATCACATCACTTTTCAGTCCATGTAATTATGAATTTAGTTAATGTAATATTTTTCTATTCATGGAAATATATTGTAGGTATTTTTTATTAATAAAATTTTTCTCTATTATTGTATTGGTGTGATTCACATACAATTTGTAATATATGTTTATGCAATAAAATTATTATACTTTTCATTTCAGTTGAATAATTATATCTTCAGTTCAAGTTTTGATTTAATGTATATTGTAACGAAGATTGCATGTTATATTATTTTGTCACCCGTACGACAATATTTTGCATAATTATAACACTATTTGCATTTTTGTATTGCGGTGTGTAAACACTCAAGGGGATTATCCATTTTCGGAAATCCGAGGTGATTAACACAGGGTTAATCTTCCTTATATTATAATTTGTTGTCAATTTACTGACATGCTCTCTCTATTTGTGCTGCTTCAGATCTTTGGGATTTATTATTTTGCTTTAAATCGTTGACCCGTGTTCATTTGGCGTCAGTTTATGCCCCCCCCTATATATTGTGACAGTTTTGCTTAAAGGGCACATGCACTTTGATTTAACATGGACATTTTTCAACATATTTCAGTTAAATTTCCAAAATAATTCTATTTTATAATTATAGTTTAGATATACAGATGAATAGGGTTTAATTTATAGTGACGCCGTGAAGATCCGGGTCAAAAGAAAGCAGGACTACAGTTCATCGGTCCTCCGGACACGCACCTGTATTGCTGGTTACATTGATTTCTTTCTTCTCTTTCCCTTCCCTGGTTCCGCCTCCTTTAAATCTCTCCATTCTATTTATTTATTTTATTTATCGTATTTGACAGCATATAAGGCGCACCTTTTTACTAAAAATATCTTTTAAAATTCGCCTGCGTCTTATATGCCATATGTAGGTTTAAAATTCGTGAAAATCGGCCAAAATTAGCTACCTGACAACTCCTATTAGCTTAGACTTTAGAGTAACTTTAATATACCTACTGTCATTATTTAAAAGGATATTATGCAGATTAAAAGTGTTATCATTGATAATATTCATTATATTAATTTCATCATGTTTAATATTAGTACTTTGTTTCACTAAAATTATATGCAATAAATTCAAATTATATATTTGTAAAATATATTTGTTTCATTAATATTTTTCTTGCGATAACTTCCCGTTGCATTGGTATAAATACAATCAGAATTTTTATATCCTAATTATTCCATGATAGTAATATTGAAAATGAGTATCAGAGTTTTGATAATGAAGACGATGAATTTTATGGATTTGAAGATGAATAAAATTTTAATGGTAACTGTACTGTAATAATTGTTTGATTTTTGTTTTGTTTCCTTACCTTTAAATATAATCAAGTTTTTATAGGCTTGGGTTCTTTTTTTCCTATTATTTTCGTTTCATTGTAATCATGGCTTGTTTAACCAAAATAATACCTCAAAAATATAGCCTATGCTGTACCAATTACTAATAATTTTACTAATTTTACTAATTACTAATTTTTCCTTGATTTGCCCTGTTGAAATTAGGGTGCGTCTTATACATCAGTGCGATTTATATACCGTCAAATATGGTATTTATTTTATCTCGTTCTGATCAACAGCTTTGACAAAATGTCTATTTTTAAAGATATTTTGTTTAAGTCTTTATTCTTTAAATAAGGATCATTTTCATTTAAACTAATGGTTCTCTTGCCTAACGCACCCTTTTTACCATAAGTCAGAATAACATTCACCCTCTTTTCCAAGATTGTCTGAGTCAAAAGATGCATTGTAAATAATATGCATATATTACTGAAAATCTTCATTCTTTTCCATATTAGCACATATATATTTACATGAATTATTTTTATAGAGGAGTTTTAAAAATTTATGTTGATAGATTTTTAAATTTGAATACATGTACACAGTAGTTCTCCAATATTTCTACAATCTTACATGAAAGCAGACTGCGCTTTGCAAGACACTGCCGGAGAGTAATACAAGAACTTGTGAGTGATCTACAGCTCTGGACATCTATAGCCATGACGCAAAATGGATTGGTCACCCAGCAACCGCCTACATTGACACCCAATGCCACCCTAATGACCTTCCGACCCTGATACAGGACCGTGATGGCTGGCGTGATAGACTCGTGAATGTCCGTGATAGATCGAGCCAATAAATAATAAATACATCTGTCTATATCTCTGAGATGAGGTATTATGATTGTTTAAATTATTTACATTATTCAAAGTGTTATCCTCATCTTGCCATATTCACAACGTTTCGGCCGTTGTACGCTCCGGCCTGATTGGAAATTCGAACCGAACCCTTTATTTCGTCCACCGAGGTAGATTTGAAAGATGAGTTAAAAGGAAATAAATGAGACATCCGGAAGAGGCCTAGCACGCAGAACTAGAACAATCTACCCCGGTGGACGAAATAAAAAGTTCGGTTCGAAATTCCAATCACCTGAAGAAGTCGGAGCGTACAACGGCCGAAACGTTGTGAATATGGCAATAAAGATGAGGTAACAATCTGAATAATGTAAATGATGTATGTACAGTAATTTGTTTTAATTCTTAACTAATTATTAAATAAATAAACTGAAGCAGACTTCATTAAACAAAAGGTTCAATAGATTGCCAATGGTATTGGAATTCAATGAATAAACTTCTGTAAAGGAAAAAAAAACAAGAAAATGTAAAAGATTTCCTCCCACTGAAACCGGTATTAACCTCCTCTGGTTCAGAACCCCTGATCTAAACAATCTTGTAATTTTAAAGTGTGTCCAGTGTTTCCGTTAAACGAGTCGGATCACTGGATTTGTATTCTCTGTCGAACCGAGTCATATAAACGTAAACAAATGTGTGAAGAAAAAAAAAAGATTTTGCTCAAAATATTCATCGAATTAAAAAAAATGTGGAATAGGCAGACTTCATCTTTTTGCCAAATATTATGTCAATTTTAAATATAGAAATATTGAAAGGAGCGTAAGACAAGGATGTGTCTTCTCGCCAAATTCTGAGTGAATTAAAAAAAAGTCTTACAAAAAATAAAGTTTGCATGTTATACTAAATGTTGTAATGTAACGCTAAAATGATAATGAATTTTAATTCGAAATATAGATTGTATATTATCATAAATGTTATTATTTAACACTACTATGAGAAATAATGATTGGTGTGAACGCACCCAGAGCTCTACAAATTAAGAATAAATGATTTGTTTAGGTTACTTATTAGTTATGCTTGTTGCTCAGCGGATATTTGCCAAATTGTGTAATCGTCTCTTGAATATTGCATTTTAATGTGAACTCAACAAGTAGTTTTATTACATTTATAACTGTAGTAGAGCATTACAATGTGAATTGTTTCAACTAGAAATATTTACATCGGTAGTTATTATAGCGAGGCATTTGTTAACCAACCGCGATCCATGACGCAAGCATACTAGCCTACTTACCAGTGCCGATACACCACACGGTTTAAGGTTGGCTTTATGTAACTGTCGTATTAGACGACCCCCTATTTTGGGGTTAATTTTTTAGATTTAACGGTCGCATTATACTCGTAAATATACGGTATATTCTGACCATTTACCCGAAAGGTTTTATTTTCTCGATTTCGGAAAAAATCTAATATATTCAATATTTTCACTTTCCAAATAGATTAGATATGCGAAAAGAGAAGGCATCTGTTTAAACTGACACCAGAAGGCTATGGGTGAAATAAAGGCTGTTGTTTAAATAATAGCTATCTCCTTCATTCCGCCTTCTACTTTTAATCCTACCATGATCAGGTGCCGCAACACAACTGCCGGCGACGATGACCGAGAATTTTCTAGTGACGCCTTGAAATGAAAACAGGGGAGATAAAAAGAGATCGAGAAACTTTATTCGGCTTACTGCTGGCTTATCTTCTTGACCTACGTCAGAAAGTTATTTACAATGAATATTGTCCATTTCATTATGTGAGGAGGAGGTAATCTCATCACACACTTAATATATTTTTATGGACCCTGGGCATTGTTTGTGTCCAAGTGCACTTGCCCCTGACACCTATCTAAGTAACAAGCACGACAAACACATGTGATGGTACGTAAAATTGAGATATTCTAGATGTTTGATATTTGCTGAGCTTCTTACAAACGTCTAAGGACTTTTGAATTGTAACAGCCGGCCGGTCGGCCGGCCGATCGTATCCGAACATACCTGTCCGCCAAGGTGGCTAGCCAATCCATGTTGCAGACGCCTAAGTTAAAATTTCTGGGTGAGAGAGCCTGTTATCTAGCGTGATCAATAGTCTGAACAAGGTCAGTTCGCTCAAAGCCTCGGTCACAATGACTTGTGACTTCGTGCTAACACAAACATCGTGTCCCCAATTACACTCACAAGGCTTGAGTCTTACTCGATGTACGGTTTTCAAGCACTTTTCAAAGGTGCCGAAAGCTGGCATCGCCCCCTTTCTTTGGCCGATAACATCAAAAAGCCACCGTCCTGACAAATCGACCATGGTAAGATTCGAACCCGGGTTTCATGGTAGGAAAGCAAACGTTTTTAACACTCCGTACTTATTTTGAATTGCACATACACACACATACCATATATATATATATATATATATATATATATATATATATATATATATATGTGTGTGTGTGTGTGTGTGTGTGTGTGTGTGTACGCGTGCGTGCGTGCGTGCGTGCGTGCGTGTATTTTGTACAATAAAAATAGTGAAAAATTAAAATTTTAATTTTAGACACACTGAGTTGTATATTCAATTTTTTTTTGTTTTAATATTTCAATTAGGTTCTTCATCTAGTTTCGGCCAGTATGACCATCATCGGGAGAGAAAAAGTTCCTGCTTGTTAGTAGCAGTCAACTATAGGAATGAATGACTTCCTAAAGAGAATGAACTTTAACTGTAGATTTCATTTGTTTTTTTATCGTTAATTTTGGTCAGTCCTTGTATTAGTCAAACGACCACTTTTAAGTTGTTTTTAAGATAGAGGCTGTGGAGATTCGTGCAACTCAGAATTCCCTTGGTCATTTTGACAGTTTTATTGGTTGCTGATAAGTGGATGTGTGTATGTTAAGTGCATTTAATCATTTGTTCTTTGGGAGTGTGTATGATGTGTGTAAGTGTATATATTAGTATGGGTGCATGTATAAGTGTGAGACCTCAACACCTCCGCAATCATATCTGTCTTGTGTGGGTAGGAAATGTGGGTAGGGCTTGATTTATGGGGTTATATATTAATTCTATCTATGTTGTTAAATTTGTGGTTAAGCCCGTCTGGACGAAGTGTTTTGAGGCGCCAAATCCATTTGTCTTCATGTTCCTCTAGTATTTTTCTAATGTTATTTTTTCTATCTATTTCTATTTTTTCACTTATAGTGAATTTGGTATGACATTTAAAATCATGTTTTTTTAGGCGCAAATGTTGTTCTACAGGTAATAATCTTTCGTGGGGAGCCGACTTGATGCGATTACGGTAATTATTAATTGTGTAGTGAAAGGGCCATTCAGATTTTCCCACATTGATTCTGGCATAGTGTGCATTTTAGAACTTAAATTATATTAGGATCTCTACAGTTAAGAGTTGTGGTTGATTTTGAAAATAGATTAATGGCTGAACTAGTGAACGAGTGTAGTTACAGCATAACCTCCTTTTGTTGTTACATGATTGAGAAAATCCTGTTGTTTTTATTTTTAGTCTATTACGGATTACCTTATCATCTGAAATTTGGTTACTACCTATAATATATACACACACAAAAAATCTACAATTGTCTCGTACTCGCCCCCAATCTATGATACGGGTACCCCCACTCCACTACATCTCAATTTTCATAAGGTAATATTTATATAAAATACAAATTTAATTGTAACGTAATTATGTAGAACAATGGATCATGTGCAATGTAGGTGAACAATTCAACGAGAAACATGGAAAATAAATACAATTTATCTAAAAATACAAATTCGAGAAACGTGATATAATAGATCATTCCATCTGCAATAAAGCAACGACGTTTTGCGGCAATTTTTAACATCAACTCCAGATTTTTCTTGTTCAAATTTGAAGAATTGTAACACCTTCAACACTATGAATAAAAAAATAATGAATTTTATATTCTGTGTTTTTCGATATTTAACATGAACAAAATCAAACTCACGGATTTGGACGAAAAAAAATAACCCAACTCAGAATGACGTCGAAATCCGTGAAAATTGCTCTTCTTTTAATTGTGTTTAGTTTATTATTGTAACGTATAAATGTATATAGGAAAAAGCAAATTTTGATAAGATAACGAGGGTCACAGGGCATTGCCCGGGACAACCAATCAGCCCCCACCCGCACCGGAATGTTAATCTTTGAAAATTAGAGATATTATCTAAGAAGAGAAATCTCCTGTTTGGTTGTCGAGAAAAGAAAAAGCAGTAAATTAATTGCCTTCCTGTTCTTTTCGCTTTAAGCAGGGAGCAAGAAAGAAAAAAAAAAACAAAGTGAGGGAGTCAAAGAGTGATACGCAGAGCAAAGCAGAATTTTTGTTGCTTGCCTTCCAGCCGTATTATTGTTCTATTTTCTCCCGAAGCCCTGCTTTTTATTGCCCCGACGGCAAAGATCAAAGACTTTAACTATTCAAAGGACTTAAAACTTTCCTCGCATAGTCGGAGAGATTTAAACAAGAAATGGATATGTAGTCGATTTGCAAGTTTTTTTTATGCGGATTCTGGTTTATTTTGTACGATTATTTGACATTGATTAGTAAATATTGGACATTTTGCGACCCTAATATCACACCAAAAGTTATTTTCTTACTGCTTTTTAAAAAGATTTAACCCATGGAGAGTATTCTTGATACCTGTTAAAAATTTTTTTCTTGACCAGTTCACAAAAAAGGAGTAACCGGCAATGTTTATTTTTTGTGATCAGAAAGGCAAAGTTTTCATCTATTTTTCCATTCCAAAGCTTTAAAATTTAATTTTAAAGATTTAAAATTATTTTTTAAAAAGTTAGGTAAAAAAAAGTAAAATGAATAATTTTTTTAGAATAAAGCTTTTCTACATTTCCTCAACAAGCGTTTTCGTAAGTAAGACTATAAAACCAAAATACCTAAAATTCAATAAGGTATAAGAATGTTTAAAATATTTCAAATTTTGAAGATTACTGGGTAGGTAACAAAAAATGATAAAAAAGCGAATTACGTTCTATTCATCATGTAACTGCCAACATCTCATAAAAGCGCCCACCATCCCTGTTAAAAAACTTGGTTTTCTACGATATTTTAAACTAAAAATAAAATATTTGTTTCAATTCATATTAATTAATTAAACTTTAAATCAGCCAATTTTTCTCAGTTAACGTTTCAGAAAAGTATATTTTATTTTTTAATAAAAAGAATTATGTTGTGCTAAAAGATTTGTCAATATGGACGATTTTTTACTGATCAACAAAAATTAAAAAAAAATTCCCGATCAGCTTAAATTCGATTTGAAATACAGCAAAGTATTTTGCTTATTGGGCATATTAAACTTATTCTTTTAACTTGGAATTAAAATGAAAATAAAAGCTCCAAGAAAAATTTTCATTTAAAAAAAATGTATTTTAAACGAAAATAGTTATGTTCATTTTTGTGTAGGTACCTACTATAAACTATAGCCCAGTAATATTCTTCATGTTTTCATTCATCCACAGGATAGCAAAATAAATCAATGCCCCAATGACCTGCCCACACTCTGCCTTGGCGATTGGCCTGCATGCTCTGGTTTCTAAGTCACTCTTTGCCACTGATATATATATATATATATTATATATATATATATATATGTATGTATTATCCATCACTGCTAGCACGACTCGCAGTTTCATGCATGACGCAATCTTCAGGTGCTGATTATGCAAGCAAACCCAACGGGAATTTTTTTTCAAAGCAGAAATTGTCTTTATGATGAGATAAAACATGTCAGTAAAACCCGATTCTACAAACATTGATAAAGCAATCTTTCAAATAACAAAACGGGTCTTGGATTAACTGATGTGGAGAAAGAAATTAGTTGGAAATGTTTCTGTCATAAAGGGTAGGCTTAATAGATAAAGACAAAATGTTGTGATTAGGCGTTTATCTTATAGGATGAAATTAGGCACAAAAGACTTGGTTAAGGAGATATATCGAGATTTAAAATGTAAGTTTTTAAATACAAGAACGAACATAATGAAAGGAACAAAAAATGGTAAAAACTTATGGTATATTGTGATTTTCCAAGCGTAGCTTAGATGTGGCACAAGGCCGAAAATAGGGAGTACCCAGTGAGGATCGAACTCACTACTCAATTGTAATGGCTCTAGCAAGACAAGCTTGCTAGCCATTACACCACCTCGAGCAGCCCAAACCTTACGGTATATAACAGTAAGAAACTAGAAAAAAATAACAACAAAGATTTGACCCGTGAAAATTGCACGGTTTTTCCTATTTGAATTTTCTGATGAATCTGAATTCTTAAGTTAATAATTGAGTAAAGTTCATAGTGAGTTCTACAATTAAATTCAAATGGGTGTGGAATGATAGGCGGTTAGCGCATTCTGTTAGTCATTTTTTATCTAATTTCATATTGCCAACTAATGTAGTTGTTTTCCATCCTTGTTCCTTTTAATTATTCCCGTCTTTTTCTTATTTTAGAGGGAATATAATTAAATTTTAAACCCATAATAAGATCTTTTAAATGCCATTGTATAACTTCTATAACAATTCTGCAATAACCCCGGGGGCAAATTAAAAACAAAAAGCTACGCTACAACCTTAAACATATTACCAGCGTTCACAAAGGGCATTAGTGGGACTTGTTAGGTCGTACACAGATGCTTCATTTATGTACCGCATCTATTCAGGACGTGGGCGATCATTACCCACCCCATCACACATCAAACATCAACCTGAAAACTCGTTCTTAAATAGTCTCATCAGATTGAAATTTTCATATAAATGTCAAGCAGGGTACGAAACCCCCATCAATAATGGAAAGAGTGATAACAGCTACTGGGCTTGAGAAGAGAAAATAATGACATAATCAAGATGTTGATATTCCACACTACTTCAAATAAAAGGTTAGGAAGGAAACCTCCATCAATACTGGAAAGAGTGATAACAGCTACTGGGCTTGAGAAGAGAAAATCATGACATAATCAAGATGTTGACATTCCACACTACTTCAAATAAAAGGTTAAGAAGGAAACGGCCGTCAATACTGAAAGGAGTTATAAAAGCTACTGGACCTGAAAACCCATTTTCTTGAAGAGTAATAGATATATGGTTAGGCTAGTTTGAAATAGACTCTACCCACACAAGGTAATTTGGGATTTTTTTGCTGTATACATACACATCTATATATGAAATGGACAAAGTCCGACAATTATTTTAAGACATTTTTATGTTTATACATTCTTTTTATAAATGAAAATATTTAAGTAAATGCTCTCTTTATAATAAACAGTATTAAACAACATTTACCAGCCTGAATGTCCGAGAAATTTTCATAGAAAATATTCGTTCTCCGACAGGATTCGAACCTGTATCCTATACGGAACCGTCAGTTGGCCTGACGTGCTCTTAACCGATTGAGCCAAAGAGAATCGTCTGATTAGGAGTTTAAAGGCAGTAACTTCGACCTTGCTAGTTGAACGATTCTCTGTGGTTCGATCTGTTAAGAGCACGTCAGGCTAAATGACGGTTCCGTAGAAGATACAGGTTCGAATCCTGTCGGAGAAAGAATATTTTCTATGAAAATTTCTCGGATATTCAGTCCGGTAAATGTTGTTTAATACTGTTTATTATAAACAGAGCATTTACTTAAATATTTGTATCTATAAAAGGAATGTATAAACATAAAATTGTCTTATATATGTCAGATAGATTCTGGTGAAAAAGATTTGTCTACCGCGACACAGTGAACCAACTTTTTAGATGACCTCAATATAGTCTTTTGACTTCAAGTCAGCTGAGTATGCTAATCCGAGAAGGTGCAATGAGTCACTCACCTGGAGGTTAGCCTCAACAATACTGATGGAAGGCAGAGAGTGAAGCCTATCAGATGATTGACAGATCAATTTCTGATAATGTCGGCTGGTTCAAAGTTTTCAAAATTGTTTTATATATTTACTCTTCCGTCGTATCCTCATTCAAATTTATTCATATAAGAATTTGAAAATAAAAAAAACAAATATCTAGTTTCTATTGTGGGTTTCCTTCGTTGCATTTCTCAGTAACACTTTGTATATATGCGTGTGCATGTACTAGTGTTGTTCATGCATGCGTCTGGTGGTCAGCAAAAGAAACAGCCCAACATGCGAACTACACATTGGAGATATGATACGAAATGCTAGACAGTTGATGAAAAGTAATGTGGTTCTACAGAAAGATTCTGAGAATACCATGAACTGAACAACGACGAAGTTCTAGAGAAAATGGAAAAAGGAGCACTTAGCATCGGAAAATAGAATGGTGAAATTTCTAGGGGACATAATAAGGAAAGAGGGTTTGGAAAATTTGACACTCACAGGATTGATTGAAGGCAAGGGAGACAGAGGGAAACAAAGCATAAACTATCTAGCGAGCTTGTGCAAGTGGATGGCAGAACAGGGTTTAGGAGAGATAACAAAAAACAATATTTATTAAGCGCTACAAAGGACAGGAAATTGTGGAGAGCTATGATCGGACACGGAACGTTAGAAGATCTTTTAATGTTTTAATCAACAATCACACATAATGCGGTCTTTTCCAAAGCAACTTTTGTTGTTAAAAATGTAATTAGAATTAAAATCCACTCACCTTCAAGGAAAACGATCCATTTTGAGCTTCCGTACGAGCGTCTCAGGTAATATCTGCAACAAAATGCAAATAAAATTTAAGAATGAATCACTTCTCTTTGATACTTAGACTTTATGAATCCAAGCAGACTACTATTAGATTGGTCGTAAGGTCTCATCATCTTACAGATGAAATAACTAGATGTAACCGTAAGTTCTATGCTAACATTTTCTCCTCTTGCACTTCTCGATTGTGGAACTCTCCTCTTCCAGCTTCTTGCCTTCCAGTCAACATTGATCTTCAAAAATGTAAATGCAATGTCAATCGTTATCTTCTGTCTTCTTAATTCCTGTTTTTTTTATTGTTCTCTCTCGTTAATAGTGTTTTCTTTTTCTCATATTCTCTAACAACCACTAACCTCTTGCATCTTAGTGGCTTCATAGCCTTGCTTGGGGTGAAATGATTTAAAAAATGTTTTCATTTTAAACTCTTCGAATCCTGAAAACCTTGTGCCATGTTATGAGCAGTTGTGTATTTTATAAATTAAGCTAATACTTTAAAATACCGATTACTGAAGTTAAGCAACATCGAGCCTGGTCAGTCCCTAGATGGGTAACCACCTGAGAATACCAGGTGCTGTAAATGTGGATGTGTGAGTGATGCAATGGATAGCAGACATTTTTAATAGGACGAAATACCGTTTTTCCCAAAGCAACTTTTGTTGTTAAAAACCTAATTAGAATTAAAACTTCTCGTACGTGGAAGACTCTTCCGGCTTTGATCTGCAAAAATGTAAATGCAATGTCAATCGTTATCTTCTATCTTCTTAATTTCTCTTCTTTTATCGTTCTCTTTCCTTAATAATGTTTTTTCTTTTTCTCATTTTCTCTCGCACTCGGTAAACTCTTAGTGGCTTTATTGCCTTGCTTGGGGTAAAATAATTTTAAAAAAAATGGAAACTCTGTTTTGTAATACAAGTATAACGTTTGGGTTTACAATCTCAACAGCTCCAATTTCCAAGTATAGCACTAAACTGTTACTATGATATACGATATACACGGGGTTCTTCAAGAAGCTAACATAAGTCTATAGGTGACGGGGGTCAACTTCAATGGATGGACTGTCTGTTTTGACAAACCACATCCTTATGACTACCTTGCTGGCTCAGAAAGTCGTAGCACAAAGTTGTTAATGATAAAAAAAAGCGAAGATAATCAACCGAAGACCAGGTTGATTCAAACAATTTCCTATAACTACTTTGCCTGCTCAGGCAATAACAAAAAGCTCTTATGCTCATAATCACCTTTGGCAGATGTTAATGAGATGGTAAATTCAACGGTTTGTAACATCGGTACTGTTACCTTAAATTGCGGCGTAGAAGTCGAAACCGTTTAGCTCAAAATTCTGAGTCAAGCCTATACCTACCGTATCGGTCGACTGTCAACGATATACATTCAATAAACCTCCATTATGCGTCATTAGACTGTGATTAGATTGCTCAGATGACACGCATAGCATACCTAGTTGTCTGAATGGCCGACTGAGTTAAACGGCGCTTCGGATAGTCTTATCAGCTATTGGACGTGATGTATGATGTGGTCATTATTTACATTATTCGGAATATTGTCCTCATCTTTGTCACCATATTTATTACTACGTTTCGGCCGTTGTACGCCCCGGCCTTCTTCAGGTGGTTGGGATGTCGAACTGAACATTTTATTTCGCTCACTGTGGTAGACTGTTCTAGTTCCACGTGCCATGTTTGATGGATGTCAGTTATCAGTAATTTCCCTCTTAAAGTTCTCCACTGCCTTAACCGGGTATTGAACTCACACTCTTTGGGTCCTGTCACTGGATCTAACCAACCTTTATCCACTGTGCCTTGAGGACATCTGGGTATGAATTTCTGGGTATTATAAACCTAATGTCTTCAGCAATCATTTTTACCAGTGCTCATATTGCAATCTTGCTGTTATCATTGCATGTTTTTATTAGAGCTCCTATTGCAACTTGTTGTTATCATTGCTTTTCTCTGGCACTCCTTATTACTGGTTCCCATATTGTATTTATTTCTATGCTTGGTCGGTTCAGGAGATGTTTGTGGCCTAGCATATGTGCTGATTCCTTAAGTTTACGAATTTTCCAATGGTGTTCCTTGTCTATGATCTCAACATGATCTCACAGAGGGCGGTGATCTCCCTTCTCTCTCCATATGTGGTCAGCCACGCCTGATTTTTCAACTTCCCCTAGTGTTACAGCTTTCTGGTGTTCTTGAAGCCTTACCTTGAGGGGGCTGCCTGTCTCTCCTTTATATTCCTTTCCGCAGCTGCATGGGATAGCGTACACACAGTCTTTAGTCATGTTCTCCTCTATGGGGGGGGGGCTCTTACTCGGGAGAGATATCTGCGAAGTGTCGTCAAGCATTTGAAGGTTGTCCTGATGTTATATGGACCGCAGATCCTTTGTATTTTCTCTGATAACCCCTTCACATAAGGCAGGCAGACTGTTTTCTGAGTGTTGTTGTCCTCCTCCTCTTGTACCCGCCTATCCCAGTTTTTTGGGTCTGCTGTGATATACCCAGGGTAGTTGTTACGTTGTAAGGTACTACTTATACTGACCAATTCTTTATCTAACGTCTCTGGGTCGCCACTTATGACTTTTGCTCGGTGTTGTAAACAACGGACGATCCCTTTCTTTACGCTGTATAGATGGTGGGAGTTGAAATTGAGGTACTGTCCGGTGAATGTCGGTTTACGGTATACGGATGTCTGAAACCCATGCTCTGTTCGAGATATTAGTACATCCAGGAATGGGAGTGTGTTGTTACTCTCTTTCTCCATTGTGAACTGTATCAAAGGTCTTATTGAGTTCACATGGTCCAGTAGAACCTGAACATCTTCCTGGTGTGGCCAGAGTATGAAAGTATCATCTACGTACATTAACCATATAGTTGGCTTTAGAGAAATAGATTCTAATGCCATTTCCTCAAAGTATTCCATGTATATATTCGCCATTGCTGGTGATAATGGCGAGCCCATTGCTAAGCCCTCATCCTGTTGATATATGTGTGATCCCATTCCGAAGTGTGTTGTTTGTGTACAGAAAGTCAACATCTCCATCAGATTATCTATTGGAATACTTGTCCGTTCTTTTAGGGAAGAGTCAGAGGCCAATGTGTCTCTGACTACTGAGAGTGCCTCCTCCGTGGGTACCTTGGGGAACAAATTCACCACGTCCAAGCTCACCATCTGGTTGGATAGGATGGGAGCATCTTTGATTATTTCCACGAAGTGGGCAGAGTTTCGGACATATGAAGGAGACTTTCCGATCAATGGGTCAATTATATCTACAAGGAAGCGACTCATAGGGTGGCACACAGAACCTTGGCAACTAACAATCGGCCTGAACGGAATACCGTCTTTGTGAATTTTAGGGACACCGTATATGTGAGGTAGCTTGGTGTAACGCTGCGATAACTGCCTATATGTCTTAGGTGCGAAGTGATCCTTGTTCATGATTAGTATCTGTGACAGTTTGCGTTCCGTTTTCATAGTAGGATCCTTTTTCACTTTGCTGTAGCTACCATTGCTAATGAGGTCTTCCACCTGAAGAAGGCCGGAGCGTACAACGGCCGAAACGTTGTAATAAATATGGTGACAAAGATGAGGACAATAGTCCGAATAATATAAATAATGTACATAATACCTCATCTCAGAAGTATGATTTGGTGTTAATAGAATGCTGAATTTATATTATTTTTTTTTATTATTTTATATTACTTCCTGTGTTAATATGCCAAATATGCTTACTAAATACAAGTTTTAGTGCGATTTATTTATGGCAACCTGCTGGAGATGAAGTAAGTGTACAGTAATTGTGCTGCCCCATCTGTTTACAACTCGGTGGTAAAGCTTTGCATTTTATTCCCGTCATATAAGTCAACCCTTAGTTTTGGAAATATTTTTTAGGCTTGAAAACTCGACTTGTACGCTGCAATTCACAGTAAGTTGAGTGATCGTCTTTGAAACTAGAACTATTAATGTCGCTAGAGGGTGTACTGTTGTTTGATAATAAAGTCAAACTGTTTAGAGCGTTTAGCTACGAGAGGCAATCTGATTCCTGACAGTTTAGAAGCACACGATGGACTTGTCGCAAATAATCTGTGCATAAGACAGTGTTCAGCCACTGTATATTTCAAATTGAAACTATTGTCACCAAACATCTCCATAGAATCAGTAGAAAAATCGAGATTCTTCATCTCGAACTTCAAGGTCCTCTTCAGTATTAACCATTACACAGTTGTTGGTATATGAAGAAAAATACTCTTAAAGTGTGCTATATTTATGGGATAAAGTGCTCAATATAAGAGATAAAGCGTATGTAAATATAATGTAATATGGCCGTAAGCCTGTCGGTGTCGAACATTGACAATGAGTTTTTTGTTAACTTCCATATCGAGTTATACTGATTGACAAATTTGCATCAGTGAAAGCAAAGAAAGTAAAGTTTTAGATTTAACAGCCACTTTCATCTGAAGAAATACAAAATTTCTGGCTTGACACTATTTTTGTTTTCGCTTATATATATATATATATATATATATATATATATATATATATATATATATATATATATATATTGACAGAAAGAATATATTGGAGAAACTTCAAGAGGTTTAAATAAAAGATTATATGAACACAAAAGTGGCATTTAAAAAACACATTAACTGCATTATTTTGCTCACTGTAATGAGACTGACCACAATTGTGACATAACAAACGCTGTTCTAATTAAAAGAGAAAATAATTCACTGAGACGAAAATGTTCAGAAAGTGCTTTAATTGTGAGTTCAGCCAACAGTAAATTTACTTTCAGTTTCTTACATCGTTTCACCATTCTTGGCAGATTTTCTATTATCACAATGTGGAATATTTAATAACAAAGATGATGAAAAGAAAAAGAATCTAAATGAAATTGGCTACATTATAGAACCCAAAACACAATTTATAAATTTAATTTCTAGCGTCTCTCGCTCGCGCGCATGTGCAGTCGTATCATCTTAAAAAAAAAGGAACGAAACGCGCCACACAAAAACTTTTTCCACTTTGTCATAAATCTTTCCTCCAAACATGTTCTTGATATATAACAATTTATATATCGTTATCGCATATATATATTGCAGTCACCTCCGGTGGGCAACCCTGATGCCACATTATGATGCAGGTTGTGCCAACTCCCCTCTGCCCAGGTCAAGGTCGAAACTGTCTGCTTCTTTTACTTCGGACCTTCTCATCTTCCAACCAAAATTCCACATGACTTACAAAGACCGAAAAAGTAATCCAAAACCAGCCACTCAAAAATCCCCTAAACCCTCAACATTTCGTTCTCCAACATCCGTGGCATTAGAACAGCCATAAATTCCCAAGTTGGCATCTACGCTGATGACACCACAATTTACTCCTGCCTCAAAAACAAATCTAGTGTCACTGACAAAACTAACCTGGCCGTGCGTCTCGAAAAGGACCACCAATCGGTTGCGAACTGGGGCAGGAATTGGCTGGTCAACTTTAATGCTTCAAAAACAAAACTGCTCTCTATTAATCACCACAGAGATCCTTCCCTGTCTTCCATTAGAATGTCTGACGCTCAACTTCTCGAGAGCACCTCTCTGCGGCTGCTCGGTCTCACGTTGACAGCTGACCTGAGATGGAACAAATACATTGAGTCAATTGCTTCGTCCACCGCAAGGAAAGTTAGCTCCCTGTGCCGCGCCAGGAAATTTTTCTCCCCGGAATCGATCCTCCAGATCTACAAATCAACAATTCGCCCTTGCATGGAGTATTGCTGCCATATATGGTCTGGAGCCCCTTCTGTTTGCCTCGGGGTTCTTGATAGGCCCCAGAGGCGGATATGCAATATAATTGGCCCTGCTCTGGCATCTAGGCTACAGTCACTTTCTCACAGACGCACCGTCGCCTCTCTCTGTCTGTTTTACAAATACTTTCATGGCAATTGCTCCGAGGAGCTGCATTCGCTGGTTGCGAGACTTCATGAGTTCAAGCGCCCTACGAGGCTGGCATCAGACTCTCACCCCTTCACTGTTGAAACTCCTAAATGTAGCCGTCTCTTCTACTCCAAGAGCTTCATGTCTTGCACCTCTTGCCTGTGGAACTCCCTTCCCTATTCCAGTTTCCCTGAGAGCTATAATCTCCAGCTATTCAAATGTAATGTCAATCGACATCTCCAGTTGCCTTGATCTATCCACTACCCTTCTCCTCATCCCCTCTTCTATCACTCCTATCTGATCTTGCTCTAAATTTTCTGTAACCCCTTGCGTTCTAGTAGCTTCCCGCCTTGCTTGGGGTGAAACGCTTAAAAATAAAAAAAATAAAAATACATACACACACACATATATATATATATTTGGTTAGATTGATGTGAATTTGTGACCCTGGGTTTCAAGCTTTTACGATCGTCAGACAAACTGATTAATTTTTGAAAATTTTGCATTTATGTAGGTTGCGTGTATTGGTGTTGTTATGGAAGTGGGGGTGGGGAATCGTCGTCGTGATGTCATTCATGCTAACGCAAACATAGATGCATGTCCGTACACCCGTTGAGGTACGCAGACACACATACACTCGCGCTCGCCCGCCAGGGCTCATACAGACATAAACATATGTGGAGAGTATGGGACGACATATGTATGTATATGTGTGCTGTTGTCTACATATATACGCATTTGATTGTTGAATTTCAATGATGGGATATGTATCCATATTGAGCGCTTTCTAATATATACCGCGCATATAATATATAAATAATAATATATATATATGATATTACACACACACACATATATATATATGTATACACACACACACTTTTCACACACACACACATGTATATATATGAATTTAGGTAAAAATGGCAGCGGTAAAAATGGCAAAAATGGATAAATGAGAAAAAAATGGCAAAAGGAAAAAAATATGGATGAATATCTCATAATGAGTTTATTAAAATCTTGGATACAATACATAATGGAAAAATATGAGAAGTTTGTCAAATTAAAAAGAATATTCAGCTAAAGCTCCCCCCTTCCATGAGATTTTACTTTTTAGGCGATTACGTCTGAACACACTGAAAAACTTTGGAAAAAACAAATATAGATCCACTTGATGACGGATTCTGGTATTGAAATCAGAAACCGACATTAAGCGGTGATTATCAGAAAACAGTTCCTCGTCAGTTTTGTACACTTAGAGTTTTTTTTTTTAATTTCACTAGTTTGAACATGTGGGAATCAGTAATGCAGTCAAATAACAAAACAATATATTGGATACATTATTACTATGACGTTTAATAGATTTAAATTTTGTTACATTTCTATTTATAAAAAAACTGTTAGACTATTTAAAAAATAGAATAAAGTATTTAAAAATGTTTTTAATATAAACTATTTAAAAAGTATGTTCACACTAAAAGAAAACATTCGAAATATAAAAAATAATAAATAAACTATTTAAAAAATATTTTCAAAGAAAACATTCCTATTAGAAAAAAAAAAGTTTTATTTGATTATGTATTTGTAAGAAAAAACATTCCAATTAAAAAAAAATGTTTTATTTGAATGGGATTCCTAACCTTCGCCTTTGCGATTTTTCCGATTCCCCGATTCCGAGTATTCGTCCCAACACTAATATATATATATATATATATATATATATATATATATATATATATATATATATATATATATACATAATACACTTATTTTATATATATATACACTAATACTAATATTATTATATATATATATATATATATATATATATATATATATATATATATATATACATCTAATCCTAATGTCAGCTATCAATTATAAAATTAATTATAGTCATCAAATTCACTTAAACACGCTACGATTTGTGCTTTTATTGCAATTAGGAGTAGGAACCTAGCGCCCCCACCAAAAAAAAAAAAAAAATTCTAAAAATCGACATCGAAAGTTTAAAAAAAATATTTTTAATACTAAGAGCGGGAACTTAGCCCCTATTTAAAAAAGAGGAGAAGGAGCCTAGCTCCCCGCCACTAGAGTAAATATCTATTTTAAAATATTTATTTTAAAATATTGAGCCCTATTTAAAACTAGAGGGATGGGAGCTTAGACCCATCCTTCTCGAACGGTCATAATTTTCTGTTGTCGATTTGCCATTTTTCCTATTTATCCACTTTTGCCATTTTTTTCCTATTTATCCACTTTTGCCATTTTTACCGAGCACCGTATATATATATATATATATATATATATATAAATTCCCAAAAGGATAGAATCCAGGTAGAACTCAATGTCCAGGAGAGAGTAAAAATATAACATAAAAGGCTCAAACACTAATATTCCATGGTTATAATTACATTGGATCGTGATTACTATTTCAATGTAATAAATTAACCATGAAATATTA
The DNA here is from genome assembly GCA_903632075.3 of Acanthosepion pharaonis. Taxonomy (NCBI): domain Eukaryota; kingdom Metazoa; phylum Mollusca; class Cephalopoda; order Sepiida; family Sepiidae; genus Acanthosepion; species Acanthosepion pharaonis. Next base: position 679,775 of record CAHIKZ030000334.1, on the reverse strand, counting down.
TTTTTTGAGTCTTTTATATTACATATATATATATATATATATATATATGTACATGTGTGTGTGTGTACTCTCGTTTTTCGAGCACACTCGTTAACTAGAGCCGCTAGTCAATCCTTGTCGCAGACACGTGCTCAGGCACATAGTGTACCTGTGCTTTATATTGCAACTAAGCTGAGCAAATATAAGTTACAGTTTTTGGAAGAGAGCACCTAATCTGCCGTGATCAGCATTTTGAACAAAGGGCCAGCGTGTGCTGAATCCTTTCGCCCCAGCAAAACAGTTTCACCTGCCCAATTTCACTCACAAGACTTCGGTCAATCCGTGTTATGGTTTTCAAGCAATAAAAAAAGGCGCCGCACACTGAGATTGACTCCCACCAAGAATGATAACATCAAGAAGTCACCTTCTTGGCAAATCGATGATGGTTAGATTCGAACCCGGGTCTCATAATCCGAACGTTCTAACCAATAAGCAACGCATCTCTATATCTCTTTCACGAAAAGAAAAATTTACGCTCCCCGACAGAAATCGAACCTGCGTCCTCTCTTATTCCGCTTATCATTTAAGACCATTTCTAACATAAAAATCTGGAAAACCCTTTTTTTCATAGAGAAACAAAAGACAGGAAGCTGTGGTGAGCCATGATCATCAACATCCTGAAGGGACATAGCATATGGAGAGTGCGAAAGAGAAATAAAGAGAGAACCATAACCAAAAGACGATTTATTAAAGAATTCAACTTCTAGACAATGATATATGATAATAGTCTTTCAAGATTTAGGAAACCTGATAGATGCCGCTTTAAAATTGGCTTTCATAAAACGGGAGATTTTTTTTTTAATGTTATTTTTCGTTATTATTAGAAATAAAAAAAATAACTGGTGTTCTCTAAGAGATTTGCTTTTGGCGAGATCAAAAAGAAAATGCTTTCAAAAGAGATTTCTCTCTCTCTCTCTCTCTCTCTCTCTCTCTCTCTCTCTCTCTCTATCTATCTATCTATCTTCCCAAAGCTTTTCAGCAAACATTAATTTTGTCTAGTTTTTTATTTATTTATTAATTTATTTGTATCATGACATATTCTAGAAACGACTTTAAAGAACACCCTATATATATGTGTGTGTGTGTGTGTATAGAGTAAGGAGAAAAAGAATGCTGAAATAGAAATAGTAAAAAAAAAAAAGGAAAGGAAGACAAAGATGAACTGAATAAAAAAAAAGAACTGAAGACTTTAATAAAAGAAAGAGTTATGAAGTAGAATAAAAGAAAACTAGAAAGAATAACAGTTATAAACATAAGAAAGAAATGAAAGAAGTTGAAAGTCCGACTGGATTCAAATAAAAAGAACGAAGGAAAGTGAAAAGGAAGAAAAGAAAACTAAGAAAAAAGAAAACTAAAAAAAAAAAAGGTACAAACTGTCAGAAACATAAATTCAAAAAAAGACAATTAAAGAAAGAAGATTGAAAGAAAAAAGAAAGAAATTTAGAATAAAAAAACAACTAGAAGAAAAAACAATCTTAGATTGAAAGAAAATTAAAAAAGAAAGTTACGTCAAAGTTGAGAAAAGAAAAAGAAACAAAGAAACGCCTTGAATTTAGAATAAAAAAATAGAAGATGAAAAAAGAAAGAAAAAAGACGACAAGCAATCAGAAGAAAGAAAGAAAGAAACAACAAATAAACAAACAAAAAAATAATACAGAAAATAAGAGAGAAGTGAAGGAAGAAAAAAGAATAAAATCAAAAAATCAGAAAAATGGAAAGAATGAAGATACAAACTGTCAGAAACCAATATCCAAAGAAAGAATGAAAAAAAAAAAAAGAAAGAATGATTGAAAAAGAAAGGAACAAATGTGTACAACCTATAAGAAACGTAAACGCAACGAAAGAAAGAAACTGTGACAAAAACGCAAAGAAAGAAAAAAGAAAAATAGAAGAGAAAGAAGAAAAAAAGAATGAAAGAAAAAAGAATAAGAAGGAAAGGAAAGAAATCAGAATGAAAATGAAAGTAAAGGAATATATTCAATAAAATCTCAGAAAAACTGGGAAAAGAAAGTAAAAAAAAAAAGAAGGAAATCCATACGGTAGGAACAGGGAGGAAATTAAATGTTTTTTGAGAGCAAACGTAAGAAAGTAGAAAAAGAAAGATGGTGTTTATCATGCCCACGCCAACCTCTTTCCGAGTGATTTTATGTTGTTCTTAAAAATGAAGTTAGAATGTCGAGGAGTGAGTGAGTGCCCAAGTTGAAGCAGGTTTTTAGATTCCTTTGAGAAGGAATCTTGATCCAGGCACATCACACAATTGCTGTTATTAATCATCTAAAATCATGTCTAATGTCATTTACTGCTAGACGCTGGATTGTATGTGATGATGGGTTTAAAAAGCCCGAAGATTCTTATCCGTTTTTGATGAGTTGGGTTAATGTTTTCTTCGCCTAAGCAACAGATAGATGTAAGAAAGTAAGAGAGAAAAAGGAATATAGCCGAGTGTTGAAGTTTGTAAGAGAAAATAAGAGAAGAAAAAAGTTAAGTTAAAGGAGAAGGAGGAAATATGGGGTATGATGGTGTGTGTGTGTAGGGGGGGGGGGTCAAATGCTGACAATATAAAGATGAAGAAAGACAAGGAATTAAATCAAGCTAGGAATGAAAGGAAAACAAAAGAAAGAACAATGAAGAAAAAAATGAGAAAAGCTAAACAAAAAAAGAAAGACGGGAATAAAAAGAAAAGAAAAACAGATGAAAAGAAAAAGATAGAAAAGGAACAGAACAAATGAATAAAAGAAAAAAGAAAGAAAGAAAAAGATAAAAAAAACAAGTGAAAATACAGATAGAAAAAACGAAAATAGAAAAAATGAAAAGAACAGATCAAAAGAAAGAAAGAAAGAAAGAAAGAAAGAAAGAAAGAGAAGGTAGAGAGGAAACAAGAAAAAGATAGAAAAAGAACAAAACAAGTGAAAGAAAGAAAAGAAATACAGAAAACAAAATATTGGAAAAGAGAACGAGTGAAAGAAAGAAAGAAAGAAAGAAAGAAAGAAAGAAAGAAAGAAAGAAAGAAGGAAAGAAAGTTAATGAAAAGTAAAAGATAAAAGGAACAGGAGAACGAATGACAGTTAAGAAAGATGCAGAAGAACAGGTGAAAAGAAAAAGAAAGAAAGGTGGGAAAAAGGGAAAAGACAAGTAAAGAGAAAGAAAGAAAGAATAAAAGGATGTATGATACAAAAAAAGAATGAGGGACAAAGAATAGGAGGGAGAGATAATAGAAAGACGAGTGAAAACCGCAATGAAAAAGAAAGAAAGCGGTGGCTAGAATAACGACAGAAACCGAAAAAGAGAAAGAAAGAAAGGAAACATAAAGGAAATATCAGAAATAAATTCATAATTAATTAAAGAAAGAAAGGAGATTCGCAGCAATAAGAAAATCTTTAAAAAAAAATGCGACAGCGAAACAACTTCAAAGAAAATTAAAAACAAACAAAAATAACAGAAGCAACGAAAAGAGAAAGAAGGAAAGAAAGGAAGCGTAAAAAATAAACAAGTCAAATGGCAGATTTTTATCACACATCAACAATATTAACTTCAACTGGTGAGCGCCCAATGTACGGGAGATAACTCTGGTTGTAACTGCGAGCCATCACCACATCAAAAGAGAGGTCATCCGACCGTCAGTAAAAGAAAATATTTAGCTCTCTCTCTCTCTCTCTCTCTCTCTCTCTCTCTCTCTGTGTGTGTGTGTGTGTGTGTGTGTGTGTGTGTATCTTTCAGTGTCTGCCGCTACTAAATCTCAGAGTACTTAAGACTAGTGACTCGTTCCCGTGTGATTTCCAGCTTTACATAAATAAGAGAGTGATATTGTTTGGGTTTCATGTGACAAGTACGGATGACTAAAAGTGAAACAATATACCCCCAAGATGGACTATTTAAGAATCATTATTCTTTTTTAATGGCGTTTGAAAAACAAAACAAACTTTAAAAAGATGAAAACATGCGCAGAAATAAGATGCCTCAAGTTAAGCAATGATAAACGCGGTTACTGTCAGTGTGAGTGCTACTGCCATTTATTTATTTATTTATTTTTTGCTAAATTATTTGCGAAACAGCAAATGTTTATTCTTTTCTTTCTTTAGTAAAAAGAAAAAAATTACGAAATAAGCATCAGTACCCCGCCGTAGTGCCATACTTACAACGATAACTATCCTGATCTCCATCCTCATTTGGTATTTTAGGATTATGGTCTTGTACCAGACTAAGCTATAATTTTTAAAATGCCATGCTCCATCAGAATGTAGGCAATCATAGCTCTCCACAGATTCCTTTCCTTTTACCATCAGAGAAATGTCATGACTTCTGGGGAAATATAATTGTGTAGTTTCCCGTTGCCTTCTTCACAGTTTTGAATTCACAGTTGTCATTCTACTAGACTGGCTGCAAACCAAGGCTTCAGATCCGAGTCTACTCTGCTATGTAACCAATAGTTTCTGAGAAGAGAGAAAAGATGAATTCATGACTTTCCCGATGGTATTAGTGCGAAAGTGAATGGGACTGAGTTGGTTGAACTCGGATCGCCAATGCCATTTTCCGAGCCGGAATTATTAAATATCAATGAGGAGCTAAATAACGGTATGTTTGATCGGTTCGATAAGGTCACATTGGCAGCTGATCACAATAATGATCTACAATCCGTTGTTAACTGGAGCAAGAAATGGCTTGTTAATTTTAACGTATCTAAAACGAAACTGCTCTCTTTTTGCCTTCCACCAGCATGGCTAATGTTAACATCTACAAGTGTGGCTCGTTGCGCCTACTCGGGCTAACATTTCCCGCTGACATGAAGAGGAAAGATGTTTTTTGAATCAATTGCAAGTCTGCTGCTAGGAAATATGGTTCGCTATCATACACACTTATAAGGTTACCATTCGCCCATGCATTGAATATTGCTGCCAGATCTGGTCTGGTGCTTCTGTTACCTATTTAGAGATTCTTGATAAAATCCAAAGAAGAATCTATAATGTTATTGGTCCTGACCTGTCACCTCGGCTTCAGTCATTTTCCCACCGCTTTAATGTGGTTTCCCTGTGCCTTTTTAATAAGTATTTTCATAGTGATTTTTCTGATGAACTTTCCTATTAATCTAAGTGCAGTACGCAGTAATAATTTGGCGGCAAGATCTCATCATTTTACAGTTGAAATGGCTAAATGTAACCGTAAGTTTTATGCTAACAATTTTTTTCTCTCACAGTTTTCACTTATAGAATTCTCTTCCGTCCTCTTGCTTCACAGTCAACTTTGATCTTCAAAAATTTAAATGCAATGTCAGTCGTTATCTTTTGTCTTAATTCCTTGTATCTGAGTATCTTTATTGCCTTGCTTGGGGTGAAATAAGTGAAAAAAATTACTGCAGCACTTCGTCGATTTTTCGAATACCTTGGGACTGGAGTTGAAAAAACATGTTTGGATAATTCAAATTTCCAGATAATTGAATAATACTTAAATTATCGAAAAGAATGAAAGAAAAAAATTAATTTTCTGAAATGAATATATTTATATCATCGAATATTTTCACATGCTTTGTTCACGGGATTTTCCAGCTAATTTTTTATGAAAAATTGCGTCAATTTTTGTTTTTGCTTTCCGACTGGCCTCGCGTTTTTCTGCCGCTAACTCCAGAAGTTGCTTTAACGTAGATGTATTTGTAAGGGTGGATTCTGTTTGAAAGCGCAATCAACTCAAACATTTGTCAAATATAATCAGTGCTTCGGTATTTGATATTGGGCATTAGGGCTGTTGAATATCAGTATCGTCCTCCACTGGGGTTATGAATTCAACAACATCCTGGTCACTTAGGTGTTCATATCCGGGCCGTCTTCTGCACCATGTCACAAACATTTAATTTCCTCTGAACAGATAACACTACACTTTTCATTTTGTTTTATCATCCAAATTCCTTGCGTCTTAGTAGCTTTATTGCCTTGCTTGGTGTGAAATGTTTAAAAAAAGAAGTCCGGGCTGCAAATCAGCCGAATATTTATGATAACACCAAAGTTGAATATTACAGTTCGTATGTAATACAAATAAATAAAAAATCAATATCTGAATAGATCTGAAAATTATTTTTGTTAGAATTAATCAGAAAGAATTAACACGATTCAACCAAAGAATGTTACAAGTCCAGTGTTTCAAAATTAAATTAACAGCGTTTTGGGAAGCCATTTACGGGATACTGGGATATTGACAGGAAACGAAATTCCTGCTACAATAATACTTTCTTTCTTTCTTTCTTTCTTAAACTACTGCACACAAAGAAACATCATTTATGGTATACACTTTAAAAATAATATTACTGTATAATACGCTTTCCTTAGCACATACTGGGTATTTTCGATTGATCAATTAATCCTTCTTACGATACTTAACGGTATCAGATAATGCCGAGTAAATACAGTAGCCCACCAACAGCTGAAGCAGCCATTTTAGGAGAAAGCATAAGGCATAACATTTCGAATGAGTTATTGTACATCGGGATTGAAGTTACGAAAAATTGTCCAAAGTTCATGTTTTCTTTCTTGTTCTTTCAACAGTCATTGTGAAGAACGGGCGTTATCAGTATGTTAAGTAAGATTTAGGTGACTGGCGTTGTAGATTGCTTGAATAAGAGTTGGAAATAGTTCAAAGTGACAGAACATATGTATTGATGGCTAAAAAATCTTTTATGGAATGGTTGTATGCAAAGGTAATGATTGATGGCTCCACCGTATCTTGATGTTATGGAAATGCCAAGACCTATATCAGTTATGCACTGGGATAATCTTAAAACTTCCGCTAAATATGAGTAAACAGACCATTAAGATAAATTGCAGATAAGCTTACTGAAAATGAAGGGGAAATGTTTCACAACACACAGTACATCGATCCTTGTTACATAGAGTGGTGTACAGTCAAAGGCGAGACAGAATACAGATTTCATCCCATGTCCCACACCGCAAGCGACTTCAATAGCTATGCAAGGATCAGAAGGGGACCTTGTATCAATGGAGAAAAGTCTCTTTCTACGATGAATCTTTTTTTCTCCTGAATAAAGTGGACGGCAAGATACGTGTACAATGTCATCCCCGAGAAGCGATGGTATCAAGATACACCGTGGGAAAGCAACAATCCAATTGAGGCAGTGTGATGGGTTTGGGTAATTTTTTTTCTTGGGAAACACAAGGTTTTATCATTCCCGTGCAAAAGTACTTTGTCACGTACCAACGACTTTGACATCATTGAAAACCAGGTACACCCTTTCATAGCCACACGCTTCGACGGTGGCTGTGGCATCTTTCGTCAGAACAGCACTGCATGAATTTAACAGAAATAGTTTTAAGAACAGGAAGAAGACCTGACTCCGTTCCTCTGGCCACCAAACTGCTCAGATCCCACTCCGTTTCAAATGCAAATCCGCTTGCTCATTGCAGCCTCGTTCTAATCTTCTTTCTTCAAGTGAATTTTCCATTTTGTGATGTTCACTGGATAAAATTTTCTTAAATGCACAAAACAATGTAATAACATAGGGAATTATTTAAATTTAATTCTACACTTATAGAACAATTTAATGTTGAATCTTGGATAGCAATGCAAAATTAAAATGCATTTAAATAATATGAGAACTTGTAATTACATCTACAATATTACTAGTAAATTTATCTCTTAATAGTTATTCAGTTATATATTTAGAGGGTAAACGTGTTGAATCTAGGATGCTATAATTCCTTTATTCAGACAAAATATATAGTGAGTGATGCATTTTCTGCAGCAAAATTAATAAAAATCCAGTGATGTATTTGTTTGAAAGTAATTGTTACTTGTAAATAAATGCTTATTATTACCGTTTGTATTTTAATCTGTCTTATTAGATGAGACAGGAAATATATAAATACACATTAATAATTATCATATGGTTTTAAGATTATAGTATTATATCGTAATTATGTAGTAACTGTATTCTGTATTATATAGTAAAGAGTGTATTCTGTTTTATATAATAAATTTTATATAGAAATTATAATATATAGTACTTATATAGTAACTGTATTAGTGCATATAAAATGACATTATTCTGTATTTTATAGTAACTATAGTGTTATATCGTAATTATATAGTAACTGTATTCTGCATTATAACAATCTGATTGACGTTTTTGAGTTTGTTAGCGTAACAATGAAAAAGCGGCACATCGTAGAGAGACATATTGCTCAATACATTTTAAATGTTCTAACTTAACGATTAAAGCAATTTCTTGTTCAGTTTTCCACTAAGTCAGTAGTTGTCATTCACGCTCACCCTGATAATAATGTTCCAATTTCAAAATAATCAAACTCGCATTTTTACGGATTTTATAATTATTTATATCAGCTCTATCCCGGGAGACCGTTCCCACCCAGGTAATATCTCTCCCTCCAATCTTAAATAGATCTTTCAAGATACGACGGCCGTTGCGCCTAAAGCATTACCCAGAGCAGAACTTAATGATCTTGACTGATGGATGCCTAATGGATCCATTGAGTAGTTAATCTGAAGTAAAAGATGCTTCCCAAAAGCCAAACAAAGTAATAAGAAGCAGGAAAAATTCTTTAGAAACAAAGAAAAGAGTACTGATCTTTTATGTAATATCAGTCCTCCTATATGGCACTGAATGCTGGACAATCACACATGGTGAAGAAACTTGTGGTAACTGAAATGTTTGGAAGGATGGTGAGAATACCATGGACTGGTATTTGAGCAATGACGAAGTTCTAGAAAAAACGGAAACAAAAGGTGCACTTATAGTTAATATCAGAAAGTGGCAGTTGAAATTTCTAAGGCTAATAATGAGGAAAGAGGGCATGGAAAATTTGATACTCACTGGACATATTGAAGGCAAGGGGTCGAGAAGAAAACAGCGTATAACTTACCTAACGAGCTTGTGTAAATGGTTGGCATAACAGAGATTAGGAGAGATAGAAAAAGAAACTTACTAAGAGCTACAAATGACAGGAAATAGTAGAGAGCCATGATCGCCCACGTCCTTAATGGACACGGTGAATAGCAGAAGAAGAGTAGATATAAGTGGACTATAAAAAATGAGAAAGAGTATCGATTGACTAAGGCCTGTTTTAGGAAAATCCATGACAAAGTGGAAATAGTTTTCGTGTGAGGCGTTTCGTCATTTACAACTTCATCAGACTAAGACCTGTAAAAATGAATGCAATTGATTTTAATGGGCGGTAGATATCTTTTATAAGGTTTCTTTTCTCGGTTTCTATGTTTCCAATATTTTTTGATATAGGGTCTCTTATTCCCATTTAAGTAGATATACAAACAGACTTGCATGTGAAGTCCATGTCGGTACATTAAAATCCACTTAAATGGTTTTAAGATTAACATGCATTTTAAAATAAATGCTATTTTTTTTTTAGCTTCGTATTTTAAACTCGTGTCTTGGTCCTACGCAAGAGACATTTTTAAATCATTTCACCCCAAACAAGGGAATAAAGCCACGAAGACGCAAAGACTTACTGTATATGAAAGAATATGAGAAAAATAAAAACATTATTAGAGAGAGAGAGAGAACAATAAAAGAACAGGAATTAAGAAGAGAGAAGATAACGATCGATATTACATTTAAATTTTTGAAGATTAAAGGACTAGAAAGCAAGAAGCCGTAAGAGAATTCTACAAGCGAGAAGTGCGAGAAAAGAAACTGTTAGCAGAGAACTTACGGTTAGATTTTCAACTGTAAAATGATGAGACCTAGCTTCTAATCTAGTACTGCATTAAATTCGTGAAGTCGAGATACCAAAGACGAAAGCTCGTCGGAACAATTATGATGAAAACATTTCTAAAAAAAAAAAAAAAGGAACAGGGACGCTACGTTGAGGCGGTGAGAAAGTGAATGAAGCTGAGATCAGGACCGATAATATTGCAAATTCTTATTTTATTTTATCAAGAATCTCTAAATACATTATAATAGATCATATAAATTTGGTATCTTTCATTTACTTGAAGGCATCCGCCGCTAGAAGGTGTTGGTCAGATTAGATCGGACTCAAACGGTAACTAAGTGTTGTTGATAACGCGGGACAATTGCTCGAGATATTGAGCATAAAATGCAAACAAGCAAAAATCACTGAAATTACATCAAACCTCGGACCCAACATACAAAATATATTTCATTAAAAATATGAAACAGAAATCAGAAAAATCGAAAAGCTAAATAAAAAATAATCATTACGTTTATTTGTTTTTTTTAATCAAACGTCCATAACTGAAAAACTGATGCTATATATATATATATATATATATATATATATATATATATATATATATATATATATATTATATAATTGGTCAGTGAGGTCAACACTGAGTGCTGACAGACTCTTTTATGCCTAAACGCAATCTTCTGGGCATATTCTATCGCTATTTCCATGGAAAGTGCTCAGATAAACTACATTCATTAGTTCCATCAGTTCTATCGCTCACAGCTAAAATCCGCCATGGCAGGCATATTGTAGCGAACCATTGTCATTCCTTTCGTATTCTATTGGTAGAGAATCGCAGTTCCACACAAGTAGCTTCTTTCGGGACAGCTGCTTTGTAGAACTGAGACTCCCAAGAGGAAAACAAAAGCACTACAGTTCTAAGCTTTTCAAGTCTAGGATAAATAAAGATGTTGTATGGAAATTACCTTTATTTTTTATTTACTTTTGATATATATATATATATATATATATATATATATATATATACTTCATTAAAGACGACAGACAAGCTACTGCGGTTAATCATTTTATTTCATTTTTCTTGTGTTCGAGCAAGTGTTTTCTTTTCTGTAGAAACTGTTCAAATGTTCTGTAATTCCGAGCACTTTAGGCTATACTTTTAGCCATTATCAAGGATGATTTTATTTTTGCCTTTTAATTGGGTGTATGGGTTGTGTTTTAGTTTCTAGAGTTATAGGGATGTTTTATTTTACGAACACAGCACATTGTGGCCGTGTTCATAGTTAATATTATTGAGTTTTGGCTTTTTCATTTTTTTTATTAAAGCTTCCATTATTTTACGTTACATCTATCCGACACACCTACATTAGAACCCATTTAAACACACACAAAAACTTACCAAACTCCATTCGAAACATACTAGTAGAAAATACAAACATAATAACCTCATCCACATTTAAAAAAGATAAACCACATCCGGCAGCAAGGTTTATAATCTGGAGCTTTTGAGGAGCGGGAAATCACCTCTTAATTGTTATTTTTGCCAGGTCCACTCTGACTCGAGGGGGTAACACCTGTTAGGGTCCCAGCCATGGGAAAATAGTGAAGACCAAAACTGGGATCAAAACACTATGGAAGTGTAAAAATACATTCTTATAGTAAACAATTCTAGCAATAGATTTAAGAGCAAAAAAATTAAATTTCGGCATTAAATGACCCATAAGGAGTTGATATACCGGTAAACAAGCCAAACGAAAGCAAATTGTGTCATATGAGAAGAAAGTTCATACTTAAATTTTAAAAATTAACGTGGTGTAACTGTCAAATTCTGCTGAAGTGCTATAAAGTTTACGTATAATTTTTTGTCGAATGTTTCTTTGTGGTTATAAAAGCATACACTATTTTTTTACAGAAAAATAAGACTCAGAAAATTTACAGAGAAAATTCCAGAAAAAGATCCTGAAATTTACAGAGAAAATTTCAGAAAAAAACTCTTCCACGAGATGTTTTCTTTTTTTCTCCTTAATTTCATATTTCTTAATTTTTTTAACCCCAAATTTACAAAATTAAATTAGGGTACGTCATTCAGACTGGTGTGTTCTTGTGACCAGGAAGTACGCTATTTCAATGGGTTTTTTTTTTTTTATCAAAGATTGTCTTTTGTAATCTGGGAACTTTTTTTTTATTCTTATTTTTAAATTTCTCTCTCTGCTTTGTTTTGTTTTATTATTGTTAATTCGTTTTCTATATTTTACAAAAGAAACTTCTGTACACACCTAATAAGATTACATTTCCATGTTTGTTTACATTGAATTCAGAGCATCCTTTTTATTATGTTGGAAAGAATGTTGCTTGTTTTTAGTAATAACTTCAAAGTTGTTTGATTACGTAAAAGAATTACTCGCGTAACTTGTTACATTAGTCTTTCGCTTTTCCTTTAAGGAATATTTAACATCAAATTTAATTTCCAAATTAATATATCCATAGATCATCCTCATTTTGGCTCTTGCATTCTTTAGACTCAAAAAGTGTCCATGGGCTCCGGGAATGGAAAGGAATCTTGACACTCGCTATAGCCGGTGCGGAATGAGTTTTAACCTCTGCGGTTAAGCCACACCCATTGCGACAGGCCACCCTCATTCCCTTCGTATTTCATTGGTGAGATATGTTCCACTTGAGCAGCTTTTTTCCAAGAAATGCTACTTTGTGGAACCGATTCCCAAGAGATTGCTTCCCCAATTACTATAATTCTAAAGGTATAGGGTTAACCCTTATCCTCCCCACATATCCTCATAAACTGTACCCCCTACCTCTTACTCAGTCACGCTCTACCTGGAGTGACTCTTGTACAGGTGAACATTATTGCAAAAAAAATGTAGTTGTTCTCGTTAGTGGAAATAAACTTTTTGTATGGAAATTACTTTTACATTTTTATTTACCCTAATGTATATAAATATATATTGTGGTGAAAATAATAAAAGAACTCTTTAATCTTTCTCTAACTTTCCAGGACTGAATGATTTCCCTTTGTTTTTGTCCTTCTCTCTCCATGATGTAGTCAGCCATTTTCTTGTAACGGTTCGCTATCGGAGTAGATTTTTAGTAGAATAAAGTTGCACTCAAGCTATACTGACTCAATCTTCTTTCATTTCCACTCAAACCCTTTTTCATAACACAAACACACACACACACACACACACACACATATATATATATATATATCGTAAACCTCTACCTTGTTGACTTTCAAAAGTTGTAGCTTCTCAGTCCCAATCCTCTTTCCACTTAACATAAATTATCTCCCTAAGAGTATATATACTCTATTTCATTTGTGAATATCTATGCTGGTGATAGAGCGGTATATAGATGCACCTGCTAAACTCTAGATAACCAAAGCTTGGCAGCTATTCTCTTATATGACCATAGCTTAAAACCAAACTAGTGACGTCCCATCATTACCAAGATGAACCGAAAATTTACACCGATCGCGATGAATGGGTGTTCCCTCAAGGATTCCACCTGCCTTGAGGGCATATTGGGACTTAAACTCAACACAGACCTCTCGGAACTAGTACATATGATCTATTGCTATCGATGCTGAAAAAAGGACCAGTTCCTTGCACCGCTCCAGTAAGTACCTGACTCCTCCTGCTATCCAAGAAGATTGATGTGCGTATCATTTGAAACTCTCTGATTAAAACTACAAAAATTAGGATTCTGTTTCGAATAATCAGTGAAGTATATTGCCAATATTTTATGTCAAATCTCCAGTGTGGAAAAATGTCTGGTTACATTCATTGTTTCAAAAAGCAAACTACTTACATTCCATCATCGCTAATCGGACCTAGAACTATTACCAATCACGATAAATAGATGTTCCTTTAGGGAAGCTTCGTGTCTTGATTGCGTATTAGAACTTACACTCATCCACGGCCTCAAGTGGAACTCGAACCATCGCTAAAAATACTGGGAAAATGATCGGATATCTGTACCAATGCAGTAAGTACCTGACTCTTCCCGTTATCCTCTACCTTTAGAAGATCCAAATAAGGCCTTAAAATGGAGTACTGCTGTCATATATGGGTAGGAGCTGCCCAGTCTTCACTTTCCTGTCTTGATAGAGTCCAAAAGCGTCTCCGCATCCTTGTGGGTGATGAATTATTGTCCACTCACCAACCCCTTTCTCACATACAAAACGACGCAATCCTTTTGCTGCTCTCTCGCTCTTTCCATGGAAAGTGTTCAGTTTGGGAGTTGTAAGTTCCATTCGAGCAGCTTCTTCCCACGAACAAATGCTTTGTGGATCCGACTTTCAAGAGGATGATTTCCCTATCACTACAATCTTAACCTGTTCAAGTCTAGGATAGACCGTTATCTTCCCCACATATTCTATTAAAATGTGCCTCTTACATTTTACTTTATGGAACCGACTCTCAGGAGGCTACTTCCCTGATCACTACAATCTTAATCTCTTTCAAGTCTTGGGTCAACACTTATCTTCCCCACATATTTCTCATAAACGTTACCTCTTGATCTTTATACAGGCTGAACATTATTTTAAAAATCAAAAACAATTTTAATTGAAGAAAATACTTAGTTCACTGCAGAACCGTTCAATACAAATCGTACTACAACCAAACCATTTCCTTGAACTTGGTAAAATGTTAAAACTTGACCATCCGCTTCCATATTAGCATATAGATTCCTACTTTAGTCAAAGAATCAACATCTGTTCATACTGAAGGGCAACACACGTTACTGGAATATTTACGGAAAAGCTAATCACAAGACAATGGTTAGAACAAGAGAAAACTCGTGTCTATCAAAACCAAGATTTTAACCCCGGGGCGTTAATGCTTTTTGTGTTTGGCCGGATATGAAGTTTTTCCTCTACTATGAAGTGTTGCATTGTAACGAAGGAGTCATTTCTAAGCGATATTGTCGTTAAGAGGGAGAAACAAGTTTCACTGGTAAATCAGAAATGTTTTATCTGGTACTTGTGGGAAAATCTGTTTTTATAAAAGTAAAGCTGGCTAAGATATAGGACCACCGAGATGGAGGAGGCTAGCTTCCAACATTTCAATGGTAATCATCGATACAATTTCGTTGATGCAGATACCGGAGTTCATTGTGGAGATCAGCAAAGTGGAGTGATGCGCGTCACCGCGGAACGGCACGACACCATCTTGAGACCTAGCTGGCCGAGTTCATGTGGAAAAGGCAACTATCCAATGGAATCGACCCATTCGACGCCATCCTGCCAACTATCGCCAAGTATAAAATAAAACACATGAAATCCGCTCGATTGAAAATGCGTTTAGGTTTTTGTATTTTTGTAATTGATCTATATTTCACAAATAATCATATTTTCAAATTATAATAAATTTTCCGAATTCCAATAAATTTAATTATCGATTTAATTCAATATCAAACTATAGCAATTTAGAAGAAGAAAATTATGGTCTAAGAGAAATAAATACGATTATTGTTTGTTATTTGGAGAAATAAATATAATTTAAGAAACAAATAGTATTTTTTTTTTTTTACACATCTGTATTTGTGACGAAGTTCGAAAACTGATTTAAAAAGTTGCGACTGATATCACACAAGTACCGTTTCTCTGTTCTTCGATGTAAAAAAAAAAAACGCGCGGACAAAAAAATTGTTCTGAATGTTTTCATGCCGTCCACCCTATTCTCCTGATCTTGTTTCATGGGACTATTTATTGAATTTTACATTTTCAGTGTAGGCTAATTATGGAAAGGTTAAAAAAAAAAAAAGACATCTGAAAACCTAAATAATTTTATGTGCGAAACATTGGCACCACCGATGGAATTATGTAATCGAGAATGAAGGCAACTATTATCTTGGTTAGATTTGTAATTGATCATTAAATGCCGGTATTAAATTTGTCTCAACAAAGATATGAATTTCTTTCCATAATCTCTGCTTCTTATCTTTTACTTTGCAACCTTCTACCTCGAGTCGTTCTGGTTCAGGATGAACATTATTGTAAAAAAGAGTATTGAATGAACTATATTATAATTATATCATTACATCTACATAATACGATTACGTCTACACATAAAATGAATACGTTTCCTCAATGATTAGATCTACACAATATTACGTCTACACATAAAATGATTACGTCTACACATAATGATCTATACAATATAGTTACATCTACACAGAATTATCTCCAAATGATTGATCCTGTTGACGTGATGACCTGTGTTAGTTTTCGTACAGTGCTTCCTTGAAAACATGAAAAGCATTTCAACGCTTCCTCCAGGGTAAAAAGCTTTAGAAAGGCTGATCTATAGTGACATATTTTCCAGTTAAAAGAACTTTATTCACGAAACGGAAACATACGCAGTTTTATTGAGATTAAATCGTTTTTATTCAGCCATAAGTTGTAAAAGACATTTCGCCTCTATGGATACATACCGCGTGAGATATAAGACAAAAGAATAAAATGATACAATTCAATTTTTCTGTCGTGGAAAATATTTCTGATTTTCCTTAATATAATTAAATGTGAACGTCCTCTTCGCCAGCTCTAAAGAAATTTGAGACGTGTTCTTGAAGCTTTCTCACTCTTCATTGCTTAATTTCCGCTGTAGAAAGGCAGGAAAAATACACTGATGACTGAATATAAACATTTGACTCTACCTAATACAGCAAGATATTTAACCTTCGTGACCGAAAAAAAAAAACAAATAAAAAAACGATGTGTCAAAAGGCGGTTATTCCCTTAACACGGCTATTACACTACATTTATATTACTCTATCGGCAATGTTTATTATTCTAAAAAGCGACGATTAGAATTTTAATAAAGCTCATACATATGAAGTAGATTTGTAGTGAGTTCGAAATAATAGTAACTACCTTCACCTACTCCCTTCAAATTCGGGTGAATGAAGAAGAAGAGGGAAAGAAATTCGCGAGCCTGTGTGAAATTTTCTTTGGACCAATGAAAAGCTTGCCTTCACAGAAATTAGCCGCCCAGACAAGAAGAAGAAAAAGAAAGTAGTGAGCCTATGCGAAATTACTTTTGATATAAAATGAGCAAGAAAATTAACTTAAAAAGAAAAGAGTTTCTGAAGTCATATAAAAGGTTTTGTTTCTGTTCTTTGCGAGCAGCGACCAGTGTTCAAATTCTTGTCCGTGTAAATTTAATCACTAATTATATTATCGGCCTTTAACCAAGCAAACAGCACATGAAATAATTTCCTCTCAACAATCCAAGAAAGCTAAGTATTTTAAACTCTTTTTGTCTACTTTTGAACGTATGCAAACCATATATCTTTTCAGTGAACAGCTCTTAAAGAGTTTTTGAATATTATTTTGTGTCAGATCATTTAATCTGTTGTATGAACATTTCCTCTTCAGGACAATTCGTTAAAACTACGGACTTTAAAAATGTCTGATCTATTTTCCTGAAACGAGCGACTGACACAACTTCAAGCGTGTAAATTCGTAAATTAATTCCTTATCTTGTTTTGTTAAAATTACCCATGTGTTTCCTCAGCATAATCATACTCCATTAATCTTCTTGGTATGATGTTAACCAATTGTTCATTTTTACCCTTAAATCCTACGCCACTATAGATTTATACATTTCTTTTGCTCTTGAGAATGACAACAAAGATATTAAACACTATTTATTAGATTGCTTATTTACAAGAATTATTTTATATTTACAAGATTATAAAAATATGTGACTAAAAACTATAATGAAATATTTATTATTTACCATTTTATAAAGAAATAAATTTTTATATTCATAAATTAAAAAAAAAATCTCTATGACGAGTAGGGCTCCTTATATTTTCGGCCTTGTGCCACGTCTAAGCTACGCTTACAAAGTGACCATAACGACGAGTAACTGTAATTGTATATTTTCAAAAAATGTATTTTCTGTTCTTTTCTTTCATTTACTCTCGACACATAAATTCCCTGAGAGAATTTGAGACCATTTCTTCCTCTGAACCAAACAATTTTTGAATTTAGGATTTTAGACTAGGCCACAAATAATCAATATTAATGGTGTGTATATTTCTATTCATTGGATGGACAAAGTTTTCCTTGTGTATAATTACTGAATATATGTCATTTTTACCGTTAATATTACATTGCCGTTGGTTTACATATTTTGATAATTTTTTTAATAAAAAGAGTTCCTTTCAAATTTGTTTAGTTATAAAATGGTAAATAATAAATTGTTATAAAAATAAATAATAAATATTGCATTGTACTTGGTTAACATATTTTACAATCTTATAAATAAATATTGTCGGGTAAGAAAAAGAAAAAGGTATAATGGCGGTATCAAGGGAATAACGTCTTTCTGACACACTATTTTTTGTGGGCACGAAAGTTAAACATTGTTCAACTGTATATTTTAACGATCTTATTTTTCCTCCTGGGTTAATTTTTTCCTGGTTAAAAGACTGTCGAAGTGCAACGCTGTGTTTATCCTCAAACGAATACTCATTAGGAACCTAAATCAATTCTTTGCAAAATTTTCCCAATTCGTTGAGATGTTCGTGGATAGTTGAATATGACAAGTTAAGTTTCTGAGCCATATTTCTAGTGCTGAGTTCTAATTCAATAACGCGTTAGATAGATTTAAAAACCAATGCAGATGATGAACTTCACGTATCATAACTAAAAATTATTACTGAGGAAATCGACTCCCTATGTAAATATTTTAGTAATATTTTTCTTAAGTTTTCTTTTTTGCCTACTATGGCTAGAAAGAAAAAACCCAAAATGTTTACCTTAAAAAATATTCAGTAATTTTATAATTACTGAATATTTTTAAGGCAAAATTGAAGTGTTACAAGTCAATGTTTGTTTTAATTTGCAATAGTTTACTATGCAGCGTCAGCCCATGATATAACAGAAGGGACACAAACCCCTCACTAATATTGTGCAATTTCATTACAAAACAATATTACGATTTTTTTTTCAAAAAGGTGATAATTGTGTAGCAAACATGACTTGATTTACGTGGATTGCACAACTGAAAAATTAAACAAAATATTTAATGGCCACTGGTATAACGCCCGGCACAACATTACTGCATCAATAGAAACATTTCATCACGGACGACTGCAGCTTCGACGAAGACCTCAAGACACGCATCATGGAAGCATATCCAGAATCCACCCACGTTTCAAGTCAACGAATGAAAAAAAGAGTTTATATATATATATATATATATATATATATATATATGTGTGTGTGTGTGTGTGTGTGTGTGTGTGTGTGTGTGTGTGTGTGTGTGTGTGTTTGTCGTCCCACCCCGCGTGGATGAACATAATGACAGAATTCCATCAGATTTACACTAAACTGTTTGAATAATCGCTCTTACCAACTAATGAAGACAAGGAAAAAAATTTAGAAGAGCTTGTTCGCCATGACATTTCACTTGCATTCCATTCAGGTTGAACGCGTTTCACTTGCCTTGTCGTGTTGATTACCAGTGAAACCGTTTTTTTTTTTTTGTTTCAAGACCACCAACGTAAGTACATAGATTTGTATGCATCTTGCTTTATGCATAACTTGAAGAAGACAGACGTACTGTCGAAACACAGTGTCTTCTTTTCTTTTTCTGGAAATCGCGCCCTTTTAGAAGTGTTTTAAAATATTTATTTCAATCGATTCAAGCCAAGCAAGGCGATAATGTCACTAAAACGCAAGGGGCTTTCGTGAAGTAAAAGAAAATGAGGATACTTTAGAAGGAAACGTAAACCCAATCCTAAACAGGAAACAAGGGATAAACCTCTACTCCTGTTCAAAAGACCGGGGAGGAGTGTGAACTGGACTTTAGGTAAAACTATCTATTCCTGTTGCAAGGAGCTACAGAGGGTGAAAGTAAAGGAAAAGACTGAGTATGGGGGGGGGGGTAAAAAGAAGAACGGTGAAGGATAAAAAGAAGAATGGCTATCAAGGTATCAGAAGATGTCGATTGACATTACATTTTTGAAGATTATAGTTATCAGGGAAGCAAGTAAAAGGAAGGGAGTTTCACTGTCGGGAAGTGTTGGATTAGAAGAGGCGGTTATATGTGTTTCGGCAGTAAAAGGGTGGGACCGTGATGCCAATATAGTAGCCCGCTTAATTCCATACAGTCGGGGCACCAGTGAAAATAGCTCGTCAGAGCAGATGTCGTGGAAATATTTGTAGAGAGAAGCCTCATCACGTTTGTGAGAAAGTGACTGGAGTCGAGATCCCAAGTCAGGACCGATCACATTGCATATTCGTCTTTGGATTTTGTCAAGAACAAACAGCGGGGGTACCAGACCATATATTGCAATAGTATTCTATGCATGGACAAATGGTAGATTTGTACATGTGAAGGATGGATTCAGACGAGAAAAACCTTCTGCCGCGACGCATAGAACCAACATTCCTTGCGGTAGATGCAGCTATTGATTCAATGTAGTTCGTGAGACCAAGAAGGCGCAACGTGGAGTTGAGTATCAACCATGCTGATAGGAGACAGAGATGTTTCTCTATGGTGAGTAAATGACAGCAGTTTCGTTTTGGATGCATTAAAATACACAAACCATTTCCTGCCCCAGTCAACCACAGATTGGAGGTCTTTTTCGAGACCAACAGCCAGGTTAACTTTGTCAGCAATGCTGCAATTACGATTGAGATAAGAGTAAATGGTAGTGTCGTCTGCGTAGATGCCTACTTGAGAACTGATGACGCCAGGAAGATCATTAATGCAGATCAGAATCAATGTAGGACCAAGGAGAGAACCTTGAGGAACACTAGGGTTCATAGGAAAGGAACTGGAAAAGAAGCCGTTCAGGACAACTTTCATTTCACTGTTATTCACAGGAATAATTAGATTAAATCAAATAAACGTCCTGTAATAACGAATCCATGAAGCTTACGTAGAAGGCCAGCATGCCAAACCCTGTCAAACGTCTTCAATATATCTAGAGCAACAGCTAGAGCGTCGCCGTTATCAAGAGCTTGGTATACATATTCAGTTATGGCCGTAAGCACATCAGTGGTAGACCGGGTAAATCGGAAATCATATTGTTTGTCAGAGACTAGATGGTGGGAGGTGCTTAACTACTTCGGCATTGATTAAAGCCTCGGGCAGTGATAAGAGATTGATAGGACGGTAGTTAGAGGATTCAGAAGGATATCCAGAGTTCTTAAAGACGGATGACAGAAGATGACTACCAACAGGCTGGAAAGCAAGAATCGGCGAGTCAATAGTTGTATAGTTTGAAGAGAACTGTTGCCAGCTCAGGGGCACATTTCTTTAGGACTATGGCTGCTATCCCGTCAGTACCACTTGCTTTATGAGAGTCTAATTTAAAGATAATGTCTAATACCATAAACGGGGTTATACACATCTCACTCAGTATAGCCTCAGTTCTCGATTTTCCAGACTTTAGATCATAGTATATCCTGACGGATGAGATTTTCTGTAGTTCGACTTTTCAACACTTTTTACTGTAATTCCTGATCATATGCATTGAAATTGAAATGGCCTCGAATTTCAATGATATAACAAAAGTGTAATGTTATCTGTTCAGGGGAAATTAAATGTTTGTGACATGGTGCAGAAGACGGCCCGGATATGAACACCTAAGTGACCAGGATGTTGTTGAATTCATAGCTCCAGTGGAGGACGATACTGATATTCAACAGGCCTAATGCCCAATATCAAATACCGAAGCACTGATTATATTTGACAAATGTTTGAGTTGATTGCGCTTTCAAACAGAAACCACCCTTACAAATACGTTAAAGCAACTTCTGGAGTTAGCGGCAGAAAAACGCGAGGCCAGCCGGAAACAGACAGACCTTATCGCATTATTTTTTTTTAATTTCATTTTACCGTTTCACCCCAAGCAAGACGATAATGCCACTAGAAAGCAAAGGTTGAAAAAAAATTTCAACAAATCATTTGAAAATATTTTAAATTTGAAAATTCAAAAAATGACTTTCTTGATAAATAAAGAATTCAGTTTTCTGGAATTTTGAATTATCCGAACATATTTTTCATCCCTTATACCAAGGTGTCCGGTCAATTGAGGAAGTATTGTATTAGGTTTTGTTCGGAAAGTAATTATATATTTCACTGCTATTAATTAGGCCAGCCCTGGCAGAAACAAGGGTGAATCGTAGCAAACAGCGCCTAGAATTGGTTTATAATTTCCTTTATTCAACAGGGTGTCATTTATATTTCATTTCAGGACTTATGGCCATATCACGTTAAAACACACAAAGTGGATGACTGCTTAGGAACACCAAGTGTTTTAAGCTTGGGTGTGCGGGAGGTGTAATGGAGAACAGCTCTGAATTGAAAATCTTAGAGCCGAATTCCAATTCCAGTCAGGTTCGATATATTCATTTAGGCGTAAATACTCTTGGGAAAGGTATGATTCCATTTCATCTCCTTTCTAGCTATGGGTTAATTAGTAAGGTTTGAGTCAGTAAATCGTTATTATTCACAAAAAATTCTTACAATCTAAAAATATTTTCTGGCTTTAAATAACCTGCAAAAGATTCATAAGCCTTAGAGAACAAATCAATCAATGAAATACTGATTTGCTACACAGATATGACTTTTAGAATCATTTATATTGTCTGGTATTTAAATGTATAGAAACTACTTTGAATACAAAGTGAGGGATCAGTTTATATATTGATTTAATATAAAACTGGTCACTCAGTTTATATCCACAGTATAATTTTTTGTTTGCTTATCAAATTCGGATTAGGCGTGAATCCTCCCCCTCCCTCCCCAGCTATGGATTAATTAGTAAGACTTGTATCACTAAACTATTATTATTTCCAAAAAATTCTTACCCTCTAATATTTCCTGGTTTTAAATAACCTGCAAAAGGGTGATAAACTATAAAAAACAAATCAATCAATCAATTCAGAGTTTAATTGGGAAACCTGCAAAGAGGAAATTTACTTCCTCTGCAGCTTTCGCTAGTGAACTGAATACTGAATACAACGTTCCACCAACAGCAGTCTTTTAACCAGGAATGTCAACCTTTCATCTTTTGTGTCACATTAACAGAAAATAAAAACGGCAGTGATTATCTCAAAATGAGAAACTAGTGACAACTCCAAAACCAACACTTCAGGCACAAAAGTCCTTGCTTTGCGTTTGGTAAAATATGGAATATGAAAGGACCTTAACTGCAGATGTTTATTGCCAGTAACTTGATCAGGTAAAAGAAACATCATGTCGAAAGTGTTTTACTTTGGAACAGGGTAAAAGTCTTATTCGCTAACACGTCAGTGCGAAGATACGCTCAGAAGAAGAAACATACGACAATATAAGATGGTTATATTAGGCGGTTACATCATCTATACTAAATTTAGTACCCAGAGGTTTTTATTTATTTTGATGACTAGAATATTTCATAAATTGCAGAATATTTCGAAACAAAGAACTTTCATTTCTGCTATGAACAGTTATTCTTGTTTCCCACTGTTATTATTTTCATCCTCTTTGTTGTTGTTATGACAACTTTCCGATCGTTGTACCCTCCGGCCTTCATCGTGTGTATGTCTATGCGAATAATTCCTTGTAGGTTACGCGGACTGACATACACGTGATGAAGGCAAGAGGGCACAACATCCGAAACGTTATGGTAACAAAAACAAAGATGAGAACAATAGTTCGTATGGAAATGGTGTAAATAAAGTCATTTCATTACTTAAACAAGGACAGTAAACTCGAATGTTTGGTCAGGGTGGCGGCTTCTGAACATTTTTGCTAACGAAGTTTTACTCATCAGGCTTGGGTCAATGGTTTTTCAGGCACTTTTCGCCTGTGACTTGTCAGCATTGGGATAGTCTCTGAAATACGACCTACTCTGAAGGAAGATATTATTGAATCGTGTGTCGTTTATAGTGCATTTCAATCAGGGGACTATAATTTTAAAGAAAGAAAGAAAATTCAAAAAGGAAATGGTAGGATTTTCTTTTTATCATCGTTCATTTTTTCCCTCAGAAGGAAACATTTAACATTTATACTCAGAATCAAAGACAGATACAAGGAAGGAAGGCTTGGAAGATACCTAGAAGAAGAACCATTGTTAATGTACAGGGTGGGCTGAAATTCTTATCACCTCCTACCAAAAAGTAATGAGAACAATAAAAGAACAATACAGTAATACAATGCACATGTACTGGAATCAGTTTCTTCACTTTCTTTGATGCAGTCACACATCGAGAGTGTCTGCAGAAACACCATTTTCGTGGCACAATATGATGCAGTGCCATGAGCTGCGTGATATTTTATGAAGCTGTGCTTTGTTGATTGTTGCGTAGGGGTCTCCAAACGGTACCCTTCAAATGATGGGTATTCTGATATCATTCATGTGAAATTCTCTCCTCGCCTAGTTTACCTCGCCTGCTTGTAAACATTGATTTCAATCGAATTCAATGCAACACTTTATTTTAGTCACAGACTTTGGAGTTCTGTCTGTGTGTATCTGCCAAATTTAATTTTGAATGAATCACCATGGGGCCTTACTTTCTTTCTTACAATCCTCTTTGTTCCTTGTCAAGCAGACTTCACTATCAAGCAATTGTGGTAGATAAATTTTAGAATTATTAACCATTAACAGCAATAAAAAGAACACTTATACTCAGAATCAGAGACAGACACAAGGAAGGAAGGTTTGGAAAACTTAATTCTCATATGACACATCTAAGGCCAAAGCGATAGGGGAAGGCAGTGGGACAACTGCCTGACGATCTTGTGCGAATACATAATAGAACGGACGTGGAGTGCTTAGCAAAGTGGAAAACCTTGCTAAGGGCCATGAGGGATAGGAGGTTGTGGAGAGCTATGATCACCCACGTTCTGAAGGGACACCACACATAGAAGAAGAAGAACCATCATTAATGTAGAATACCTGGTCATGGAGCAATAGCTATCAAGTTATACCGTGGACCGAATATGTGACGAAGTTTTGGAGAAAATGGAAACAAAAAGGAAACTAATACATAACACCAGGAAGAAACGGTTGATGCTTCTGGGGTACATATAATGAGGAAGGAGGGCTTGGAAAATCAGATACTCCCGGGACAGACAGAGGGCAAGAGGGGCAGAGGGTTTAGGAGAAATAACAGAAAGACAAAGTATATTAAGGGACAGGAAGTCGTGGAGAGTCATGGTCGCCTACATTCTGAGAGGACACAGCATATAAAGATGACGACTGCTGTAGCGATTTCTGTATATATTTGACCTTATTTACATTAGTCGGACTATTGTCCTCATCTTTGTCGCCATATTTGTCACAACGTTTCGGCCGTTGTACGCTCCGGCCTTCTTCAGGTGGTTGGAATTTCGAACTGAACCCTTTATTTCGATCGCTGGGGTAGACTGTTCTAATTCCACGTGCCATGTTTGATGGATGTCAGTTATCAGTTATCTCCTGCTAATTTTCCCTCTGAAAGTTCTCCACTGCCTTAACCAGGAATTGAACTCACCTTCTTTGGGTCTGTCACTGGATCTAACCAACGCCTTTATCCACTGCTTGCTAACTATTGCTTTCAAGTGCTTAGTATTTAACCAACGCCTTTATCCACTGTGCCATGTGTCCAGGACACATGGCACAGTGGATAAAGGCGTTGGTTAGATCCAGTGACAGACCCAAAGAAGGTGAGTTCAATTCCTGGTTAAGGCAGTGGAGAACTTTCAGAGGGAAAATTAGCAGGAGATAACTGATAACTGACATCCATCAAACATGGCACGTGGAATTAGAACAGTCTACCCCAGCGATCGAAATAAAGGGTTCAGTTCGAAATTCCAACCACCTGAAGAAGGCCGGAGCGTACAACGGCCGAAACGTTGTGACAAATATGGCGACAAAGATGAGGACAATAGTCCGACTAATGTAAATACTGTACATAATACCTCATCTCAGAAATATAGACAAACTCTATATTTGACCTTGTGCCATACAAAATCAAGTACCAAAAAGTGCAGAGCACTGACGCAAGTTAATTATGCAGACTATTAATAGTGATTGATCCTTACTGAGCGCTCCACACTTGTGGCCTTGTGTCAGACTAAGTAAATACTAAGCACTTGAAAGCAATAGTTAGCAAGCTCGTCTAGCATACTATTACTACTGTAATGAGATCATTCTTCACAGGGGCGCTCACAGTTATAACCTTGTGCCAAACTCAGTAAATGTCTGTTAATGCCGTACTATAGAAATGTTGATGACAATTACTACTGTTAAGTGTATTCAATCTTCACTGGCAGTTATAATCTAGTGCCACACTCAGCTTAATAAATATTTTGTAATGTATTTACAAAATACAGAACTAGGTACCCCACATTCCTAGCCTTGTGCCAGACTAAATACTGAAGCATTCCACTAGAGAGCAGTTATTAGCAAAAGCTTGCTTCAGAGATCTTTACTGTTAAGGTGAATTCATACCTTACTGCGTGCTACACTCACATGACTTTGTGTGAGACTAAGTTTAATAAATATCACCAAATCCTGTCTCAATGACGCAACGTATTGTTTTGACTTTACTGATTTTTTTACACAATGTTAAAGAAATCTTTGGCACAACACAATCTTTCACTTCTATCTTTGGCCTTATGTGGAAAAGTGTGGCTGGGTCTACACAAGCCTTCACAACTATAACCAAATTATATGTGTGGGGAGTGTAACGGTTCTAAAACCTTTGTACGTCGAAGACGTCGGAAGAATTCAACATATAAATATAACCAACATAAAATATTTGAAACATTTTGTAATACACGACAATTCCAGGGATCATTTCATAGCATTAACTCATCCGATAATGCTTTCATTATTTGACAATCCAAAAATAGTTGAAGTGGTGTGGAATGTCAACATCTTGATTATATCATTATTTTCTCTTCTCAAGCCCAGTTGCTGTTATCACTCTTTCCAGTATTGATGGAGGTTTCCTTCCTAACCTTTTATTTGAAGTAGTGTGGAATGTCAACATCTTGATTATGTCATTATTTTCTCTTCTCAAGCCCAGTTGCTGTTATCACTCTTTCCAGTATTGATGGAGGTTTCCTTCCTAACCTTTTATTTGAAGTAGTGTGGAATGTCAACATCTTGATTATGTCATTATTTTCTTCTCAAGCCCAGTTGCTGTTATCACTCTTTCCAGTATTGATGGAGGTTTCCTTCCTAACCTTTTATTTGAAGTAGTGTGGAATGTCAACATCTTGATTATATCATTATTTTCTCTTCTCAAGCCCCAGTTGCTGTTATCACTTTTCCACTATTGATGGAGGTTTCCTTCCTAACCTTTTATTTGAAGTAGTGTGGAATGT
Organism: Acanthosepion pharaonis; assembly: GCA_903632075.3. NCBI lineage: Eukaryota > Metazoa > Mollusca > Cephalopoda > Sepiida > Sepiidae > Acanthosepion > Acanthosepion pharaonis. Next base: position 652,702 of record CAHIKZ030000334.1, on the reverse strand, counting down.
CAACATCTTGATTATGTCATTATTTTCTCTTCTCAAGCCCAGTAGCTGTTATCACTCTTTCCAGTATTGATGGAGGTTTCCTTCCTAACCTTTTATTTGAAGTAGTGTGGAATGTCAACATCTTGATTATGTCATTATTTTCTCTTCTCAAGCCCAGTAGCTGTTATCACTCTTTCCAGTATTGATGGAGGTTTCCTTCCTAACCTTTTATTTGAAGTAGTGTGGAATGTCAACATCTTGATTATATCATATTTTTCTCTTTGAGTTACATGTTCTATTCATTTTCATTGTTGCTGCTGTTGTTAGTCCTCAAGTGATGTGATTTGATACAGTTCTTTGTTTGTGAATCTGTAGTGTCAGTCTACAGTGTTTAAAAAAGGATGATGATTGCCAAGACCCTCAGGTTTCATTCACTGAAAGCCTTTTTTTAATTATTGATCTTAGAAAGCGGCTAACAGTTTAGATATTTCTGAACGAGTTTTGTGCCAATTATAATATATATATGAAAGTATCGTTCTGACAGGATTATTTGTTTGAAGTAGCAAAGTGGTTTGGGATTATTATTATAACCGAGTAGGACAATCTAGCAGGTAACTGTAATGGACTGGTCCTCGTCGAAGTGGTAGGCAATAGGTGTAGGCAATAGGCGAAGACTATAGGCGTCGTCTTGTACCTCCACATCAGTCTGTATTTATGGCTGACACCAGCCAATCATATTACTGTGAGGGGGAACCCAGGTGTATGCATATTCATTACATCATTTAAGAATATGAATCGAGTTTTCAGACTGATGTTTTGGTTTTGTAGTAATTTGTAATGTTGGGTAAAACTACCTCTGGTGGAACCTAGTCTATGTTTAATTTAATTTTCCCCTATACTAAATTTGTTACAACTGATACATACGCTGAGGTATTTCAAGTATTTAGTATTTACTAATTCCATGTCCTAAATTATGGATTTATCATGGATTCAGGGTAAGTGTCATCTCTGCGTTCAGGATGCTTGTTTTTAATTGATTGGTTTTCTATGGTTTATCAATCTTTTTTAAGTTATTTAAAGCCAGAAAATATTGTTAAATTCTAAGAATTTATTTTAGACATAATAATGGTTTAGTGATACATGTTTTACTAATTAACCTATAGTTGGAGGGAGAGATTGATTCATGCCTTTCTCAATGATATTCGCGCGTAAGTAACGAACCCAACTAGAATTGGAGCTCAGCTCTCTGAATAGCAATTCAAAGCCAGTATCCACTACACCACACGCACATCCATGCTTGCAGCAACTGGTAATCTCATGTAGTCAACCATCTAGGTGGTGACCAGACTTGACGTTGCTTAACTTCGTTGGTCGTATGGGAACCGGTGTTTCAACGTGAATAAAATTTTACATGACGGTGTTGTAAAAAGTGGAAAGCTGGCTCGAGGCTAGCATGCTTGGGTTCGTCTTACAAGGAGACCGCTACCAACTATATTATTTTCACTGTTTGTAAATAAAAAGGGATCTCCGCGCAAATGTCTTCAAATAAACAGAGATGTCTGACTAAATAATTTTTTGGTTTGTTATAAAGGACCAAAGATTCAACAGTAGAATTTTTCCTTAGACTAATATTGCACACTGTTGCTTTACAGCGAAGTCACGCTCACGACTACAACAAAGAATTCACTCTATGAGAATCAAATGCACTACATTTGTAATGAGTCGCTTGCTTTTATGATGCGTTAACGCTTGTTAGGTTATTTAATGTTGAAATCATTCTTGTCTTTTAAATTATAGTATATAAGCATTTAATTCGGATATAGGTAAATATTGATAGTTTATATTTGAGTCTACAAAAAAATATTGGTCTTTTATATTTGAGTGTGTAAGCATTTACTTGTTTCGGAGATAAGTAAATATTGGGCATTTATATTTACGTCTGTAGGCATTTCCTTGATACGGAAATAGGTAGACATTGATCTCTTAATTGAGTCTAAGCATTTACCCAATCCCCATTACAAATACCTGCTAGGAACAGGTAATCGAAAGTAGCAGACCAAATATAAGCATTTATGTTTGTTCAGAGCCCACCTGTGGTTTCGACTGACGCTATACTGTGCGGATGTTAGTTTCAGTTTATAGGAGAGAGCGAATAATCTGACATGAACAGCCTTTTGAACAATATCAGTACACGCTTAAATGACTTGTGACTTCATGCTAACGCCACCATCGACAGCTCCCAAAGAGTTCCCTTTATCCAATTTCACTCACAATGGTTCGACAATGCTGGGATTGACACCCTAACATCAAGAAGTCATGATAAATCAGCAACAGTAAAATCCGAGCCCCGGGTGTCATGGTCAGAAAGCGAACGTTCTAGCCATTCTGCCACTATATAAACTTTTCTTTACCCCCGGCTATAGGTAAATAGCAGGACAGACTGGGTTCTATAGCCTTGTGTGGCAACCCGTCATGAAGAAGGAAACTATGAATTCAAACCAGCCTGAAAGGGTTGGGCTCCGTCAGGCAAACTTGCCCAGGAAACGCTCGGATCGCACTATCCTAAAGTATGTATAGATGCGACTGGGGACTGAATATGACTCCAAATTTCCACTAAAACTCCTACTATGAATTTGCACGTTGGCAAATTCTTTTAACAGACCCGGATCAATCCTAACCTGGTAAATGACACTTTAAATACAAAATACTATTTTTACATATATTTTATCCTAATTCTCACAATATATATATATATATATATATATATATATATATATATATATGTGTGTGTGTGTGTGTGTGTGTGTGTGTGTGTGTGTGTGTGTGTGTGTGTGTTTTGGACAATAAAAATATTAAAAAATTAAAATCTTCAGACACGCTGGGTTGTATATTAATATTCTTTCATTTTTATTATTTCATTTAGATTCCTCGACTAGATTCGTCCAGGATGGCTATCATCAGAATAAAACAAAATTATACTTGTTAGTAGCAGTGAACTACAGAAATGAAACAAGATAGATAGATAGATAGATAGATAGATAGATAGATAGATAGATAGATAGATAAAAATTATATTTTTAATGGATACTCATATTTGAGTGGATGCTCTGTTTTTATTTATATCGAGCCAGCGTCGCCTCGGGGAAACTGTCATTAGATCTAACGTGCCTTGACCTAACGGCCACGTAAGACCACCTGATCAGACAATGCCCGAATATTGCTTTTGAACACATATCTTTCCCGATTTTCCAAATATACATATCTGCTCTATTTCGTATCCTAACTCAAACAAAAACAATTTATAGGAATGGATTTTCGTTTTATCAATCCGACATATTTTAATTTATATTTCTAAACGTTATTTTAATAGATACTCGTATTTGACTAGATGCTGTGTTTTTTTATTCATTTATTAAACAGTGAATTTATTTATTTCCATCTAATGATAAAAAGATAGTTTTAAGGTATGCTATTTTTATGGGTTAAAGTGCTCCATATCATGGATAGAGGGCATGTAACTATAAAAGTAGACATTGAAGTCAACACCCAGAGGCGACAGTCTGTTTCAAGCTTAAAGCGCAATCGTCAGCCTGACAATTTCGTTTAAACATGAAACAGACTGTCACCGCTAGGTGTTGACTTTAATGTCCACTTATATATATATATATATATATATATATATATATATATATATATATATATTGCTATTTCACCCCAAGAGACGGATTCATGACTTTATCAAGTGCATTTATGCGAAAATGAACGCAACAGACTAGCAAGGAATTTGAACTCTGTTAACCGGTTCCACTCTCCGGGCCGATATCGTTTACAAATTACCTAGTTAGAAGTATAGCTGTTTAGAAGAGGCGAAAGAAACAACAGCATCATTTAAAATCATAAAGGAATATTGGCGAAACTTGCTGTCACATGGTCTCAAGTGGAAACCACTTGATAACAGAGGTTTTAAAACTCAGTGATAAGGCAGATACTGGCAATAGTTAAATAGACTTAAACTTAAGTACCAACACTGACTGACAATTATTACAGTTCTCCGCTCTACCAACTGAGCTATCGCAAATATAAAAAATACCCAGCTAGGTCTAATAAATATAAAATCAGGGATAGATTTGACTCCGTATCGATAAACGGAGCTACTCTAACAGAGTGTGGCAAAAGGTTGAGTTTAAAGTGGTAGTCCTGTGCATGCATGGGACAAACACCTCAGTTGCCAGGGATTAACTCTATCCTAAAAAATGAGGTATTGCTTGTGGGGGACGGACCCTGGGGTTTGCACGTTAAACTAAATTTGAAATCCGATTGTGTTCTCAATTTTATAAAATAAACTCGTGGGTTCATGATAGAAGCGAAAGGTAATGGTGCAGGGTGTCACTAAATCTCATTAACAATATTTTTTTTTACCTCCACAGATTAAATATTGTTTTATCTAAAGAAGAAAGAATTTACTTCTTCTTCTTGGTTATGCTAAAGGAGAAGGTGTACTCAATGAAAAAAACAGATGTGCAGATGTGACACACCTGATTGAATGCATAAAAAGTGAATGTGCTAAAATTGATGACAATGTGGATTTATTGCATTGAATTTACGCGAATCTTGCAAAGCACATCAATCTTTGCATCACAAATGATGGAAATCATATTGAAGATGTTATTTGTTAATATTCCAATTCGATAAAATGTTGTTGAAAATTTAATTCATTAAAACTATGCCTTTTTGCCTTTATGTCCACACATACACACCCTGTATATATATATATATATATATATATTAACCGTTTCCTCATATTGCATTTATAGTGTTCCCAGAATTTCTTTTTATATTTACTTAAGCTTTCCCAGTTCACGAATATAAAAAAAGAAAAAAATTATTAAATCTGATATTTAATAAGGGGTCCACCTTGCTAGCTAAATTCATTACAAATTGAGTGCGCCGCTATGGATGCCAAAACAAATATGTTCGTACGAAGTAATATTTTTTAATGGTTTTCTTGCAATTCATATTGTAATATTTTATCGACAGTAACACAGTTGTTTACCAAGCGTAAGTTAGAAGTTGTATAAGGAAGCCAGCTAGGATCGAACTCACTACTCAGAAGTAATAGTACAACTCCAAATGAATAAATAAATGCAAATAATTGATGGATATTTTTTTTTAGGCTTATCAACCCTTTGTGGGTTATTTAAAGCCGAAACATTTTGGATTGTAAGAATAATTCTGGTTTTATGCCAGTGAATATTGCATTAACAACTTTTTAGATAAAAATTTTTGTAGATACCCATCCTTCTATTTAATCCATAGCTGAGGGAGAAGAGACAAATTCATAACTTTCCCGCAAGTATTTGCGCATAATGAATTCGAGACGCTAATCATTACGCGACCCACACATACAATGTTAATAAAAGCAATATTGAAAACAATAAAAGTTGAAAAACTTGTTTAACTTACCCTGCTGGTGAGCCATCATTGCAAGTGACTGTGTGATTGGTGATAAAGTGTCTCTTCAATAATGGCACCTCTTTGACTCCACATTTGTGGATAGAATCGGCGATTTGCTTCAACATGGACAATAATTTATCCTTGTTACCTATTCTGGCTAACTTGTTCAGGTCCAACATGATGTCGTTACTACCACCTGCAATCCCTTCACCGTCGTCACCTCCTTTGCTCGTCCGGTTAGGTTCTTCATCTTCCACTACCTGTTCGATCTCTCTTTCTCCTCGTTCCGGAGATGTTACACTTTGCTGCTCTTTGAGGCCGACGCCAGCACCGTTTTCCGTCCTGGCATCTCTCGGTCTCCGGTTACCGCCGCCTCTATTATCTCCACCGCCTTCCCCGCCACTGCCGTCGCGTGCACCCGTCACCATGGTAACTAGCAGCCCCACGACAAGTGCGAGCACCACGTAGGTCCCACCTATATTGTGGCCGTTAGTGAAGCCGCTACCGTATATGCCGTTGTTGTTCGAAATCCCGCTGTGCCAACGCCAACCCCTTCCACCAGAAGTAAACAACCGCATTTTTAGGTGTTGTTGCTTGCAGGGCACTCACCTACCTCTGTCTCTACTGATAGATAATTTATTAGACTTATTTTGGGCACAAGACCACCAATAACAGAGCGCCTCTGAGAATGGAACCCTCTACACAAACAAATTAGTCTGTGAGAGAAGCGGGTTTATAATGCCACTACAATAGACCAATAGGTACGCAGGCTGATCGATATATGATAGATGCTTATAAATAAATATATTTGTATAATAAATAGAATATAGAAATTTTAAGAAATCATGTCGAAATTTTAAGCAACATTTTTTTTCTTCCGCTTATTTTTTTTTTCTCGTTTCTACAACCCTCGGAGAAACTTAACACTCAAAATCGTGAGCGTATGTGTCCGTGAAAGATGTCTTGTTTATTATTATTATTCCTACTTATTGGATAGATGTATTGTTTACTCTATCGCGGCTAATCTCGTGCCGTTTACGGCCCTCCATCTACAAAGGAAAGAGTTCGGTTAGCCGATAAGCACTCACCTTCCCCATCTCTGTTTTTCCTTTCGTACTGGTCTTTCAATATTTTCACGTAATAAATTGATAGTACGACATGAAAAACGTCCGATTTTTAAGAAACATTTGTCGCTGTCTGCCCTTCACCGAACCCGTGTGCAGTTTAAGGAGCGTAACCAACCCGGTACTTAAGTGTCCACTTTTTCCTTCACTTTCGTCTTCTTTTTTTTATCAAAGTTTCTTCATATTTAAATCCTGATGTATTACTTTGTTTTTGTGTGCGAAAAAAAAGGGATTTGGTAACTTCAGCTTAAACACAAAAAAACTTTTAAGACTTTCTTAGGGAAACTGTTTTGAACGTGTGTTTTTTACTTTTTAGGCAATATTTATTTCTGTTGTTTAGGAATGTAACTTGAATTAAATATTTGAATATTTTTTAAAAGATAAGGACAACTTTTTTTTTTTTAGAAAATTATTTTTTTTTTTAGAAAATCATTTTTTCTCTTTCTCCCAAATAGTTTTCCGACTGTGGTTTAAAAAGTACTCTTGAAGTTCTAGACAAGAAACAAACTTAACAAAGCTTGAAAAAAACAGAAATGAATTCACCAACTTTTTCAGACGTCAATAGTAGCAAGCTGGAAAAGTGTTTGCTTATATTTACTAGTGTATTGTAGTTTTAGTTAGGCGCAAAGTAATATGCACGGCCCAGAGAACATGAATCGACCACGTTAACGCAGTGATAGCCAGCGAAAGTGTTCATTTTATCTGCTACTTCACAACAACGTGACTTCTTGTGGTTGTTAATGTTCGTCGGATGTTTTTTTCTTTCTGTCTTTCCTTCCGTCTTTCTTACTTTGTTGTCGTGGGGGTAAATGAATGCCGTTTTTATAACGTGTTACATTTCGGCTCGGACACCAACGGAGAAAAGGTTGCGCCATTCATAAGGCTCTCTAGGCAAGAATCTTTTCACGGATTTTTGGATGGCCATTTTTTTTTTAAATAACGTAGACCTGATCTTTTTTCTTTCTTTTGCTTACGATTAAATTAACTCACAAAATTGCCGTACTGTGGGGACGTCTTTCGAACTTGCACGTCGTTCGCCTTCTGCTGCTCTAGGAGGGGAAAAACAACCTTCGTCCGACACACGGACGGACAAACACTCGAGACGAGAAGGCAGCTCCCAATATGACCACCTCCTACACCCACTCCTACTTATACCTTCTGTCTCAATAATTCTCTCTTCTTTTTCTTTTCTGCTTTTTTTTTTTTTTTTTCCGTTTTCGTTTGGGCTCCTCCCTCTTTCCTTTCATTATCCATCTATTTCACTGTTCGTCATCACCGCCGCCCCGACGCCATCGTCATCGTCGTCATCATACCCACTTCCCACATTAATGTCGGGATAACTACAACATAAAAACAAAACAAATGCCGAAACAACTGAACAGAATTAAATAAAAATGAAGACATTTGAACAACGTTACAAAAACACAAAATAAAAAATAAAGAAATAAAATAAAAAATGCTCCCACTTCGACTATCAAAGTTAATTTATCAACAAATACTCCTGTCGGTGAATAAATGCTCCATTCTTACCTTCGGCTGGGCTGGGCAATATTAAGTGGAATCACTCGTGCTTCTATCCGCGTTCATTCATACCACGATACACAGAAGAAAAAAAGAAAGCCTTTTTGAAAGGCGTATTTACACACTTTGCACATCCACCCCTCTGTGGAACAGGCGAGGAATTGTCGAAATTTACACATGCGCACAAATGCTCAAACTAAGATTTTCTAAAGTTACGATCATTGAATCAAAGTGCGCATACATACATTTCGATTTATACACATCACAACTGTTGATGCTGTGAGCGATCGGGTGATCGTTTCATCTTTAGATAGATAGATAGATAGATAGATAGATAGATAGATAGATAGATAGATAGATAGATAGATAGATGGTAACAGGTATGAATGAAATGATCAATAAGTTAAGTGACAAATTTTATATTTTCTATAGTAAATAGACATATATGAACAGACTTATACACTCGAGCCCACACTCGCGCAAACACACACACACACACACACACACATATATATATATAGAGAGAGAGAGAGACCTCCAAAAAAGCGAGACCAAGGTTTTAAAATGCATTTTTGAAAGTTTAATTTTAGTTTTAATTTCAAGTTAATAGATTAAATTTGATATTTCCAATAAGCAAATTACTTTGCTGTATTTCAAACTGAATTTAAATTGATAGGAATTATTTTTTTAAATCGAGAATGTCGGCCACATTTACAAATCTGTTAACACAACATAATTTTCTTTACTAAAAAATCTTTCAAAATAAAATATACTTTTCTGAAACTATATTTGAGGAAGATTAATTGATTTAATGTTTAATTAATCTGAATTAAAACAAACGTTATTTATAGTTTAAAATATCGCAGTAAAACATTTTAACGCGCAGGTCAGTGTGTTTATGAGGTGTTCAGAGGTTTATTGATAATTTAATGTTTGACATTTTTAAGTAAATGGCCCATAATTGTATATATTACTTGAATATAACTTGAACGCCTTTGTTGTATAGATATTTTACCGAGTAATCTTAAAAGTTTAGGAAAATATTCTAAGTAGTTTAATCTTTTATAGAATTTTATATACTTTGGCTTTATAATCTTAGGAAATGTTAGAAAATTGCCAATAAATCTAGAATTTTCTATAGTTATCGCGCTTATTTTCGGAAAATGTCGGGTATTGACCCCCGTCCTTACAAAAATCACCAAAAAATCAAAATTCTTTTTAAAATACTGGGGGTCGTTGAATTGTAGCAAGCCTTTCAGTTTATGATTAGCAAGTATATTATTTTACTTAATAACAATATCATTTAACCGCTACAAATTAATACAGAATCTTAGAAAATTTATAAATTTATAAATTATTATAATTAAAATTGAAAAAAATTGGAAACAATTCCTGTAAAAATTCATTATTCAAAAAATATTTTCCTTATGACAATAGTGTCGATAATATATCTTATTCATAAAAGCAATTAAAAGCTATTCTAATTACACAATGTCTTAGATTTATTGCATTTTTTTTACAATTTAGAGCAGATTTTCATTAACTGGGGGTCCTATTTGACAAAAAGAAATTGATTATTTAAATTCTACAATGACTTATAACTAATTAAACATTAAGCTCTGCAAAAATGAATTTCTTGAAATTTCATAAATTAAATAAGGAGGCGGGCAAAAATATATATGTTTACCAAGATTTTCTAAAAAAAAAAAAAAGAAACATTTAAAAAAATAATTCATTTGTAAGTAAATCCTGAAAGTTTAATTAAAATTCGACAATTATCTGATTTTGGCAAGAATTTCCAAATCAATGTGTTTCTCACCGAAAAAAAAAAAACGATAAAATTTCCACACTAATTTATGGTCACCCGCTGACGCACGAAAAACAAAGTTTTTAAACAAAATTTCGAAGGTTCTAAAAAGTTAATAATCAAAAAATCTTTTCTTTTTTTTTCTTAATAATAACCTAAAGTTTCTGACGATAAAACTTTACTTTTATTACGTTTGGGATATTTTTTCATCATGGTATTCTCATTTGTTAGCGAATCTTTGGAATTAGAGATATATGCAGTAGGTAGGAGAATTTGGAGATTTAAACAACAGACATGTGAGTCTGAATCCAGCTAAAGACGTAATTTCATGCGATAAGATTGCTTACAAACACAACCGAAACGGGAAAGGTATTTGGTTGCTACTTTAAAATCTACAAATTATCGTCTTCGACTATTAACGATGGCCATATTTCACATTAAAAGCCTTAAAAACAGACGCCACACGTCGGGGCAATTATTTATTGGGGCGGACGGAAAATAATTAAACGTACGTCGGAAGTACAAGAAAATAAGCGCTCACACTTTACGCAGCGTTCCCGAATGAGCTGTAAATATTGGAGTGTTCTTTATTGAAAGACCTGCTAGGTGGGTTGGTTTTATCCGGCGGGCGCCAGTTGATCAGTATTCGACCCAAGGTGAATAGTGATTTGGGGGGAGTAGAGAAAGATAGGGTCATTTGGAAGACTGGCGGAACACTATCTTCTAATTCTAATTTCTGCTCATTTTGTATTGTACTCCCCCACCCCAAAAAGAAAACTACATGTAAGTAATCTTCCTGCTTTACCTTGTCTGTCAGTTAAACACTGGCATTTTCTGTACGAAAACATACAAAAGACAGATTAAGCTTTAAATATCTATGTTTATATCTATCTATCTATTTTAATATTTATTGCATTTCATATATATCTGTCTTTTCTCATCTATCTATCTATCTATCTATCTATCTATCTATCTATCTATCTATCTACCTATCTATTTTAAAATTTCTTGCATTTCATATATATCTGTATTTTCGCATCTATCTATCTCAATCTTTTTACATCCCTCCTTTTCTCTCTATCTATTCGTCTATCTATCTTTTTCATATATAGCTATTTATTTATCTATCAATTGTATTTCATGTGTCTTTTCACATCTCTCTCTCTCTCTCTCTCTCTCTATATATATATATATATATATATATATATATATATATATATATATATATATATATAGTCTGTTCATATCTATCTGCTGGACGCACAAATGTGCATTTTCTATTTCGCTGCATTTTGAAAACTCTAAATCAATAATACCCCGATATCCCACCATATGCGTAATATTACCTTTCTTAGATAGAGCTCAGTTTTAGGGGTTCTTTGTAGAGACTTATCCTTGTCAATCCACTACCTTTTACGTTGAACATTGCTGTATATAATCCACTTTTCATCACCTGTTATGATATATTTCTAGAAAGGTTAGTTAGGGTGATAAATTCCTCATTACAATTGATTCCTGAAAATGGAAATTACTTACAACTCAACCTAATACATATTAATTGATATGATTTAATGGCTAACAAGCAAATCCCACGCACCATTATTACAACAATGAGTTCAATCCCCATTGAATCTACGCCGCTTGAGTCCATGCACAAAACAACTTTTTATCAGCGACCCCCTCCCGATGTCACCAGTTCTCCTTGGTATCTATGCTGATGACATAGCTATTTACTCATGTCTAAATGGTAAATCTGGTCGGTTCGATTAGGTCAAGTACACAGCTGATCTAAAAAAAATGACCTACAATCTGTTGTTAACTTGAGCAAAAAGGTCTTTTTAATTTTAACACCTCCAAAACGAAACTGTTTTCTTTTAATCGTCTTCGAGAGCCTTTTTTGCCTTCCATCAGTATGGCTGATGCCAACCTCAAGGAGAATGACCCATTAAACCTTTTCTGGCTAACGTTCTCCATTGACATTAAGTGTAATGATTATATTGAATAAATTGCTGTGTCTGTTGCTAGGAAAGGAATCTATCTTACTTGTTTACCATTCGTCCATGCATTGAATATTGCTGTCAGATCTTGTATGCCACTTCTACTTTGTATTTAGAGGCTCTGTATAAATTCAAAGAAGTATCTGCAATGTTATTGGCCTTAATCTGACATCTCGGCTTCAGTTACTTTCCCATCGCCGTAACGTAGCTTCTCTGTGCCTTTTCTATAAATATTTTCATGCTCCAGTGAGATTTTCTCTTTGGTATCTCGACTTTACTAATTTAAGCGCAGTATGAGATGAGCGGAAAGGCCTTATCATTTTACAGTTGAAATTGCTAGATGCAATCGTAAGTTCTATGCTAACAGTTTCTTTTCTCGCACTTCTCGGTTGTGGAATTCTATTCCGGCTTCTTGCTTTCCAATCAACATTGATTTTCAAAAACTTGTCAAGCGTTATCTTCTATTTTCTTAATTCGTGTTTTTTATTGTCCTCTCTCTGTAATAATGTTTTTATTTTTCTCATATTCTTTTATTCTCAATAACCCCGCCTTTACGTCTTAATGGCTTCATTGCCTTGCTTCGGGTGAAATGATTTAAGAAAAAGCAATGCTCAACATATAAAGTGCGTGCTTATTATAGTCTGATTATAAACAGATATTTATTTAATGTACTGAAGCTGATACTCTGAGTCCTCTAATAATGGGAACATGTGCCAAACTAGGTGAAACTGAGATATGTTTAGAGTACCTATCGTAATGTCAGCATTCATCGTGTAGTCTACTTCTCACGTGTTTTGAATTTCATTCTGACTAGATGTTCCACGGCTGTAGCTACTAATCAATGTCTAAGAAATAGCTAGTTCAGCCCTTTACAGCTATGATCCGTTGTCTTATGTACTCAAGGGCGGACCATCCTTATTCCCTTCGTATTCCATTAGTAAGAAGGAAATTTCTACTTAGCTACGTTTAGTGAGCGAGTACTTTGTGCAATAAATTCCCTGAGAATGCTTCGCCGACAACTACAATCTTAATATTTTTAAATCTAAGGTCAATCGTTACCTGTTCTTCATACCATCATAGTCTACAATTCTTACTGCTATAAAACAATCCTATTAAATAAATCCTCTACCTTGAATGGCTCATGGTAGAAAAATAACGTAAAAAAATGCGATCTTTGTTTAATCAGGGAAATAACGTTTCGATGTTTACACACACACACGTATATATATATATATATATATATATATATATATATATATATATATATATATATATATATATATATGGTAACGATATATACATTTTATATATCAAGAATAGTTTTGAAAGAAAATATGTTCGATAAATTGAAAAAATTTTTTGTGACGCGTTTCATAAAGTCCGATAAAGTGCTAACGGATGAAACGCGTCGCAAAAAAACTTTTTCCAATTTGACATATCTATATATATATATAAGCTGCTGTATAAGAAACGAAAATTCAGAAAATTTCTTTTACATATATATATATATATATATATATATATATATATATATATATATATATATATATATATATATAATTTTGATAAACCGACGTGTAAGTTATTGTGGTTAAGATTTTTTATATAATTTTTATGTGTTCATATCATTTTTTTAATTTCAAGACATATTTCGGCTACACTTTTAGCCATTATCAAGAATGAATTTTATTTTACTTTTAACTGCATATATGGTTTATTTTATGTATGTATCTAGCGTTATAGGAATATTTTATATTCGGACAATTTTTATATAATTCATGTCCTGAAAAGAAAAAAAATAAGAACTTATGAAAAATTATATGAAAATACTTAACCATACCACCTTGCCACTTGTTTTTAAGGAAAATTGCATAAAAGAGGCGATGAAGCCCAAATACACAATATATATTCTATACATATTTTATATATGTGCGGTGCTTATTGGAAAGCGCTCAATAGCAGTGATAGAGCTAACATATTTACTTGAAGCGTGAAACCCAGGGTCATAAACTCATATACATTCAACTATATATATATATATATATATATATATATATATATATATATGTGTGTGTGTATGTATGTATGTATGTATATATACACATATATCAGACACAATATATATATATATATATATATATATATATATATATATATATATATATATATAAATATATGCATTTCTAAAGGAAAAACTGCTCTATTGTGAGAATACACACACACACATATATATATATATATATATATATATATATATATATATAGTGGACACTCAGAGGTGACAGTCTGTTTCATTCAAAATGCAATCGTCAAGTCATCTCTCTCGCTCTCTTTCTCTCTCTCTCTCTCTCTCTCTCTATATATATATATATATATATATATATATATATATATATAGAAGAAGTCTCTTGTATCCGGGTTTGGTCTATTTTATATACATTAACACAGGCTCTAATTTGGGACCAGATAAAATCTCTCTTATATCCGGGTCTCTTATATCCGCGTTACACTGTATATATATGGCCTGATATTATGACGTTTAAGCATAAAACATAATGTCGCCTCTGAGTGTTGATTTCAATGTCCGCTTTTATATTTGCACCCGCTCTCCCCCTAATTTAACCTATAAATATAACATATCGTAAAACTATATTTTATCCCGACTCCAGAGATTCGTAGGCGGACCTGTCCGTCTACTCTTCAGCGGATATCAGCAATTTGCAGCTTATATTTTTTCGATTTTTTCTTTATTATATATTTATCATTGATGTAAGTTTTTCTATATTTTTTGTGTTCGTGTGTGCGTTTGTGCGCCTAGAGTCATGCGCCTGTCTCTGCGGATGTGCGTTCGCGATCGACCGCCAGTCTGCGTGGATGAGCGTACATGTCAGGTGTCATGATCATTTGTCCTTTTCGTTTTTTTTTGTTTTGTTTTTTACTTTATATTCGTTCTTTAACTTATCTTCTTTTCTTTTCTTTCGACATTTTACAATTTTTGTTGAGATTATTATAATCTCTAGCCATGCCGCCGAGTTTTCATTTTTTCACGTCTAGTTTTTTTCTTTGGTTTTTGTTTTTTGCTAGGGAAGTTGCATATCGATTTTTACATAAATAATTGATATTAACGCTGAAATGATAAATACTTTATATATAAAGAGAGAGAAATAGATTGAGAATATCAGATCCGTATAGAATTTTGAAATTCCAGTCTGATGCAGCACGTATTAAAAAATAAGCTGCTGAAATAAATTTATTTATTTTTTGAGATATATTAAGTTTTTTTTTTCCTATGATATATATATATATATATATATATATATATATATATATATATATATATATATATGGGGGGATACTAACGATATTAATGCTTAAATGGTAAATATTTATGTATGTATACACACACATACATACATACATACATATATATATATATATATATATATATATATATATATATATATATATATATATATATATATATATATATATAAGTTGTATGTATATGAGTTTGTAACCTGGGTTTTACGCTTTTATTTTTTAAACATGCATGTTTGTGTTTGATATGTTTGATTGTGGGAGGGGAATTTTCTTCTGTGTTTGTTTGGGATAACACGCTCACACACATAGGCACACATACATACAGGTGTACGCATTTTAGTTCACACACACCCATATAAACAATCCGAGGTTCGGCGCAGATACATCCATATATATATATATATATATATATATATATATATATATATATATATATATATATATATATATATAAAAATCAAAATCCAGGTATGCAGTGACTGGCCACGGTTACTAGTTTCATGTTTGCACGCAATCGGCAGACGACGCAGTTGTATTTATCACCCTCCCCACAAGTCAGGATGTGGCACAAGGCCGATTTTTATGTGGGTCAAGTCAGAACCCGTAGGATCGGGCAAAATTTCCCGTAGACCGCGCATACACGAGGTCGGGTCTCTGCCCTTCTTCATAGCCTCGTCTGGGTTCCTTTCTGACTGAAGGCAGAGAGTTCGACAAGAACCTCACCTTGGGCGTGACCAGCTCACGCTGCCGGCAGAGGGCGACCAGTGGCTGTAGTTTGTCGTAAGGGTACGCTATATACCACCAGGTGAGTTCAATATGACGGACAAACCAAACCCGCCAGGTAGGAGGTTAAAACATTCGATCAAGATAAAAAATAGCCGAAAAGTAAAAAAATAAAGTTCTATCTGGAAAGGCTTGACTGGATTGCTAAGAAAAATGCTGAATGATGTAAGGAGGTAAAGCTTCAAGCCAGAAAAACGGCGCACAGTTGCAGTTGGAGTGCTCGGATTGCTTGGAATGTGGTCTGATAGCCTCATTAAAGAGATTCCTGGTAGGCTATGCACTAAAGAAATGCAAGAACATTTACTCACAAATACAGAACACATATTAAGGAGAGATTTGTCTATGGAAATAGTGATCTTAGGTTTTCTGACGTTAGATCGCTCTGCTGAACCGGGCAAGTAAATCACGTTAGAGCATTTGGAATATTAAAAAGGATGAACAGGTCCAAAAGAGACTGCCTAAAAACTGCTTAATGGCAACAAAGTGCTCGATGGTTTACATTTACACACACACACACACGCACGCACACACACACACACACACACACACACACACATATATATATATATATATATATATATATATATATATATATATATATATATATATATATATATAACTATGAACTTAAAAAGCCAGGTAAACCTACCTAGATTTCACCTACGCGGATCGTCAGGGTATGCTGGCCAGGTATTTCGGTTTGTAATTGAACAAACCAATGCCCAAGGAAAAATGAGGAATAAAAAGAAAAGAAAGGAAATTGAGGCGAAAAGAATCGTCCAGAAATCACGCTCAGAGTCCAAAGAAAAAACTCCAAAACGAGTAAAAGTAACTACGTAAAGTGCTCAATGCACTAAGAAGAGCAAACCTAATATAAACCTAAAGAGCCAGGTAAACCTACCTAGGTTTCACCTACACAGATCGTCAGGGTGAACTATCCGTGTAGGTGAAACCTGGGTAGGTTTACCTGGCTCTTTCTATATCATATATATATATATATATATATATGTGGCTGGATATATATATATATATATATATATATATATATATATATATATATATATATATGTGGCTCGATATATATATATATATATATATATATATATATATGTGGCTCGATATATATATATATATATATATATGTGGCTCGATATATATATATATATATATATGTGGATATATATATATATATATATATATATATATATATATATAAACACATATATATAAATTATTTATATATGAAAAGCAGTTATAAGTGAAAGAATTATGCACATGAACAGCGAGATACGCTGTGGATATTAAAATTGTTTCAAGGAGAAGGGTCAATTTTTTTGCTAATGTTTTGGAAAAATTAAAGGAAACAAATATAACTGACAAACTCATAACGAATCTAGATAAAAAAAAATCCTTTACAAAGAACCGTTTTGAAATTTAAATTCTTTTTGTTTATTTTGCCATCAAAGGGACGAAAATAATCACACGAAAAGTTTTTTCACTTTTTCATACTACTTTTCCTTCTTATATATATATATATATATATATATATATATATATATATAAAAAAACAGAATCCTTAGAAATTCATTTAGGTGATAATTTATTTCATGGGATCAGGCGCCCATCCCTTCAGACCAAAATTTTACAAAATTAAATGGAGTTTAAATTTCTTCAGACACAAAAATAAGTGGAAGACAGAAAAAAAAGAAATGGAAATGTTTTAAAAATAAGAGGGGAAAGACAGATAATATTTCAATATATACATATATATATATATATATATATAAAGAAGAAGTGGGTGGATTTTTTATTACTTAAACGTTATTTTGAGTGTAAATCGGTATTTTAGTAGGTGTTCCGTTCATTTATTAAGCAGGATATTTATTTATTTTCTTCTACCGGCCTGAATATTCATTCAAGAAATCTTATTAGAGAAAAATATACGTATATATATATAATATCGTATATTAAGGGCTGGTGTTAATAAAATAGTACTCAATGTAAAATAACAGAGCTATAAATTATGTATTAAAAACTCACAGTATGAGATATCTAATAACAAAAGTGATGGAAAGGGAAAAAAAATCTAAATTAAATTAGCTAAATTAAATATATATATATATGATTTAAAATTTCCAGCATCCTCGTTCGCGCTCCTGTGTAGTCGCAACAGCATAACAAATCTATTCTTATGAAACGTGTCATATCACACGAAAATTTTTCCATCTTTATCATGCATTTTCCCTATATATATATATATATATATATATATATATATATATATATATATATATTGATAGAATAGAATAATTGACTTATCTATACTATAAATCCTTTCATGAAAATCTTTCCGTCAAATCTTGGCAATTGCTGATACCTCTTGATAGCATATATATATATAATTTTCGAAGATAAAAAGAAAGAATATGAAAATACTTTAAAAGAAGAGAGACATAAAACCAAACTGAAATTTAAACCTTAAATAAAACAACAAATGAAGAACAATTCGAGGAAAAGAAATATTATTGGGTTTATTCCCCACCCCTTGTAACTTAGAGGTCAAGGAAAATATTTTTCAAATTACTTAATAAACACTTACCCCAAATTTCCGAATTACGTAAAATATTTAGTCAAACCACAGTTAACTACAAATATACCAGTAATTTAGAAACGACAAGAAAAAGACAAAATGCAGAAATTTAAAAACTAACGTGCAGTAAAACATCGTTAACAGTGAAACATTGGCTTAATTAATGATGAAAATGACATTGTAGTTTATGATCGATGTCATCATGATTCTTCTGTTAAACCGAGTAATTACACATTCTTATTGCTCAAAGTAAAGTCCAATAGTGTTATAAAAACCTCGGAGAATTCCAGTAAGATATCTTTAATCATTTCTAAGATACGACGGTTCAGAATCTTAATCTAACAATTTTGCTGTTACACCTGATATATATATATATATATATATATATATATATATATATATATATATATATATTATGTCGTCACATGCGTAAGTTTATTTAAACAGATCTAAAATGTTATCGATCTTGCTTAATCTTTTGTCATCTAACAAATCTATTGTTATTTCGACTTCTTTTCAATCTTATCTGATAACATTCCACTAACTGATTTTTTGTCGGTAATTTATTTTTCTTTAAAATTGTATATGTTAAAAATTGTCCTCCTATTTTTCCTTATGATGATATTTTATCTTCATAAATTTTATTATCATTATTCTTTTTCCCTTCATTATATTTTTACTTTCATTACTTTTTTATTCTTTTATCATCTTGGTCTTTTATATTTATTATCATTATTATTATTTATTTATTTAGTTAGTTTTAGTTTTATTACTCTTTTAATTAATTAGTTATTTGTTTTTAATTACTATTTTTTATATATTTTTATTATTTAATTTATTATTATTTTTAATTTTAATTTTAGATTTTACTGTTTTACATTTTAATAATTTTTTCAAAAAGTCTTCTTAAATATTAAATATTTTTAACTTATTTTTTCTTTATATAAACTATCTATTTATGGTTAATATTTTTCTTATATTTTTTGCTAGCATAGATTTGGGCTATTTTTTTTCTAAAAAAGGAGAAAATGGAGTCTTTGTTCTTTGGTTTATAACTAATATTTACTATTTTCTATTTTAATTTTTCAAATTGTTTGAACTCGTGTCTTTAATTTTGTGATTCATTTTCAACCGGACTTGGGATGTTAATATTTTAAAATATAGGTTATGGTTATATTAACTTTCTCTATTTAAGCCACCCCCCCCCACTTATATGATACTGGGGGGGGGTAATTTAATGTCTATATTTTCATCGGCTCTTCCTGTTCTTTTCTTTTCTTCTTTCTCTCTTTTTTCCTTTTTCTTCTTGTTTTTTGGGGGTTTTTTTAATGTTTAAATTTTAAGTTCCTACTTTATTCCTTCACACTTGTAAGTTGACAATGCCAACGACTTGTTGATTGAAATAGCTATTCGAATGAGGTAAATTTTGATTTCTATTCTATGTAATATCTATATGTGTGTGTGTGTGTGTGTGTGTGTCGTGCGGGGGGGGGTCATTAGTATATGCAATGCGAACAGAAGTTTGATAAATCAGACAATGCGGAAGAGCTGGGAGAAAATTAAAAAACACACATACACACACAACTTTCAACAAAGCAGGGAAAGTGTTGAGTGGACCCTCAACAACAAAATAACATCTTATCAAAAGCAGAGTTGAATCGCTTACATCAAACTATAAATCATGTAAAACATAAACAAGTCGACAACACTTTACATCACAAATTAAAATAACGGCTTTAGAATAAACGTGACAATTGTTATCATTCATTTCGGCCGAGGGACATCATTCTAAAAGGAAAAATAATAACGATTTTATATTGAAGCACGCACACACACACACACACACAAATACACACACAGAGTTATAGATTATTTCGTTCTGACCCTAGAAGCCTATTTAGCGTGGGCGAAACGCGTAGTCATGACAACAAAACAGTTTGTCCGATTTATCAATATATATATATATATATATATATATAAGGCATTGCGTATCCATATGTATGTATGTATGTATGTATGTAGGTGTGTGTATGCATGTATCCGAACATCTACTAGAAAGGAATGTAGTTCAAGGTCGTGTTTAAAGAGGAACACCAACACGTAAACTCCTTTAAAATTTTCCTTTAGAAGGCATCGTAAGAGTAACCCTGGACAACTTTTATAGAGAAGAGGTATTGCTTGTGAGAAACGACACCATGGGGATAACCAGTGTATTTTAACCTCAATGGATTTCTGGTCGAACAAAGTAGTGTCCATACATACATACATATATATATATATATATATATATATATATATATATATATATATATATATATATATATATATATATGTATGAGAGAGAGAGAGAGAGAGAGAGAGAGAGGAGGAGGAGGAGGGAGATATAAGTTTAATTGAATGTGACTGACAAGAAAATTGTAAGTTTTTATTCAGTTTTTCTAGTCTCTTCATACTTTTTTTTGTTTTACGAGCACTGGCCTCATAAAAGAAATAAAACTGTAACCGTACTAGATAACTGAATAAAGAACTTACACAATTTCCATTATCAGTCACATTCAATTAAACATATAAGGATTACTATATATATATATATATATATATATATATATATATATATATATATTAAGGATTACTATGAATAAAAAGACGAGAGGAAAAACTATTCTTATCCGAGAATTGAATTCTTGGCTAAGAATAGTTTTTCTTTCTCTTCTCTTTTTATTCATTTTGTCCCTTTACAGATACACACTCTATGTGAAAATAATTTACGCATATAAACATCTGTATGTGTATGTGTGTGCGTGGCAGTTGTACATTTTGTGTTTAACATATTTATGACAATAAGCAGAAATGATGAATGACATGTATATAGTCAATTCATTGTTATGAATAGTTTCTTAGTCTTGCTAGGTCGCCATGTTTTTCTACCCTGGAAGCAAAGCGATAAAGAAGCAAAAGTGTCTTTAAGAAGTGAAAGAAACTGGGAAAACGTTATTGAGGAGAGAGGAAAAATAAAAGAACAGGAGTTAAGCAGACAGAAGATGACAATTGACATTGTCTTTAAATTCTTGAAGATTCTAGTTGCCAGGAAAGCTAGAAGCTGGAATAAAATGTTATCTGCATATTTAAAATTGTGGCCTTCTCCTTCTCACTCCTCTCTCTCTCTCTCTCTTCTCCCTTTCCCTCTCTTTCCCATTTTCCCTCTCCTTCCTCTTTCTTCCCCCTCTCCCTCCCTCTCTCTCTCTCTCTCTCTCTCTCTCTCTCTATCTATATATATATATATATATATATATATATATATATATATATATATATATATATATATATATTATATCTGTCTTGGCAGGAGAAACCGTCGTTAGACTCACAGAATGCGTCGACGATCAAGCAAAGTTGAATGGTGCCTTATAAATGCAAATGTTTCCTTCACTCACGAAACATTCATATCCGCCCAGTTTCGTATCTTAACAAAGCAATTTCTAGAGAAGTGATGGACTTTTATTTATTGATCCGACAGATTTTATTACTTAAACGTTATTTTTAGTGGTGACCCATATCTGAGTAGATACTTCGTTTATTTATTAAAAGGAAAAGGAGACACAGGTTCGAATCCCACCGAAGAGCGCAGATTATTCTTTAATAAGATTTATCTAATATTCAGGCCGGTAGACGAAAATAAATAAATATACTGTTTAATATATACTAAAATATAGGTATCCACTAAAATAACATTTAAGTAATAAAATTTGTCGGGTTAATAAATAAAAATCCATCACTTTTAGAAATACACACACACACACACACACACACATATATATATATACACACATATATATATATATATATATATATATATATATATATATATATATATATATATATATATATATATATACAAGTATAGGATTTGTATAGACGGAATAAAATTCCAATAGCCAAAGACAATATTCTTAAAAGAGTGCTCAATACAGAGTAAAGCAAATAGTATTTATTCAAAAATAACAACATAAGCATGTTATAACATCACTACAAAAATAGCCATTTTGTTTCAACACTCCTGGTGTTTGTTAAGTGATGGTGTTGATTCAATATCATCACTTGACAAAATATCAGAAGTGTTGAAACAAAATGGCTATTTTTGTAGTGATGTTATAACATGTTTATGTTATAATTTTTGAATAAATATGATATATATATATTAGTGAATAACCATTTTAAAATATCTATTTTTATGTTTGTTTATTTGCTCGGTGACTTTTCTGAACATTAAACAACTGCACTGACTCTGATAGGCGCATGTGCAGTCTCATTGAAGTCTTTCAAGTTTCAAAAGCTCAAAGATACGAACAAAGTTCCAAAGAGATGAAAAATGATTTAGAGAAAAAGAAAACAAAAAAGGATCGATGTCGTCTGATTTTTGCATTCTTTGTAAATAAGATGGAAGTCCTTAAAATATCGTTTATTTCAATTTAATGTTGTCGGCTTGTAAAAAGTAACGACTGCATTTGTTGAACAGTCTGTTCATCTTTACGAATTTCCATTTCAACTAAATATTCGATAAATGACCGCTTTTGATTCCTAAATGCTTTTCGGGTACCAATTTTATTTGTAACCATAAGACGAGGTGTAAGTACACTTCCCAATTTATATATACGTATCCATACAACAATGACAGAATGGCGCTCTCGTTGTATGAATGAAGTGAAGTCAAGTGCCTCACTAAGTGCCTCAATACTGTAGCCTTGTGTCAGACTAAGCTATATTAAAAAAAATGTGCAAATGTAATTCTGTTCTGGGCGCCTCCCATTCCGAAAGGCTTTATAAGCACTACTCATTGCTGCTGATTGTCCAGTATTGTCACCTTATGCCACACTAAATTATGCTTAACAGGGGCGAATAAACTTTTTAAAAAAATCATCGAATAGATTTGTAATTATATTTTTAATAATAATAATAATAATAATAATATGGAAGTGCCAGTTGGTAACGGAAATTTGGGAACGGTAGCGAAGAGGTTAAAAATAAAATTTTAAAAATAAAACAGAATAAATAAAATAAAAATAAAATAACTGGAAAATTAAGGAAGATGAACCTTAAGGTGGGAATTTCAAGAATGTGGCACATAATGACATTAATAATACCAGTTGTGGTTGGGACCCTGTGTTTGATTGGAAAAAGTTCTTATGGACCCATTGAAGGTATTCCTGGCAGTCCATGTCTTAAATAAATCTAAAAATTGGTTCGTAAATCTCAGCTGACACCCTACAAAGAGCTTTATCTATGGAAAATGTGTATGCGGTTTTGAGGGGGAGTTACATAAGTATTCAAGGGAAAATGTCATGATGCTTTTTTCTGACGTTAGGTTTCTGGTTGGGACCCGGAAGGAAACGAGTATACAACAGAAATCAACGGAAATAATAATAATAATAATAATAATAGAAGTAAAAAATACCATCTATTGAAGAAGTGCAAACATTTTGGGGGAATATTTGGAGCAATCCAAAAGAATACAATCCCAATGTAAAGTGGATCAAAAGAGAACAAGAATGAATGATGGATAAACCTGTGCAAGAATGAAAAAATATAACCAAGAATAATGTTAGGCAAGATCTAAAAAGTCCCCAAAATGGAAATCCTCCAAGAAATGAGAAGGTAACAAGTTTTTAGCTCTGTTACCTGTCATTCATCTATAAAACCCTTGCGCAAACTTTATCAATTTTAATTAATAACCCCAATGAAATTCCAGAATGGATCAGTGAAGGTATTACATATCTCCTACCAGAAATAGGCGAAACAGATAATTCAATAACATGTCTGTCCACTACATATAATTTGATCGCGTCTGTCCTGACGATCTGTACTTACTCTTTCTTGATGAAAACAACATTCTTCCCTTGGAACAGAAGGAATGTAGAAGAGATTCATATGGATGCAAAGATCAACAATTGATAAATAAAATGATACTGAAAAATTACAGGGAAAAAAAGTAGAAATTTCAGCAAAACTTGGATAGATTACCGTAAAGCCTTTGATAGTGTGACATACTCTTGGATCATTAAGGATTTGGAAATGTACAAATGGTTATAGTAAACTTCCTTAAATTTAGTAGGGGTTGGGAGTGTGAAAAACCACTTTATACCTAAATCACACCATAGGCACCGCCACATCCAATTGCCTGAATATCCGACAATGAATATTTCAAGGAGATTGTTACCCCTTTCTGTTTATCTCGAATCTTCCTTTCGCATGAACTAAACTATGTCTACTGTAATAACTATATATACAAAATCAAAAAGGAAGCATTTAATCACCTACTCAACATGGCTGATCTCAAGCTATTTACCAAAGACAACAATGAGTTGAAGGGTCTACTCCATATCGTAAAATGTCACAAGATTAGGGAACTGAAACAAGAAGAGGCTTATAAATACCAAGGAGTCAGCGAAGGAAATAGAAAAGAGCATACCCAAATGAAGGTTAAAGTAAGAAAAGAACACTCCAGGAATGTACGTCTGGTGTTAAATACCGAATTGAAATCACAAAACAGAATATCAGTCATAAACAACTTGACTCTGCCTATAGTGCCATACAGTTTCAACATCCTTAACTGGACAATAGCTGACATTAAGCGAATGAATGCCAAAACGAAAAAGCTTCTCACTCGCCATCGTATGCATCATGCCAAGACTGATGTTGATCGTCTGTGTCCAGATCCGAAGGAGGCAGAGAATTAGTTCAACTAGAACCGTCTTACAAAACTACAACAATCGGTCTTCAAAGATATCTGAAAACTACAGAAAACTGAATGTTATGTGACAAAGAATGTGGAAGAAATAAGAAACTGTATCCATTAATAAAGGAAGCCAAAAAATTCAAAATGGAATTGCAAGTGGATGAAAAAGTTCAAGTAAACCATAATGCATCTAGTACAGTGGCAAAGAACCTAAAATAGAAATCAAAACTAATGCAATGGACCAAGTGCAGAAACGATGGCAAGATAAGAATCTTCATAGTCAATACTCTGCCCTTTCCAAAAGCTGATGTAGACAAACCCCATACCCATCAGTGGTTACACAGTGCAGGGTTAAATAATGAAACCGAAAGTTTTATTCTTGTTGCACAGGGAAAATTCCTGCCAACTAGAAATTATCAAGCGCACATACCGAAAAATTGTGTTAATCTGTTAATTCTGTGATAAATATCCAGAAACATTTGACCATCTTGTATCTGTTAGCATCCACTGAATATAAAACTCGGCATGATAGAGTGGGCTAATATCTGCACTGAAAGATCAGAAACTTTTACGGAAAAGCAACATCAATTTAACTGCTATGGACATCACCCAGACCCGGGTACGGAGATATGACTTGTAACAGTTTTATGGGACTTTACAATACGCACAGATAGAACAATCAAAGCTAATCGCCCAGACATCGTGATCAAAGGCCACAAAAACAAAATGTGCTTTCTTACTGACATTGCATTTCCTACAGACTGTAACATATCTTTGCAGATCTTCAAAAACCTATCAAAATACAAGGATTTTGAAGCGGAAATCTAAAAAAAATGACACGTAAAGGGATCAATAATTCTAGTTCTGGTTGGAGCTCCGGATTCGATTGATAGTCCACGCCTTAAAGAAATACAAAAATTTGTACTCACAAGTAAGGCTCACACCTTACGAAGGGCTTTATCTATGGAAAACGTATTTGTTCTTACGTTAAGTATTTTTCTTTCTTTTTTTTTTTACGAAAATACTCAGTGAAAATGTCATGATGCTATTTCTGACACGGAAGGAAATGAGTATACAACAGAAAGAAGAAGAAGAAGAAGAAATCATATCACTCTCTGTCTGTCTGTCTGTCTGTCTCTCTCTCTCTCTCTATCTCTCTCTCTCTCTCTCTCTCTATATATATATATATATATATATATATATATATATAGTTGACACTGGTATCAAACCGAGCGACGACAGTCTCTATCATGCTTGAATGTAATCTTCAGGACATCTGGTGATCACTTTTTATACGCTCTAAACCTGATACTTATAAACTTTAACCCATAAACCCTTTTATATATATATATATATATATATATATATATATATATAGGTATAGGTATAGATTTAGGTAAATGAAATAGCTAGATACCTTGTGCCTGATGCGTTGGGTAAACCCCAAAACTTAAGTCGAACATCAAACGTATATATATATATATATATATATATATATATATATATATATATATATATATATATATATATGTGTGTGTGTGTGTGTGTGTGTGTGTGTATGTGTGTGTTAAAATTGTATTTGTTGAAATACTTTGAAATAATTTACAATTGAGTATATATAGGTTTGGAAACAGTTGCTATATAACATTTGAATGTTCCAATGTCTAAATATAAATTGGTTTTTACATACAAAATGCATGTTTCTGTGTTTGCGTATGTATCCGCTACCCGTTATGCATCATTTCTATTTGGCAAGAGTGTAAAAAAAGAAAGGCGCCTCAGTTGTTGACCTAAAATGTTTCATCATAAGCTCATCAAAATATTAATGTAACAACTATACTGCAAAGACGTCCAACGCTGCCACATCTGCGCAAGGAAATGTAAGACCATGGGTGGAGGGGGGGGTCTAAAAAGCCACATCTGGCCATATTTGAGGGCGGATCAGGCATTGACATTGCCCGAAATCGAGTCGCAGATATCATGTATGTATTTAGACGAGGTTCTGTTCAAAAGGCTCGAAATTGCTACTTCAAGTTAGCATAGAATATAAATATGTGGAAAATATCTATCTATCTATCTATCTATCTATCTATCTATCTATCTATCTATCACAGTCTGTTCACTATCTCTCTCTCTCTCTCTCTCTCTCTCTCTCTATATATATATATATATATATATATATATATATATATATATATATATCCTGCGTGTGTTACTATGCATGTTTGTTGGATGAAGAGAACACAAAAGCATATTAAAAAACTTCTAACTGCAGCTTTATTCTTTTAGCCAAAAGGACTTAAAGACCTGATGTTTTTTTTTGTTTTGTTTTTTTTTAATTTCTTCCTTCATTTTTTTCATTTCTTTAAATAACCCTGCAGGCCTAATTTCACTCTTAGATTACATTGAATAATATACGACAAGAGAAGCCCATCTTAGACATGTTAGATCGTCTGGGCGGGGACTAATGTGCACTCGGTGACCTCATCAAGGAAGTAGCAAGCAAATATCTCTTGAATGAAAAGTAGACCAATCCGCGCACGCATGCGTACAAGAACATATACGCGCACACATTCATGCGATCGCACTGCACCTTTTAAATAAACACATTAGACACACACATAGACACACACATAGACACACACTAAAACAAGTCTCTTTGTAAATAAATAAAAAACAAAAACAGGTATGATTAGACATTCACATGCACATAGGTGGCACGATTTCAGAAGGTAGGTAGACTTGGCATCTTCTCTGTGTAAAAATGTTTTTTTTTAGACGAAATAAATATCGTCAATAAAAGTAGAAAAAATGATTTTTGCACCTGCAGAAACAGAACAAAATTTGATTGATGGTGTGAGGGGGTGTCCAACGATTATTTTTGGCAAAAAGGGCAGAATAACACGGAGGAAGATATATTTTGAATATTCATTAGTTTATGATTTAATTTATTCATGAAAAAGGAATGTTGTACGAATAGTTGACATAAATTTAACACCAATCGTAACAGGCCTTTTATTATTTTGAAACTTTAAAATAAGATTTGAACACTTACTTAATATCTGCATTTTAAAGATAAGTATTGTTCTGTTTCGAATGTTTTTTATTACTTTTTTAATAAAATATTCTGTAGATAAATGGTTGATAATTTAAAAAAATATATATTTTCATTATTTAATTACTCAATGTAATCTATCTATCTATCTATCTATCCCAGTATTTCCGTAGTTTATCTATATATCTAGCTAGCTATCTTCATTTATCTCTCCTTCTGGACAATTCTGAACTGTTCCTCTACAATAATTATGTCTTTAATAATTGCAAAATATAACGTCTAACAAGGAAATTTCAAGATGTGTTTGCTGCCACAATTCAATTCAATTCAAATCAATAAAATATTAACCCTTTTAATCTTTTACTTGATTCTGTTATTTTACTTTATTTCTGTGGCCAGTATCAACATAATTATTTGCCTTATTTCTGTGGCCAGTATCAAAATGAATGTTTATGAAGTTATGATGAATGGCATCAACAATTTCTGTTTCGTTTTGACTTTTTCGAACATCATTTGAATTCCCATGCTGACGAGGAAACCTGTTCTTCGTATTCTTGCCGTTCCTTGCTAACCTCGTTGTTCTGGAATAGTTTTCATGCTCTTAAGAACTCTGAAAGTTTTTCTAATAATCTAATAATGCTACGATCACCAGATCAAAATTAATCACATGTATACACTATCAGCCATATATCGATGTGTACTTGAACATTATTATATTACATTATTATATTACATTATTCGGACTATTGTCCTCATCTTTGTTGCCATATTTATCACCACGTTTCAGCTGCTGTACGCTCCGGCCTTCTTCAGGTGGTTCGAATGTCAAACTGAACCCTTTATTTCGCTCACTGGGGTATATTATTCTAGTTCCACGTGTTATGTCTAATGAATGTCAGTTATCAGTTATCTCCTGTTAATTCCCCTCTCCAAGTTCTCCACTAAACTCACATTGAACTCACACTTTGGGTCCTGTCACTGGATCTAACTAACGCCTTTATCCACTGTGCCATGTGTCCTTGAGAATATCTGTGTATGAATTTTTGGATAGTATAAATGTTTTCAGCAACATTTTTTTACCAGTGCTCATATTGCAATTTTTGCTGTTATCATTGCATTTTTTTCCAGAACTCATATTGCAATTTTCGTTGTTATTATCGCTTTTCTCAGACACTCCTTATTACTGGTTCCCACATTGTATTCATTTCTATGCATTTTGTGGTCTAGTATATGTGCTGATTCCTTACGTTTACGAATTTTCCAATGATGTTCTTTGTCCATGATTTCAACCTGATCCCACAGAGGGCGGTGATCTCCCTTTTCTCTCCATATGTGGTCAGCCAAGGCTGATTTCTTCACTTCCCTCCGTGTTACTGCTTTCTGGTGTTCTTGAAGACTTACCTTAAGGGGGCGGCCTTTATATTTCTTTCTGCAGCTGCACGGGATGGCGTACACACAGTCTTTAGTCATGTTCTCCTCTATGGGGGGTCTTACTCGGGAGAGATATCTGCGAAGTGTCCTCCAGCTTTTGAAGATTGTTCTGATGTTAAATGGACTAAGTATTTATTTAAATCAATGCTGTGTTTTTTTTTTTAAATAAACAGTATTAATTACATTTACCGGCTTAAATGTTCGAGAAATTTCGTAGAAAATATTCCCTTCTCCGATAGGAGTCGCACCCCAAAGAGAACTGGCAGTAGATTTGATGGTTTGTAGAATTTGTGGATCCTATCATCAATTTTTAGTTCAGTGGCTACTTTCTATTGATGCTATTTTCCCAGTTATTGGGTACCTTTTTATAAAACTTATTGACTTCCTTGTTAATGGCTTTATGGTAGATATCTGCATCGACTTTGTAATGGTTACCCGTCTCATCTGCTTTCTAATGGTTACCCGTCTCATCTGCTTTGCAATGGTTACCCGGCTTATATGCATTGGTGATTATTTTGTCGGATCACAGAAACGTCTTTTCGCATTTTTGCTGTATATTGTTGGTAATATTAGCGAATTTAATTTTGTCTATTACGGAGAATAGATCTTTTTCGAAGTCCAATAATAGATTGTCACATGAAGGTGTTTTTTAGGACTTAAATCCGTAAAGTTCGGCATCTTTTGAGTTGTTACACTCGTTCTTGTGATTAAAGAAGAATTCCTACCTCATTCTTTTTATGACGCTCTCGATCTTGTGTAAAAGGGTCAGCTTATAAGATCTTTTATCAGGAGCCACGATTTTCTTTGTAGAGTAGTCCAAGTAAATTGGTTCTATAATCCGGTTATGGTTAGGATACAAAGTATAAATACTTTATAAAACTTATAACAGTGCTTAACTAAAAAGAGTCAAACGTAATTATAATTATAATTTATCGAACATAGAGAGAGAGAGAGAGTGAGTGAGTGAGTGAGTGAGTGAGTTAGTGAGTGTGTGAGAGAAACATAGAGAAATGGATACATATGAATAACCACATTTGTAAAAAATACTAAATTAAGTTAATATCTAATTACATATCAACATGTTTGATACAGTGTTCACAAAATATATATATATATATATGTGTGTGTGTGTGTGTGTGTGTGTGTGTGTGTGTGTGCTACTGAAATAACTCCCACATTATAATTATATGTGAGGTATATGTCGGAGGTATTTTTACCCCACCCTATATATATATATATATATATATATATATATATATATGTATGTGTGTGTGTATTGTGTGTGTGGTGCTGCTGAAATAACTCCCACGTTACAATTATATGTGAGGTATATGTAGGAGGTATTTTGACCCCCTATATATATATATATATATATATATATATATATATATATATATATATATATATATATATATAGGGGGTAGCACATAAAGTGCCGTTGGGATGAAGCTCAATGTATCCATCATGATACCTTGTATAATATGGGTATATCAGGCACATGCATCAGAACCAAATGCGCGCGCGATATGGTTACCGGTTTTGATAAAAGCAGCGGACAACACTGAAGATGGGGCTCTAGTTAGACATACAATAAAGTCTGTTTACTGTGTCCGCTCACACGATCTACGATTGAAGGTGATCTCAAGTATTTAGACATGACTACCAAGTTGCCTTGTCTGCATCAGCCTTCAAACAAGGTGACACTCGACCATAATGCTTCCCCACTACTTCCGCTCATGAACAGAAATCCACTGCACATCAGCCTATAGAGAGCGGGAGACAGGTCCAATTAGATAGGGTCTGTTAAATGATACGCTAATCTGTGCAACTGAACAGGATATTAATTTTACCTCATCTTAATTCACCAAAAGAAATCCTATATTTGTTAATAACGCCAATCAGTTAAGATTAGAAGTCATACCTTTGTAGTAACAGCGTATCAATGTACAGTGTTAGCATCAACTGAATATAAAACTCAGAATGACAGAATGGGCCAATATCTGCACTGGAATATCTGCAACTTTTACGGAAAGGAAACTGCAAAAAACTTGTATGAACATCACCCAAATGCGGTTAGAGACATAGCACTTCTAACAATTTTATGGGACTTTATAATCCACAGAGACCGAATAATCAAAGCTAATTTCCCAGATATCATGATCAAAGACCACAAGAATGTACTTTCTTATTGACATGTCAGTCCCTGCAGAATGTAATATATCTTTGAATATCTTCAAAAAACTATCAAAATACAAGGATGTAGAAGTTTCAAAACTGTGGCCCATGAGGACATCAATAATTCCAGTTGTATTTGGAGCTCCTCGGTTTGATTGGAAAGCCTTTTGAAGGGATCCTTGTTAGCCCATGCCTTAAAGAAATACAAAAAATTGTACTCACAAGTACAACTCACACCTTAAGAAGGGTTTTATCTATATAAAAAGTATGTGGTCATAGGTTAACTCTCTTTTTTTCCTGAGGTGGGAAGCTATTTTGCCGGTAAAATAGACATGCTTTTAAGCTTATTTTACTGGTCTCGGTAACAAATGCCCCCCAGGCAATTTTGCCTGTAAATATTTTTATTTTTATGAAAGCAGGTAATGTTAAAAATAAAAAAACACAAATTTAACACATGAGTTTATTTATTTTCCCTATCAATTGTTAAGACAATTTAAAAACTTTCTATCATCAATTGTTAAAACGTAAGTTAACATCATTTATTCATTGCCAATTATTAAAAGAAATATAGAAATCTCTAAATATTTTAAGCACTTCAGGTATAACAGTCTTTGCAAATCCAAAACTTGCCCTTGGGAATGGTTCTCTTGCCAATGCACCCACTGAAGACAACAGTCACTGTCCACGGAATTCAAGGTGTTCAGGTCCTGCCTACACAGCACACACAATCAC
>CAHIKZ030000334.1:430000-615000 GCA_903632075.3 Acanthosepion pharaonis | reverse complement strand
TTTTGTTGTTTTGTTTTTCTTTTGTTGGTTTTTGTTTCCGATGTTTTCAATTTTCATTCCTTCTCTGTCGTTATTTTTTTCACCATTGCTATTAATTATCAAACTTTTTCATTCAACCCCCTCCCCCCCATCTTGTTTACCCACTGTTACTTATCAATGCTGGAAAATTAATAGTGAATTAAGGATTACAGTGTAACCCGGATATAAGAGAGATGTCGGGACCGGAGAAGAAGTCTCTTCTATCCGGGTTTCTCTTATATCAGGGTCTCTTATATCCGGGTTACACTGTATCATCCGATTTTTTTAATTTCGTAGTAGACATCACATCTTATACTAAGTCATAACTTAATATGAATTCGTTCGTATTTTATGTGCTTTTTGTTTTGTTTTCTTTTTCTTTACAAGTTAATAGGAATAAACAAGATCATCTATCGTCCGGTCCGCACTCCTTTATGTCTATTGAACAGGAGCAGAGGTTCATCCCTTGTTCCCTGTTTAGA
This sequence comes from Acanthosepion pharaonis, assembly GCA_903632075.3. Lineage (NCBI taxonomy): Eukaryota > Metazoa > Mollusca > Cephalopoda > Sepiida > Sepiidae > Acanthosepion > Acanthosepion pharaonis. The sequence goes on along the minus strand of CAHIKZ030000334.1, from coordinate 614,500 downwards.
ATATGGTTTACCGATTCTCTTTCTTTATTTTACTAGAGCTACAATAATTTAACTGTCTTAATTTTTTGGTGATCATACTGGCCAGTGTATCTGATTTTCCATTATGAGGGTTCAGGCTTGGCAGTTTGCTGGTTGCTGTTTCCGACTGGTCGTTAGGAGCCCAAAAACACTTTGGTAGCGCTTAGACAGGCTGCTCTAATCAACAGTCGCATAATATCGGGGTATCTTTAGTGCCATGTTTCGCATGGGTAGGTGACCCTGCATTTATTTCCTGTTGGCAACCCATAGGCCACATTATGTTCTGTTCTCAGCCACACTCTGGCTGGTTTCTATTGACATTGACGACAGATGGTGAAAATTATAGTGGTCTTTAAATAAATATCATGGGAAAAACAAAAAGAAATAAAACTAAAACAGTAAACAAAAAAAAAACACCTACCATGCCTCGAACTTTCTTTCTCCAATATTCGTGGTATCTGTTCCAACTTCTGCAGCGTAGAATCTTTTCTATGAGAACGGTCTCCAGATATCTTTACTATTTGTGAAACCTACTTAAATTCTTCCATTGCTAACAATGAATTCTTGCTTCCAGTATATCTTCCCCTTTGTCGAAAAGATTCCAGCATTCACATGCATGGCCTTGGTGTTTACATCCGGGATAATCTTCCGATGGCACATTACTCTTTCATGTGCTTCCGTCTTTCGCTACTAAACTCTGTTAGCTATCTCTTTTTTTTCCTTTATCACCCCCCCCACCTTTTCCTAAGATTACAGTATATTAGACGCAATAGCTGACAGTATAGAAAAGGAACATTCTCTCCATCCATTTGCGAACATCTTTGTCTTCGGTGACTTTAATGCTCACCATGACACGTGCCTGAAACATTCTAAAGGTACTGATGATGACGGTATTCAGACATTAATTTTTTCCATTGCCCAATTTCCTAATCGTTTCCCTAACCAAACCCGAGCAACAAGCATCTCTGCTTGATTTACTTTTCACCTCCTCTCCTCGCTGCTCTTGCCTAGCTTCCCAATTCTCTGTCGTCTTGGGAAATCGGGCAACTCTGTGACATCCATTGATATTTCGTTCCAGTCATCCATTAAATAGTAAACCGCTATCTATATGACCTCTTTCCGTTACCAGCAGGCAGATTGGGACTCACTTCGTGATTTTCTCCGTGGGGCTCCATATTTAAACTCCCAATTGAATATTGTACCACTGGGGTTTCATCCTTGGTCAAAGCTATCATGGACGCTTTCATTCCTTCTTGGAAATAACAAATGAAACTTCAATATCTATCCTCTCTCATCCTCTATCTTCTTGAACCCCGTTCATCTTTTATCCTTTGCCCTCGCCCCCGCATACCCCGTCTTTTCTCTCACTTCCACTCTCTGTAATCCTCTGTGTACTAATGCCATTTCCGCCTTGCTTGGGGCGAAATGATTACAAAATAATAAAAACGAAAAAAAAAAAAAAAAACAACGTAGACCGTATACAAAGATTTATATCGAATTAAGTGCTTAAATAAAGTTTTTATTCGCAAAGTATAATCGAAGAAAAGTCGAATTCGATCGAGTATTTTCGGACTTATAAGGTTTTTTTGTTTTCAATAGTAATTCATTGTAATAACAAAGAATGAACGGTTACGTGAGTTTCCGAGGAGGCAAGTTAATTATACAGCGTATTTCAAAAGTCTATGTTATATTCTAAGAACTCTTATATCACAACAAGGGTACCTCGACGTTAGAAATTTTGTCTTGCTGGATCAACTGCGACTGAGTAGTGAGTTCGATCCCCACTGGGTGCCCCATACTTTCGGCCTTGTGCCACATCTAAGCCGATCTTAGAAAATCACTCTATCATGAACAACAAATGGAATGATTGAACTGGTGCTAAAAGTGTCAAGTTTTCTTCTGTTATTTTTAATTTAATTAACCTTCGCCATGAATTTTGCACAGAAATGCTAAAGAGATTGGAAGACCGGCATGTTTTTAGCGATGAGGCGACCTTCTATGTAAGTGGCAAAGTTAACAAGCATAACACACACATATGGGAAAATGAGAACACTCGTGTAAATCTTGATCATGTGCGAGATTCCCCAAAGGTAAATGTGTTCTTTTCCATGTCAAAGAAACGTGTGTATAAACCATTCTTCTTTGAAGAAGGAACAGTCAATGGCGAAACGTATCTTGCCATGCTGCAAATCTGGTTGATGGGAAAATTGCATAAGGAGGGGTCTGCAGACTTTCTTTTCTACACAGGATAGTTCACCACCTCACTGGCGTCTTAAAGTTAGACAGTATCTGAAAACCACTCTGCCTGTCAAATGGGTCGGACGTTCTGGACAAACTGATCGCGTTTTCCTGCGATGGCCACCTAGGTTTCCAGACCTTACAACCTGTGACCTCTTCTGGGTGTATGTGAAAGGCCTCATGTACGTACCTCCCCTTCCCAGAGACAGGGATGATCTGAAGACGTGAATGCCTGAAGCCTTGGCAACCATCGACAACGCTATGTTTGGTCGCGTTTGGCAAGAACTGGATTATCGTTTGGATGTGTGTCTTGTAACCCGCGGCGCTCACACTGAACACCTTTAAAAACCTGTACAGAAACGTGGAGATATTAGCTTTCGGGAAATATAAATTGTGTTTTAATATCCTCAATAGTTATTAAGATATACAGTGTCATAATGTAATGTGGCACAAACTTTGGAAAGACCCTGTATATTAAATTAAATAATAAATAACTTCAAAAATGTGACTACAGTTTAGAAAAAAAGTCAATAGCAATGAAATTTAAATCAAGTAAAACCTTTAGATACTTCTTTATAAAAAGTTTAATATCAAGTTCGGTTTTCATCAGAATTGGAATTGATAATGTTTAATTAAGCTGTAATTAATTCGAAAGAGGATATTAAGCCTATTTCAAATGTTGATTTGTACAGAAGGTCGCCTATTCGATATATTGCACAGCTAGCATTCCCGAGTACCCTTTAAGATCCCACTTGATATAAATAAAACCTATAAACATTATATAAATATCTACCTGCCCCCACAGAAACACAATACGTAAAGTTTAAAATGAATTTTAAGAGAGAAAAATCTTTCTTAGAGCTTTTATTTTAGTTGTAATTCCAAGCTAATAAATTAAATATAATATTTCCAATAAGCAAAACACATCGCTGTATTTCGAAAACTATTTTAAATTGATATGGATAAAGGAACTGATTAAATAAACGGTTTATTGTGCTCGGAAACAAGTTTTGTTTAAGTACAGATAAATATTTTATAAATATAGATTAAAACGACTAAGGGAAGTAATCACTCATGAATTTACTAACTTAAGTTGATTTACCTCCTTTCTCACTACAGCTGGGACAGGAAATATATAAATAAATACAGTGATAATTCTTATATGATTCGGTATATATACATATATATATATATATATATATATATATATGAAGAAAAATATACTGAAAAAACAAACAAAAATCCTAATATGCGATTATACTTGTTTAATGTCAACGTCGGACGTTTCGGACCTGGCTTCTTTAATATTTCCCCTTTTCTAGCAAGATTAATGCTCGACAAACGTACATATAAGTTTTAGATTAAAATTAAATTCTTTTCGTTTTTCATTCAAAATACTCAAATTTTAGGAATACGTTTTCACAACATCGCCGACGTGACGACGACGTGATCATATTTAAACGGAACGCTGATCTTATAAAAGATTTCAGTTATCTGTTTGGATTGGTATTGCTTTTATGTCCATCGTCTTTTTCATGTTGAATTGTATATGGTCTATGTTCATTATGTTTTATGAATATGTCCTGAAGATGGTCTATTAGACCGAAACGTCTTCATACTGTCGGATCTATATCCATATATTTGCTTACATACATATACATATATATATATATATATATATATATATATATATATATATATATATATATACGGGTGTAAAAAGCAAAATTGTCAAAATCGTGCAACAGCACGGATAATTGTTCATCCCACAATATGTTTAATATCTAAAAAAAAAACAAAAAAAAAAAAACACTAAATTGATTGAGTTTCTTTTTTCTAGATTTTCAGATAAGACATTTAGCCATCTTGACACTATTTGTCGGAAGAATCACTGAAAATCCCTTTGAGTTATTCAGCTAGAAAATGAACAGGTTAAAATCGTTTTGTGCCAGCCGCACTGTCTTCACAACTGAACAATGGTGAGAGGAAAAAATCATCCCGGCCTTCAATAATAGTGCCAATATTCATACTCTTGCTTCCATCTTCAAAGTCCATTCAAGAACCATCAAGAGAACTGTGAATAAGTTTAAAACAGCGGGGGCAGTAGAGAGGAAAACTGGATCAAGATGTCACAACACGAAGAGTGACCATCATTTCAACTTAGAACTAAAGAGATCAATTTAAGAAATTCAACTCAGTCCATAAGACGTTTTGCACGTGAGAGAAGAGTTTCAGCTATGACAGTACAAAGAGCAGCGAAAAAAGACTTGAAAATGAAATCGTACGTGAAACCTGTGTGGCACCTTGTTACTTCAGGACAGAATGTTAGAAGGTTAGAGAGGGCGAAGATCATATTGAATAAGTTTGAAAATGATCCTGGAATAATATATGTATATTTGAACTTAATTTCAATTTTTATGAGCTTCCGATCGTTAGCTATCGTTAATTAATGATGAACATGTGATTTTCGTTTATGATCTATTTTATCACAATTCTTCTGTTAAGCTTGAGGAGTAATTATACATTCTCATTGCTCAAAGTAGAGTCCAATAGTGTTATAAAAACCTCGGAGAATTCCAGTAAGATATCTTTAATCATTTCTAAGATACAACGGTTCAAAGCTTAATCGAACAATATTGCTGTTACACATATATATATATATATATATATATATATATATATATATATATATATATATATATATATATATATACGCACATATATCATGTATTTCAATATACCGTCTTCTTTAGTGAATGATATTTTACTTAATGTGGGCTGTTCATTTTGTATAACAAAAGGTTCTGGGATTTCACTGGGTGCTGTAGAGTATTTTGGTATTATCCACTAATATTTATCTTATGCAGATAATAGTCTTTTGGGTGTTTCGATAGGTGATCGGTCAATCTGTGTGTTAGTTTGGTACATGCACACACAATGTTTCTTTTTGGGCAATTCTTTTTAATCAAACTTTTTGCGATTATATATATATATATATATATATATATATACACACACATACACACAAATACCTACGTTTAGGTGTGTGACTTAAGTTTCGCTGGTTTTCCAGCTCATCGGGCACAAAGTATATCTTATGTTTCTGTATGTATTAATGTATGTGGTAGACATTCATCTGTGTCGCGAGATAATGGTAGCATCCCGTTTGTTCTAAAGTTTAGCCCTTTAACAGTCCAGTCTTTATACAGAAGTCTCTTTTGTAAGTGTGACAGACGCATCTGGAATATGAAATGAAGTTCTAAGATTTCTCTCTCTGCTTTTTGCATTGTCTTCTGATCTACAACTGTCGATTTCGCTCTCCTTCATGACTCCTCCTTGAACAGAGAGCCAGAGTCCGCGATCATCTGTTAGCTGTTCCCAGCCTATGCCTGTGAGTTTCAGCTCCCTCTTGTCGCCGTCCTTGAAACGTAGTACAGGGTAGCCTCTAGTTGTAATGAAAATAAACCAAAATTAAAATCAAAGGAGTGCTGCTCAAATGTAATAACTGACAATGCTTCATCTAATAAAAACTGAAGATGGAAGTAAATGCTAATCAAAAATTAATAATAATAGTTGACAATGCTTCATCTAATAAAAATGATATTGCTTTCACCGTAGACAGACTGACTGTGTAGTTGCACAGAAAAGCAAAGGAAATTACGATGAAAGAAATACAAGTCAAAAATAAATAACAGCTTAATTATTAAATAGGCGTCAACGTTAATATGATGATTGACAAACTGGTCTCGCAGACATATTCGCAAGTGTAGTGAATTTGATACTCACTAAGTTCCCCACTATTGCAGCCTTGTGTCAAACGAATCTAAGTTTAATAAATAATTGCGAAAACGATTCATGTCCGTACATCAAAGCTTCGTAGGTCGGATGTTGATAAATGGCGGAGTAAAGCGTTGGAAGGCGTTGTAAAATACGGTGGTCTGAAAGAAGAACCATTTGTAATTAGATGTTTCTTTTTCCTTTCGGCGATCACTTAATAAAAGACTTGGCTTTGTCGGAAGAATGAAAAAGAAGGTGGATGATTTCAAACATTCCTGGCTTTTAGATCTTTTTATCTTATTCTCCTGAAAACTTATGGCGCCGGTCGGAACAACACGAGTGGGGCGGAGTTGTACGTGGTTTAGGCTGGGCGTTGGAGGTGACTACGAGAGGACAAGACCTTGTTGATCCTTATTGTTAGATGGCTTAATTTAAGACTAAACAAATCATTTACACTAGCTCATTCAATAACAATGACTGTTTCTTTTATGTGTAAATATCTCCAGACTTTTGCGTTCACTAACGTATAACAGTGATAAATTGACTTCTTTGGATTGAGTGTAGAAAAATGATAGCCCATTTAGAAATTTATTACGTTGTCAACTTAAAACATATTATTACATTGTTATTATAAATTAATTTACCTATGCCGTAAAAGTAACAGCGTATTTTGTTAAACCTTTGCTATTATTAGATTTTTACATAAGTGATATCCAAGGTTTAAAGTTAAGTACCTCCACAGATTCGCGATACTTAAAGTGGAAAATGAATTTTAAAAAATGAAAAATCTTTATTGAAGGTTTTAGTTTTAATTTCAAGCTAATAGATTAGATTTAATATTTCCAATAAGCAAAATACTTTGCTGTATTTCAAACCGAATCTAAATTGACTGGAAGGAGTGCATTTTCTAAAATATCTGATTTCATCACCATTTTGAATCCTTGTTTATCGCAATGTAATTCTCTTTATTGAAAAAATTTTCAAAAATAAAATAAACTCTTCTGAAAATTTATTTGAGAATATTAGCAGATTTAAAGTATAATTAAACTGATTTGAAACAAATATTATTTACTTTAAATTTAACATGCCGTAGAAATGCATTTAACACGGCGGTAACTGTTTATTTAAGTTGTTGACATGTTGACAGCTTTCAAAGATAAAATTTACTTTTCTCAAATTTTATTTGAGAAATATTAGCTGATTTAAAGTTTAATTAATCTGATCTGAAACAAATATTACTTACTTCTAGTTTAAAATATAGCAGAAAAGTATTTTTTAGCACAGAGGTGATGGTTTTTTATGGGGTGTTGACACATTTTTATTGATAACCAAGCGTTTGGCATTTTAAGTAAAGGGCATTTAACTGCAATAATTGCTTGAATACAACGTGAACGCTTTTTTTTATAGAATTTTTAACTACCCAGTAATATTAAAAATTAGGAAAAATATTCTAAGTAATCTAATATTTTATTGAATTTTAGGTACTTTCGCTTATTTAGTCTTATTTATGAGGACGGTTGTTGAGTAGATTTTAGAAAATTACCAATAAATTTTGCATTTACTATAGTTACCACTCTTGTTTACTGCTAATGTCGTGAATGGACGACTGTATTTACAAAAATCGGCACGTCTACACACACACACACACACACACAAAATATTCTAAATTCTGTTTAAAATATTAGGGGTCGTTGAATTGTAGTAAACTTTTCCATTTATCATTAGTAAATATAGTTTTTACTTATAAAAATATCACCTAACCGCTTCAAATTCATACAGAATATCAAAAGATTTAAAAATATAAATTATTTTAATTACAATTTTTTAAAAATTAATACAATTCTGGTAAAAATTCATTATTCATCCAAAAAAATTTTTCTTACGACAATAATGTCCATAATATTCACAAAAGCAATTAGAAGCTTTTGTAATTAAATAATCTCTTAGTTTTATCACATCATTTATTTTACGATTCAGAACAGATTTTCTCTAACTGAGTGTCCTTTTTGACAGAAAGAAATTTATTTAAATTTTCCAAGGACTTGTGCTTATAACTAATATAAATATTAAACTCGACAAAAATGAATTTCCTGAAATTTCATAAAGTTAAATAAATGTGTGTCTGTGGGGTGGGAACAACAGACGTAAATAAGATTTTTACTAAAATTTTCTAAAACAACTCTTTCTAAAATAGTTTCATATCATGTGTAAAAGTTTCATTAAAATTCGACAATTAAGTCATTTTTGCAAGAATTTCTGAATCGTGTATTTTCACCACAAAAATAATCAATAAAATTTCCATAATAATTTATGGTCACCCGTTGATGCAAGAAGAATAAAAAAAATTTAACCAAAGTTTTAAAGGCTCTACAAAGGATTAAAAATATAATTTAATAATAATAAAATACTTTGGTCTTTTCTCTTATTAATAATAATAATAACGGTTTAGACGCTAAACTTTCTTTTATTAGGCTTGAGGCATTTTTCATTATGTATGCTTATTTTTACTGAATCATTGACGGTACCTAATCTTTAAATATATCTTCCCAGTTACCGTAATCCGGTGTGTATAACACGCAGGTTTTTAATCCAAAATCGTGACCAAATATCTGCTGCGTCTTGTACTGTAGCTTAGAATTCAATTGCATTTTTTCCAAGACTAAAAACGGACAAAAGCGAAGGATTTGACGAAGACGATCTTCCAGTCTCAGATTACGGATGCCCATGAGCACAGAAATATGACCTGGAGTCATCACAAAAAGTATTTTTCAAGACTACACAAATAATTTCGATAGAAATAACCCAGATTCTCACAAAAGAAATAACACTAAACAAGCAAGTTAATATTTAGTCAATTCTGTTTCAATTTATTTTCTCAAAATCTATTGGAGATTTAGTGTTTTTAGATCGCAAGACCAACACTAATAATCACGTTCTTTTCGTAATGCTTACGATTCAGAAAAGTAAACAAAATGTCCCGGTATTTTTTGTTTTTTGGGGTCATTTCTTTTAGTAATTGTTATATTCCATGCTAATAGGGATATATACTTGACAAACATTGTGGATGAAATAAGTAAAGGTTTATTGTAAAAAACCAATACGATAAGAATAAAGGTAACAGTTTTGCACAAGGTCATTGCAAGTCAATCCAGTAGTGAGTGCTACTATTAGAAGGTCGGTAGTTCTCGCGTAAGTTTCAGTCGTTCTCAACAGATCCCAGCTAGAAATATTTACCAATCTTACCACAGGGTAGGATGTGGTACAAGGCCGAATTTAATGTGGAGCAATCCGAGCCCGCAGTCTCAACCAAAAATTCCCTGTAGACCCCGCATTAACAGGTTTGGGTCTGTCTAACTCCCCGGACGAGACTCTGCCCTTCGGCATAGCCTCGTCCGGGTTCCTCTCTGTCCGAAAGCAGAGAGTTCGACAACAGCTGAATAACAGATCCCAGCTAGACAATATTTACCAACCTCCACACGCGGGTAGGATGTGGCACAAGGCCGAATTTAATATGGGATAATCTGATCCCGTAGGCTCGGCCAAAATTTCCCCATAAACCCCGCATAAACGGGTTCGGGTCTGTCTACCTCCCCGGACTAGACTCTGCCCTTCAGGATAGCCTCTTCCAGGTTCCTCTCTGCTCGGAGGCTGAGAGATCGACAGCATAGCTGAAAAGATTTCAGCTAGAGTATCTAGCAACTGCCCCACGCAGTCACACGTGGCACAAGGCCGAATTTAATGTGGGTTTCCCGAGCGCATAGCCTCGGCAAAAAAATCCCCCTAGACGGATCTGCCTACCTCCTCGAACGAGACTCTGCCCTTCGGCATGGCCTCGTCTGGGTTCCTCTCTGCCTTTGGGCAGAGAGTTCGACAGTACAGCTGAAAAGATTTCAGCCGGACTGTGTAGTCTGTTGACTGACAGATACTTACCTATAGTTTATTTACTCATGGGAGTGACAGGTTATTCCATTACATCTGTAATTTTCTTTTCTGTAAAATCAAGTGCGTTTTATACATAAAAATAAACTTTCTTTCACCTGGAATTTCCCTGCTTTTTTACTGCATCTTATACTCCCTAGCGATCTATACACAAAGTTTTACACTATATTAATATATAGTAATTTGTGAGGATCAGTTTATTACTTAATAACAGTAGAAAACCGATCCCCCCACCCATTTTAAGTTCTGTATCATCTTATCGGGGATGTCTCAGAAGTCACCTTTATTAATTTCAATATTCAAAAATAGTTTTATACAGAATGAACATTCAATCATTGAAAATATATTTTCATTTAATTATGAAAAAATAAGCAACGTAAATGTCCTTCATTTTTTAGTTCACGCAGATGCACTCTTTCAATAACTTTCTCCATAACAGTGTTTAATGACTTCGGCTGCATTCCTGAAATTTCTGCTCAGATATTTTATCCTTGGGTTGCTGAATTGTCTATATTCTGTACACACCCCTTAAGGCATCCTCCCAGCAAAAAAATAACCAGATGGTGTCAGTTCAGGAGAATGTGGTCACCACAAAGCTTTGTGCTTTCACGAAATTAGATGAATACAAAATAAAATTCCATGATTTTGTTTCTTTGTTCAGTTGTGAAATTTTCCAGGGTTAATTTCCTTGCGTTAATATAAATTCTAAAATAATAATAAATAAAAAAAGAAATAAAAATATGAAAAGTCTGACTTGTTATAACATCTTTAAATACCAAGGTGATATTAGAGATACGTTTTATCAACCTTTTTATGTAAGTAGCTCTAAGGATTCATTAAAATATAAGCATACTATGATCGGAAAATTCCCCAAACTTAATAAAAACAAAGTTTTATCGTCAAATCCTTTATGTTATTATTTAAAGGAAAGACCAAAGGTTTTTTTTATCACTAAATTATATTCTTTGATCATTTTTATAACATTCTAAATTTTGGTTAAAAATCTTGTTTTTCTTGCGTCAGTATGGGACAAAAAAAATAGCGTCTTTTTTTTTTGCGGTGAAAATCTGGAAATGAAATAATGAATAATTTTCGGATTTTAATGAAACTTACAGGACATTCACACATGAATTTCGTCCCCACCATCCTTAAAACTTCTTTCTTAATGACATGATCCGTCCATGATATTCTCAACATTATTCAGTGCATGGGTTCTCCACAACTTTCTATCCGTTGTACCACTAAGCAATGTTTGACGCATTACTCTCCCACCGTTTCATGTTCTGCTATCCATTTGCCCAAGTTCATTAGGTATGTTACTTGCTGTTTCCCCCTTTCCCTTTTGTTTTCTATATGTTCTGTCAGTGTCAAATTCTTCAAGCCTTCTTTCCTCATTATGCGTCCCAGAATTTCAACTGTTTCTTTCTGATCCTAAGTAAAAGTGTATTTTTCATTCCCATTTTCCTTAAAACTTCCCTGTTAATCTCATGCTCCGTCCATGGTATTCTCAGCATCATTCAGGTCATGAGTTCTCCACAAATTCCTATCCGTTGTTTGACGCATTACTCTCCTACCCTGTTCGTGTTATGCGATCCATTTACACATGCTTGTTAAGTAGGTTATGCTCAGTTTCTCCTGTCCCTCTTGCCTCACTAGCGTTCCTATTACTCTAAAAAAGGGACAGCATATTTTAAGTAGTTCTTTCATTATTCTCTCTTCTTAATAAAGTTTTGTTTCTTTTTTCTTCTATTCTTTCACACTCTGTAATCCCTTGCAAACAATAAGAGATCGCGTGTAAATAATAAGTTCACATCCCAGAAATTCAGAAAAATATCTTTGTTTATTATATACATATTGACCATTACTAATCTAGAATCAATGAGATATGAATCTTTTTTCTTAATCAATTCACCCCAAGCAAGGCTATAATGCCACTAAAATGCAAGGGGTTACTGGGAGTGATACTGAAGGAAACATATTTTAGAAGGAACTGGAAACCCAATCCTAAACAGGAAAAGAGGGACAAACCTCTAGGGCAGGAATGTGAACCGGGCGATAGACGAACCTATCTACTCCCACTGAGGAAGAAAGAAAGAAATAATAAATAAATTTCAGAGATTAGTCAAAGACGTTAGAAGTATAAAATTGAAGTAGTCTTTAGGAGAAACCGGAAACCTAATCCTAAATTGGAAACAAGGGATAAACCGCTACTCCTATTCAATAGACCGGGGAGGAATGTGAACCGGGCGGTAGGCGACTCCTATTTGTAACGAACTGCAATAAATTATTTTACCAGCTTAATGATAGTTATGTTAGAATACACTTAAATCAAAAGATAACCACTTCATTGTACCTTTTAAAAATACCCTGAAAAGAAAATATGTGTTGGTTAATAATGGAAAAATAAAAATAAATTAAAAATCTAATGCAAAACTCATGGTGTTCACGCTTCACACAACAAGAAATACTTATTGTATCCATTTGCGCCATGACTGGGATTAAACCTCTGTAGTTTATAAGAAAAATGCATAAAAGACAAATAGAAATGACTAATCTAACACTACGCTTCATAAAGTCTAGATACCAAAGAGGAATGATGATCAGAACAATTACTCGGAAATATTTATAAAAAAAAAAAATAGGCACCGGGAAAATAGCTTATAGCGATAGAAAACTGACTGAAGCCGAGGTACCAGATCAGGACCAATAACAATGCAGATTCTACTTTGGATTTTATCAAGAATATCTAAATATATAGCAGGAGCAACAGACCAGATGTGGCAGCAATATTCAAAGCAATCAGACTTACTATTAAGACAAGAGTAAATACTTGTGTCATCAGCATTGATAACGAGTTGAGAACTGACGACATCAGGAATAGGCTAGCTCCTGCATAAGTCCCTTGATTGAGCCTTTGCCTCAAATATGACACTTCATGCATTGAGTACATATTAAATTTTTATTAAACTTGAACAATATTTTTCAAACAATTTTCACCAAAACAATGATATAAATTGTCTATTTGAAACTTATTGCAAAGCTGATAAACATTTTTGGTTTTCCCATTCGGGGTCACTACAAATAGTTTGTTTCCATTCCCAACCCCTGAACAACCAACATTGAGCTGTCCGTGAGAAGAGCAGGTTTTGAACTCAAAAGGAAGATCTGGAGGAATTAAGGAGCTTCTTGTAATTAAAGCTCTTTCCTCCTTTCCTGCACCAGTAAGGATCCTTGCTTCCAAGAGATCAGGTAGCATTTTCTTGACAATTAACCTTGTTCCATTACAAAGCTTTAGGGGATCGAGATTTCTCAATAGCATAACTGACACATTTTTTTTTTTAGTTCCAGCATCTGTGATAGCATTCCAGGAGGATTCAATGAGTTCAGGAATTCTATTGGATAATTAACTGCCTGCTCTTGTTCAACTTTCAACCAGTGTCAATGGAAAAGTACTTCATGCTTTCTTTTGGAATTTCTTGGAGAAATTTTCAGTTGATGCTATCGACAGTTTGATTCTTGGCCCTCTCACATAGCCAGTTTGAATTAAATGGTGTTTAATGTTTGGATAAAAATGGTTAATCAAGTCTTGGATACTTGCAACTGAAACTCCACACCCATCTAGAGTGAAACATCTCCATTTTGGTCCATTTAGATGGTTCCATTTCCAAGCTGCAACAACAAAACAGCAAATTTTCCTGCTTCAAGGTCACCTGTGATTCTAACTCTCATGTTTGTTTTCAGACTAAGTCTTTGAATATGGCTCCACAGAGTAGCACAGTGCTACCTTCCATGATTTCTGAATTCTGTCTAATGTCTTTGAGTGTTTAGTCCAGGGCCTCAAATGCTCACTTGTGTGTCATCGTACATTCATCCCAGACAATGAAGCTTGTCTCCTCCCAGTAGCTTAGTCAGATTGGTTCCTCTTTCGATGTTGCAAATAGGGGTTTCAATGCAGTTCAAATCTAATGGAAGTTTAAAGGTTCTGTGTGCTGTACGCCCTCCAGATAAGGGGACAGCAGCAATGCTCGGTGTACTTTTCTTTGGAGCCTCACTGCAGAAAAAAGAAGGTTATTTACGATAGTTTTACCAGTATCTCCAGGTGAATTCAAGAAGAAAATTCTTCCATTGTTGTTGTCGATGTCATCAAGGACCTTCTGAGACATTTGCTTTTGGTCTTGGTTCAACAGAGGCTCATTGTTTTGAACACATTGCCGCTTGTTCATCTATGTTGTATCCTGTTTTTCTTAAAATTTATCTGTTGATTTGTCCAGTTTTTCTGTTTGGATTTGACAGACCAAAATTGCTGAGATCTCTTTGAAGCAATCTACCACTTTGTCTTCAATTTCACACAGAGTTAAATTTGCAGTCTCAGGATTCAATTCCAATCCTGGATGAGCAAGTCTCATTTGAAGAAGATAAGATATTTAAAAGTTACAGAGTTGTGTCCATTTAATTGAAAACGTGTGACGCACAGATATTTTCGCATTTATTATATAGAAGATGAGATATAGAAGATAAAATTAGGAGAGTTGTGTCTCTTTAAATTGAAAAGTGTAACATTACAGACATTTTCGCATTTATTATATCGATATGAGGTGTATTTCAGCAGCAATAATTATTTCAAACATGTTTGGCCTAATAATATTAACAAGTTCTGTCTAGCAATTTAATAGACAAATGAAATTCCAACAAAAAATGGAACAGATGCATAGGGAGTTTCAAAACAAAATTCTGGAAATAACTGAGAAGAGGAAAGAGAAAAATCTGCAAAATGATTCTTTCCCGGAGAATACAATATGGAATTCAATTGAAATATTCACGTACAGTCCAGATGAAGAGATAACTTTTGAGGAGTATTATAAGAAATATACGGACGTGTATAACGAGGACTGCCACTCGTGGTCTGAAGTAAAGAAGGTTAGGCTTCTTTTAAGCAAATTAGGAATTGCTGAGCATAACAAATTGGTAAACTACATTTTACCGGAAAAAAAAACTAGCGAGTTAACATTTACCGAGGCGGTAAATATATTAAGTGAATTATTTAGTAAAAAGACATTTTTGTTTCACAAGAGGTGGAAATGTTTGAATCTGATGAAAGATGACGAACAAGACTATATAACGTACGCAGCCAATGTGAATAAGCATTGTGAAGAATTCAAGCTGGCAGAGTTATGCGCAGACAATTTTAAGTGCTTAGTGTTTGTTCAGGGGCTGGTATCGGAAAGAGACGCAGAGTTGAGAAAATTAGTACTGGCAAAATTGGAAAGCGATCCAAGTATTACGGTACAGAAATTGGCAGAAGACTGCACAAGATATGTTAGCGTAAAGAAAGATTAAAAAAAGATAGAACAGTCTGGCGTTTCGCATGTAAGGAAAATACGCTACAAAGAAAAAAGTCAGTCTACAAAAAAGAATTCTAAAATTGCGGATTATCAAGCAAAAAGTGAAATACCAGAGAAAAATAAACAAAAACTCCCGAAGCCATGTTTTGCTTGCGGTGAACTACACTGGTACAGATATTGCGATTTTAGGAATAAAAAATGTTTCAACTGTAAAAGAATGGGTCATAAAAGCACGCATTGCAGGTCAAAAAATAAAGACAATAAAATAAGAAAATTAAAGTCCAACGAGGTAAAAAAATGGAATAACCAGAAAATTTGTTACCGTCGAAATAAGTAATAAAAATATAAAAATGCAACTTGACACTGGCTCAGATCTATCTATCATTAATTTGCATACGTGGAAGAAGTTGGGGAAACCAACTTTAATGAAGACAAAGAAAATCGCGAGGTCAGTGACGGGAGAAAAAATACAATTTATTAGAGAATTTGTTACAAACGTCACGTTAAATAAAAAAACGCGAAAAGCTAAACTATTTGTCATAGAAAATACCACGAACTTACTTGGTACGAATTGGATAACAGAATTCCAATTAGGGATCTACCGATAAATCCCTTCTGTTACAAGGTAGAAAGTTTAAACACCGAAGCCCAAAAATTAGTAAAGAAACTTAAGGAAACATTTCCTACTGTTTTTTTCTCCAGGATTGGGAACGTGTACCAAGATGGAGACAAAATTCCAGCTAAAAGAAAATGCTCAGGCGGTATTCAAAAAGGAAAGGAATGTGCCGTTTGCCTGAATTGATCTGATAGATAACAAATTGGACAGATTAGAGAAAACCGGTGTACTTAAAAAAGTTGAGTATAGTGAATGGGCAACACTGACGGTATACGTGAAAAAAAAGCCCCAGAAAGTAAAGATGAAGCCGACACCGAGAAAAACTGGGGAGCGAGTTACCAAGGAATGCAGTATTATTAAATGATTTAAGTCAACTGAAGTCACCACAGAAAACGTTAAGAAGCACAAGATCAACAAAAGGGAAGCTAGAGGCTGAACAAATAGAACCACAAGAAGAACCTACAGAAACTGTGAGAAGCTTAAGAAGCTCAAAGCAGAAGGTTGTTTCTGGTAACACTATGAAGGTACCAAAAAATAGAAAAGCGGATTGGCAATATGATGTACTTGGTGAAAGGCGAAAAATTCACGTGCAGACGGCACATTAACCAGATCAGCCGACGCTTTTCAGACGTGGTTGACAGCGGTCCCGGGGAAGAAACGCCGATGGAGGTGATTTTCGATACGTTTGATCTAACAACGCCCGCAACGATTTTACCTGAGGTACGCCGATCCAGGAGAAAAAGAAAGGCAACTGATCATTTAAAAGTGGATCCAAAACGTCGGAGATACGCTACGATGTTGCTAAAAAAATGAAGTTTTTTTTTTTGTTTTTTCTTCATATTTTTCTGTAAAAAAATAAAGAAAGAAAACAGTTTTACTCCTACGGAGTAACGTTTTAGGAGGTGGGTGTTATGGTGACGACAGTAGTCGACAATTAGTCGAATACGAAAGTAGTCAGTGACCACAACTAGATTTACTCTGCGTAATACCAATATATCAAGTTCCTAATGTTTTGTACGTCGAACTATTTAGGACCGATTTAGTACCAAATACAAACCACCGCTGCGAAATAACTCCACAACGCTAATAGACTGCAAAGATGGGGAACCATTTTCCTCAATTATAATTACAAAATGGAGTTTCTCCTATCCACTAAAATCTGTCATGCAGACGGGTTATCTAGATTGATACCTAAGTATGCTGGACCCCTGGAGGACACACTCATTGCTGCCATTAGAACAGAGGTCGAAATAAAAAGTACCTAGTGCAATACTGTCAGGGAGCTTCCTATAACAATTGACGAGATAATAGACAAAACGTCCGATGATGGGTTCATAAAGGAAGTAAAGGACAAAGTAAATAGTAAAGACCAGAATATCTCAGACGTTTACTCACTCTGTAACGACATTCTAAAGTAATCCCATCTACTCTACAGAAAAGAACATGAAAGGAATTCCATGTTGGCCATCCGGAAAAGGAAAAGAATGAAGAGTCTGATAAGGAGTTACGTCTACTGGATCAACATGAACAAGGATATTGAAAACACTGTAAGATCGTGCAAAGGGCATGCTTTGGCTGCTAAAGCATCCCCGATAAAATTCAATCCCTAGCCTAAAACCGACCACCGTCCGTGGTCGCGGATGCACATTGATTTTGCTGGCCGACTTGATGGTTTTTACTACCTTGTAGTAGTTGACAGTTATTCCAAGTGACCAGAAATATTGAAATGTGAGAAGCCGACTGCGGAGGTGACAGTAAAGTTTTTGCAAGAGCTATTTGCCCGTTTCGGAAATGTTGACTGTATCGTAATAGACAATGCCAAACAGTTCACATCCTGTGAATTTAAGGATTTTTGTCAGTCATTCTTGATCGAACTTATTACCACGGCGCCATATGACCCAAGAAGTAATGGACGGGCAGAGCGTTTTGTGGGCACTTTCAAGAGAACACTGAGGAAGGCGAGAGGTATTCCCACCGATACAGCTATACAGCGGTTTTTTGCAGGTCTATCGTGTAACCCCTGATGGCAGTGCCCCATCTGCCAAGACGCCAGCGGACGTTATGTTTGCCAGGAAAATAAAATCAGCATTTGACAAATTCCTTCCGAGTGAAACGAAAGCGGGAAATAGGAATAATGTGCTTAAAAACGGCTATTAAGATCGGTGAAAATGTTTTTTCCGTGTATTTGGGAATAATAAAGCTCACTGGGAGATAGGAAAAATAGACAGACAAATTGGTAACATGATTTACATGGTTCAGGGACTCAAGTTAATACACAAACGTCATGTAAACCAAATTAGAAAACGGTATGAAAGCGTAGTCGACAGAGATCCCATAGAAGATGACACTATGGACGTCGTCTTTGATATGTTTGAGGTTCCAATACCGCAATCAGATCCAGAGAGAAGCCCCAAAAGAAAAAAAGGAATTTTACGGAACCTTTAGAAATTAACCCCGAAACAAAAAGATATTGAACATCATTCATTTCATATCATGTCTACAGAAAAAGGAAAAGAATGAGTAAAAAAAACCATCTCCTCACTTATGAACTTTGAATTACCGGAAAAGCACAATACGCATTTTGATTATTGGAAATTATTAACATTATAATTTACCATTAAACTTATCCAATTTTTCATTATTTAGGAATAATGAATACAGACCTTAATAAAAAGGGACTGTTTTAACATGTAAAATGTTTGTCGTAAAACCAAAAAAAAAAAAATTGTGAACGTAATTCCTATATATAGCTTTTTTAAAGTGGTTGTTTCTGTTTTTCTGAAAGGCGGGTGTTGGACTCTTCCGTCTACTATAAGATTAGTAGGAGAGAAGGCTTTGGGGGAACAGTCACACAGATTGTTCAACTGTCGAACTGTCTGCCTCGAGCAGAGAGTAACCTGGATGAGGCTTTGGCGAAGGGCAAAGTTTCTTCCGGGGAGGTAAACAGACCCTGAACCCGTTTATGCGGGTTCGAAGTGAATATTTTTGGCCGAGCCTACGGGCTCGGAGAACCCACGGTAAACTTGGCCTTGTGCCACATACATCCCTCGTGGGGTGACTGTTAAATATAACAGTCGAATAGATTGAACGCTGGGTCAACCGACACACACTCAGTAGTCGTGTGATACTCTTTTGTTGTACTTGCTGTTTAACATATGATATATCTGCAACACTTGTTTTGTTATTTCTTTAACTATTTACTTGGTCACAACATATATATATATATATATATATATATATATATATATATATATATATACACAGGGTGTATCAAAAATACCTTTAAAACTTTGGAGAAAACACATTTTAATTTGGAAATTCTTGCAAAAATCAAATAATTGTTGGATTTTAATGAAGCTTTCATGACATATTCCCAAATGAATGACATTTTTTCAGAAACTTTTCTCTTTTACAAAAGCTTCGTAAAATATTTTTTTTATATCTATTACCCCCACTTAACTGATGTTATGAAATTTCGAGAAATAAAAAATGCAATAAAACTAAGATATTACTTAATTAGAAAATCTTTTAATTGTTTTTATGAATAAGATATATCATGGAAACTATTGTCATAAGAAAAAATATCGATGAGTAATGAATTTTTGCACGAATTGTTTCATTTTTAAAGAATTTTAGTTATAATTATTTATAAATTTTAATCTTTTAAAATTTTATATTAACTTGTCGCGGTCAAGTGATATTGTTATTAGATTAAGACTGGATTTACTAATCATAAATGGAAAAGCTCACTATAATTCAACGACCCCCAATATTGTAAAAAGAATTTTGAATTTATTTTATGTGTATATACGTGTCTATTTTTTTTTAATATATAAATACAGAGGTCCAAACGTAATATAAAAATTTATTTTTAATTTTCTAACATCTCCTCAACAAGCGTAAGTAAGTCTATAAAACCAAAGAAACTAAAATTTAATAAAATATTTACTTCGAATATTTTCTTAAATTTTTATGATTACTGGGTAGTTAAAAATGACATGAAAAAGACGTTCACGTTATATTCATCAGGTAATTGTTAGAGTTACAGTTATACCCCCTTAGAAAAAAACCCCAAATATCAGTCTATCGATAAAGCTATCAACACGTCATAAAAGCATCCACCACCGTGTTAAAAATGCTTTTCTGCGATATTTTAAACTAAAAATAATATTTGTTTCAAATCACATTAATTAAACCTTAAATCAGCTAATCTTCCCCAAATAAAGTATATTTTATCTTTTAAAAATATTTTTTTAATAAAGAGAATTGCGTTTGTGCTGACAGATTTGTCAATATGGATGATTTTATTGTTTTTACAGATAACAAAAAATATAATTCCAATATAATTCGGTTTGAAAGAGAGAATTATTTTGCTTATTGGGTTCACACACACACACACACACACATATACAAACATCTTTGTGAGCGTGTGTGTGTATGTGCATATGTTCACATCCGGTACTCTATCTCTTACAACATTCTCTCTCTCTCTCTCTCTCTCTCTCTCTCTTTCTCTTTCTCTCTCTCTCTCTCTCCATATATACTCTGCCAAAATATATATGCTTTACCTCAGGTGATATATATATATATATATATATATATATATATATATATATATATATATATTAATGGGGATTACTTTTTCTCGATCAGCTCATAACTTTTGTACCCACCTTTCTTCAATTTCCGGCTTTCTTGATAAAATCCTTTTGTCGGGTTTTTCCAAAAGATAATTTCCTTTATTCTTCGGAAAAGTTCAAACAATTTTCATTTTATCTTAATACATGTTTTGTGCTTAACTTATTTTCGAATTTTCATTTCTGAAAAAAAATGTAAACACAAAAAAAAAGACAATCAAAAACAAACAAAGCCATCTTTCAACTTCTTTCATTATTTTTTATTTCCTTTATTGCTTTTTTTTTCTATGCGTTTTGTGAATATCGATATGTAAACGAAGTGGTCCAGTGTATGTATGTTTGCTTGTCTGGTCACACGCGGTGTAAACCTGTGTAAAGTTTGTGGTTGAAATGAAAGCTACTGTTCCAGTCGAGATGAAAGTGTCTTGCTGTTTGATATCCACGTAGATGAGAGACACTGAAGTCATTCTCCCTAATATGTTTTTCTCTCTTATTCACTAAATCTCATGTTAACTGCGACTTCTCGGCTACTCTCATTGGTACCGCGTATGAAAGAGAAGATTAATAATCGCTATTGAGAATGTACATAAAAAACAAACAATTCGTCTGTCTCTCAAGAGTCGTTTTGCCAACCCCACCCACACTTCTACTGATTCCTTCTCTCCTTCTTTCTCTTACAACACAGTCTCTCGCGAAAGCTCTAGTTTCTTTCTTTCTTTCTTTCCCCCTTTCTTTCATT
Source organism: Acanthosepion pharaonis (assembly GCA_903632075.3). Lineage (NCBI taxonomy): Eukaryota > Metazoa > Mollusca > Cephalopoda > Sepiida > Sepiidae > Acanthosepion > Acanthosepion pharaonis. Next base: position 593,194 of record CAHIKZ030000334.1, on the reverse strand, counting down.
TGTATTCCAAATTTCTTTATTTTATTTTTAGCCCTCTTCTTTTCTTGTAATTTTCTTTGTTTTATTTCCCGTTCTCTATTTTTCAATTTTTTTCATCTACGATTAAATTTTTTAGTTCTCGTCTTTCTTTCTTTCTTTCTTTCTTTCTTTCTTTCTTTCTTTCTTTCTTTCTTTCATCATAAATTTCCTTCTTTTTTTATCCCTCTTCCTTTCTTTTAATTTTTCTTTCTTTCTTTTTCTTTCTTTCGTTTGCTTTCCTTATAAATTTCTCTCTTCTTTATTTTTCTTTCTATTTTTGGTTCACGATTATTCACCTTTCTATCACTATATCTGTTCGCCACACACCCTTGTAGATTTAAACTTAGCTTAGTCGGGCACAAGGCAAAATAGAAGAACTTTAGTGTTCGGAAGATTCTAATGCGTTAGTTTAGAAAGTAAGAATACTTTGAAAAAAAAAGTCATTCAGAATTCTGCCCCCACACCCTTTTTGTAAAACAAAGGCTTAAATTTTGACCCACTCACCATCATTAAGAGAGCGGTAAAATCAGGCGAGGAAGATGGTATTGCGTCAATTATACAAATAGGAAGAGCCTGCTTGGCTTGAAATTAGCATTCGAAAATTTTGTTCTTGGGCTGGAACATTGGTTTCGATGACAGCGATGCAGTGTAGGAGCCCAAGTGTTTATTATTATTATTATTATGAAGAAAACATATACTGCTCTTCTTTCATTCTTTCCTTCCTAAGCTCTCTCTCTCTCTCTCTCTCTCTCTCTCTCTCTCTCTCTAACTCAGTATCTATCCTTATTGATATTTTATATAGATATCTATTGTCTTTTCATCCCGACTATAAACTACAGATATTTTAATAGTCTATCTATCTATCTATCTATCTATCTATCTATCTATCTATCTATCTATCTATCGCAGTCTGTTTCCATCTATCTATTCGCACTATATTATCTATGTATATATCTATTTATATTTATCTATCTCACACTATATTGTTATCTATCTCAGTCTGTTCATATCTATCTACATATTTTTCTGTCTGCTCATATCTATCTATCTATCTATAATTTATCTATCTATATCTCAGTCTAGTCACACCTGTTTGACTATCTATCTATTACTATATTGTTATCTACCTAGCTAGCTATCCCGCCGTACTTAGCATTTCGGCCAGAGGAGCAAGGGTAAATGGTTCAGATTAAAGTTACGAATAACACATGAATTAAAAAAATCCGTAAAAGATGAAATCATTAAAATGGCAAGAACGCCTTTCCTATGAATGAAGAAAGAAATAATTAGAAAGGTTTAGACAGGCAGACAGTGAATTGGCGTCCGTAAGGTTTCGCCGCTTTCAAAACTCCGACAATATTCCCAATATTATAATCGTTTCCTCTTTCTCCTTTCAACCACCACCGACAACCGTCAACCTCCATCTTTTGAAAATTTTAGAAAAAAAAAAAATAAAATAAAATAACAAAAGGATTTAAAAAAAAAAAAGTAAAAAAAAACATACGCTGACGCTTCCTTAGACATCTTGTCGTGGAATAATTTTAACCAAAGTCGCCTTTCCTTGAAATTATCTGCTTTTCTTTCTTTTCTTCCCCCTCCCTTTTTCTTTTCTCCTTCTCTTCCCTCCTCTTTCCCTCTCTCTTCCCCCTCTCTCTCTCTTACATTCAGCACTGGCTTCGTTTCTTCTATGTTCTTTTCTTCTTCTTCTTCATTCACATCTGGATGATTTATTTTATTTTATTCTATTCCTCTTACTTTTTATTTTCTTCTTAATCACATCTCGTATTTCCGAAAATACTGTTAAGAAATTAACTCCAAATCACTTTGAAGCCGTTTTATACACTTTCTGTAAATTCTTTTTGCATTGAGAGTAAAGTACGACACTTCTTATCTCCCCTATCCCCCCCACACCGGCCACAGCCTCTACGATCACTTTGTTCTACTGTTTTGTGTTATCAACGAGTGTTTTTCTTTCTTTCTTTCTTTCTTTCTTTCTTTCTTTCTTTCTTCCCACTCTTTTTTTTAACAAAAGCTAACTTATTTTCTAGTTTCTGTGAAGAACAAAGCTTTATGATTTGTTAAAGACATTCTTAAGTGAAAATCAAAACACGATCTTTTAGAAGAGGATTTGTTTTTTACGATTCTAACGTGTTTGTTCGTGGATGCTGATAAATTTGCGAGAATGTATATTTAAAAATAGGTACTTTTGCACACACTCATACATACACACATACATGATGATAATACATACATATATATATATATATATATATATATATATATATATATATATATATATATATATATATATATATATTATATATTATATGAAATAAACACCTACACACATATGCAATACCCACATATATCAGTGTATGTACATGCGTGTTATTGCTTTCTACTTGGAACATACTGCAACCTGTCATTAATTGTAGTGATGGTCGCCAGCAAAAGACTCTGTTTCTTCGAGAAATAAAGACCCAGTGTAGTACCGTGACGATCTTCTTTCTCTTTTCTTTTTAATCATTTCACCCCAAGCAAGGCGATAAAGCCACTAAGACAAAAGAAAATGAGTAAACGTTAGCGAGGGAAAAAAGACTAGAAAAGAACAGGAATCAGGAAAACAGAAGCAGACGATTGATTCGTGAATTTGTTTTGCTCATGATAAGCCTCGAAAGACCACTATATAAAATTCACTATTTTCTATCCATAAAGTTGAATGTGTTTTACGTCATGGGTGTTTTTAGTAGACCCCCACCCCCCGCGCCTCGCCTTTTGAGTATGCGATATTGTGTTGTATGCCGGATGAAATAATTCTTGTGATAATTGTAATGAATGAATGGGTCACGAATCACATGAGTTATGTTTAATTAGTGACGACTAATTCTAGCCGATTTCCCCTTTCGGTCTTTGTACCAAAATTGTATTCTTTATGCAATAAATGATAAGATGGAATCATCGATTATGACATGTCACTAATTTCTATTTAGATACAATGTATTTATTTTCAATTTTTCTAGTTGAATTGTTCGAAATTAGGTAAAAATGTCAGCGTTAAAAATGGCAACGGAAAAAATGGCAGGGTAAAATGGCAACGGTAAAAATGGCAACGGTAAACATGGCAAAAATGGACAAATAAGAAAAAAATTGCAAAAGGAAAAAATATATAGATGAATATCTCACAATGAGTTTATTAAAATCTTGGATACAATACATAATGGAAAAACATGAGAAGTTTGTCAAATTAAAAAGAATATTCAGCTAAAGCTCCCTCCTCCCATGAGATTTTATTTTTTAGGCGATTACGTCTGAACACACTGAAAAATTTTGGGAAAAAACAATTATAGGTCCACTTGATGACGGCTTCCGGTATTGAAATCAGAAACCGACATTGAGCGGTGTTTATCGGTTCCTCGTCAGTTTTGTACACTTAATTAAATGAACTTGTGTTCCTCTGACGTCGCTCGTTCAACCCTAAATACTTCTTTTTCAATTCGCCGTTCTTGATTTCCCGCACACGTTACCAACGTAAAAATCGCTCTCCCAGCTGGCAAATTAGACTGGTAGAATCATGTCGACGTAGTGGTCGCCATATCGCGAACCGAGAGGGTATGCAATCAATGATTGTCATAAAATTTCTACTACCATAGCGAGTTATGTCCATTGCTAACCTGCTCCAGTTGTCCCTCATTTCCATCTTTGCCTTCGGAAATAATTAATGACCTTTAAAAATTTTTGCGGCATACTTACGATCTTCTCGCGGTCACCGGTGTGCCGCTGTACACCGGTTGAAAATCATTGCGATAGGACATCGGCTATCGGCGACGACAGTTAAATTCAAATCTCGTCTATTGTGTTCACTTAAACACAAATACGGTTGGCTCTTTTCTGCCACCACCTATAGATTAAATAGTAGAGTAGACAGATCTCTAACGGTCAATTGCATCCAGTCTAGAGAAGGACTTCTAAACTGTGGAGGCAATAACGGTAAACCAGTCCATTACCTTTCGCCAAAAGTCAAAGCAATTCACATATTAATAAAGAATAGACACATCTGGAGAGCTGTGATCGCCTACATCTTGAAGGGGCATGGCATGAAAAAAAAAGCTGTGTGTTAACTAACCTTAGCTTGCATCCAGTCTAGTAGAAAGACAACTCAGAATCTAAAACTAGGAAGAAGGCAACAGTGAAACTTTTCCTGCTTTTCACAAAATTGCATAGCAATTCTCAGATAAAAAGGATTTTGTAGAGAGTCATTATCGTCTACGTTCTGAAAGAATATAGTGTAACATATTGGGGTGTATGATAGAATATTTAGAGCGCTAATGTTCCGAACATTAGACCTGGTTTTAACGCAGTATTGTTTTATATATTTTACCTAAGCGTTTGTCGTGCATCTTGCTGCGAGTGAAGAATTCAAACTCGATTCAAGTAAATAAAAAAAAGTACTTGTAAATAACAAGATGTTTGCCAAAGAATTTTAACGAAAGTTATTTCTAGTGAAGAATATGTATTTCCGAAAGAAAACAACCACATTAATACCGCGCAAGAAAAAAAATGGAGTGCCGTTTGAAATGCTACAATCTCACCAAGACTATGTTGACTGGAAAATGCTAAGAAAAAAAATAAAGCCAATTAGTTTATTACCTTTTTACAAGATGCAAAAACTATTTACAAGACTTGAATTTTAAATGCCTTTTAATAATTCAAAAGTATTGTTTAATTTTAAAGAATTTGATGATACCTACTACAAAGGGTACGGTCGCATCACGGGAGAACTTTTGCCGATGGTTTATTGCACAAACTGCCGATCTGTTGTTTGTCTCTTCAGTTTTATTTACGGATTAGACAACATTTGGAAGAGATGGAATAACAAATTTACACAACATTTGTGTGTGGATCAGAATCCCAATGGTACAATACAGGCTAGACGCTAGCATCACTTTACGATTAATGTGTGGGCTGGAATTGTAGGTTACTGTCTGGTAGGTCCATATGTTCTCCTGGCACGTCTTACATGAGCTGTCTACAGGGACTATTTCGAATACACTTCCAGACATTCTAGAGGATGTACCCCTGCTAATACGAAGACACATGTGGCTTATGTATGATGGGGCTCAAGTACATTTTAGTCACATTGTTCGCGATGCACTGGCTGACATCTACCATGAAAGATGGATAGATAGGGGAGGACCGATTTTATGGCCTGCATGTTTACTCGACCTCAGTCCTTTGGATTTTTATCTGTGAGGCTACCTAAAACAATTGGTTTTTATGCAGCAGGCATTAATAACGCAGAGACGCTTTATCGACGTGTCATGGAAGCCTGGAAACCATTCGACACGGTGTGGGCGTATTTGAAAGGGACCTCTAGTCAATGATCCGACAGGTAGATGCATGTGTAGAAGCAAGCAGGGAACATTTTTAACATTTGTTATAAGGTGCTGTGTTGAAGTACAACCATGGTCTTTTGGACATATATCTATATGGACATATATTTATATGGATATATATTTATATGGACATATTACATTGTTTTGTTGTCTGAAGCACCGTCCTCAGAAAAGGGTTACAAAACGCTTGGAAGCCATATTGAAGGACAATAGGTTTCCACAAACAACTCAAACGAAAAAACGAATACGCAACAATCCAAACTGACTTCCTCACTCTAGCGCAGCATAATAACGTATTTTCCCGCCTCGCAATGTATTCTTCCGCCGCGCCATTTGCGTCGTATGCACACAAGGCAAACGGCTTAAGTTGAAACAATACGATCCGGAGTTCAGCCGATTTTTTGCCTTGAGATATAAGATGAATTTTTAAAAAATTTTTAAAGTTGGCATATGACACGTCTAAACTTCTTTTTTGTTTAGTTCTGTAAAATTTATTTTTTCTCTTTTATTTTATTGTTTTTAAACTACATTTCTTGTTTATTCACACGTTTTTTCTTGGAAGGCACCCACGAAAATAGGGGCGTGGTTTTATGAAAATAAGGGTGAGTTTAACTGGAACGGATCGGAAATATTCCCATTAATGTCAATGGGAAAACTGATTTGAGATATGAGTTTTTGAATTATGAACTCGGTCTTGGAATGAATTAAACTCGTATTTCAAGGCATTAATATATATATATATATATATATATATATATATATATATATATATATATATATATATATATATATAAGATACGACTCTTAAGTTACGAGCTTGGTCTTGGAACGAATTAAACTCATATCTCAAGGCATTACTATACACAGACACACACATACACACACATATATATATATATATCCATGTACGATATATATATATATATATATATATATATATATATATATATATATATATATTTAAGATACGATTCTTGAGCTACGAGCTTCGTCATGGAACAATTAAAATCGTATCTTTCTCATGACTATAAACATTAGCAGGGAATATTAGGAAACGTTATCTCTCGTGGATGAACTGTTAGAGACACACTCCGGCTATAGGAGTGTTTTCTATGATATAAAAATGGATGTGGGTTCAGTTCCCGTCAGAAAGCACAAACCAGTGAATGCCAACTGAAACACGTCTTCCCACTAAAAATAATGTTTCTATTAACATATATATATATATATCTATTACTTCAAGCGTTATTATAGTGGATACTCGTACTTGAAATAGACGTCCCATTTTTATTTTAACCGATGTGTATTACGCCTATCGGCTTGAGCACTCGATTAATCTAAAAATGTGTTCCCCTGCAGGTTACGATCCCGCCATCGTAAGAAAAAAAAAACACTGCATGAATCGGTGTTCTTTCGACCGCTCGGTCACAGAGAATGTCACAAGTCAACAAGGTTTTATTTACTCTCATAAAGAAAACACACTACCTCGTTCAGATTGGTCTCGAAAGCCCATGTCTACTCGATTTCGTATCCGAAACGAAAAGCAATGTGTAAAGAATTAATAGATTTATTTTTAAACCGATATTTATTAATTATTTCCAATACGAAGTGTCCATTAATAATAACATTTAAAGTAATACACATGTCAGATTAAGAATAAACCCATTAATTATTTAGAAATTGCTTTGTGTACTTTTCAGATGTGAAACTGGGCAGATACTGTCTTTCGAGAAAAATAATCTGAACAAAGAAGTGTGTTTCCTAACAAAAGGATATAGAACTTTGCTGAACCGTGGCACTCTCTGTAGCCAAGTGGTAAAGCACACCAGATTAAATGGTGCGTTCTCCTATAAAAGGCACATTTCCTTTATTAAAATTTCTCGAGTGCGCAAACCAATAGATGTAAAACACACTATTTATAATAAAAAATGCAGCGTCTATTTCAAATATATATATATATATATATATATATATATATATATATTTGAAATATATATATTTGAAATATATATATATATATTTGACATATATATATATATATATATATATATATATATATATACAGCAAAGTTCAATCTTTACAGGGCCGGGGGCCACTCGTTGTAGAGGGTTACGTTAGGAGGAGGCAATTTGTGCTCATTGGAGTGGAAGATTACAGGTCAAAATTGTAGTGATCCCCTTGGGACTATATTCTACAGAGCAGTGGTTCATAGGAAGAAGCTGTTCGAGTGGAACTTCTCAGCCATGCAATGCGGAGGGAATGTAGGTGGCTTGCTACTATGTAAGCGGCATGGCGTGTTCTTGGCGTGAAGGTTAAACTTGGCGAAACTAATGAATGTAGTTCGTCCGAGCACTTTCAGTGGACGTAACAAGAGAGGCTCGACATATCCCGCTTGTGGGAGAGAGATTGGAGAGTGGCGAATAATTCGTCACCTACAAGGACGCGGAGAGGCTTTTGGACTCTATCAAGGACGGAGAGTGAGGTCTGGGCAGCTCTTATCCAAATATGATCACAGTACTCCATTTTTGGCCTGATCTGGTACTGAGAGCCGACTATTTTTCCAGCATCCTCAGCAATGGATCATATGTACAAGTTCCACTTGAGGTCAGGTGCGAATCATTAGTCTTTCAAATTACGGCACCTCTCCGATGTTACATCCGTTCATCCTGACTGGTGGTAGTTCGGGATCCGATCAGCGATGATGGAATGTAACTAGTTTTCTCTCGAGGCATTGAATGTAACCATCCAGTTTTTATCCCTCTGGGTAGTTTGTGCAAGCTCGGAAGAGAGGTCAGTTGCCAATCTCTGGCCATCAAGAGTTTTAGATGTGCGCCTGTATATAGTCGTATCAACGATATAGATATTTACAAATGATCTGAGTATATACTTAGGCAGATCATTTATTTAAATCAAAAAGAGTGTTGGTCCGCGGAGTAACGCCTGTGGGACGTCTGAATTGACCGCTACGGCTCCGGAAGACTGGCGATTAATAGCTACTTGTCAGGAAGGATTTATCATCGTGAAGGGCCTTCCAATGATTTCATAGCTGGAAAGCTTGTGTAGTAAACCTTTGTGCTACACTTTGTCGAAGGTCTTCGTGATATCTAATGCTATGGGTTTCGAGGTGTGTTTGCCGTCAAGAGTCTCACTAATTCTGTGAATGATGGTAGTTAAGACGTCATTAGTGGATCAGGTCGATTGAAACCGATACTGTTCGTCGCTGAAGAGGTTGTTCTTTTCTAGGTGCTCGACGATCTTCTTGAATATGGCCTCAAAATGTCTATTGTTTATGCTGAGAATAGATTCAAATACTACCGAAGAACGAATATTTTTTCTCCGATAAGATTTCTCGAATATTCAGGCCGGTTGATGAAAATAAATAAATCTACTGTTTAATAAATAAACAGTGCGTCTACTCAAATACGAGCATCCCCTAAAAATAACGTTTAAGTAATAAAAATATGTTGGATTAATAAATAAAACGTTCATCCCTTTCTTTACTAATTGCTATATTTACGTTAGGATACGAAACTGAGTAGATATGTCTGTTTCAAGAGTCAGAGAAAAATCTGTGTTTACAAGCACTATTCAAACATTGCTCGGTCATCGATGTACTTTGTACGTCCGATCTAATGACAGTTTCCACTAGGCGAACGCAGGTTCGAATCCTGCCAGACAGCCCATCTTTTTTTTTTTTCTAATAAGATTTCTTAAATATTTCTTAAATATTCAGGCTGGTAGATGAAAATAAATAAATATACTGCTTGAATAAACGCAGCATCTACTCAAATATGAGTATCTACTAAAAATAACGTTTAAGTAATATATATATATATATATATATATATATATATATATATATATATATATATATATATCAAGTTACAATCATTGTTGATCTTGACAAGGCGTAGTCAAGGTTGTAGCGTTTTTATCACTGCGTCCTAGTGTAACTAACTTTTGTCGGCGCCCACAGACAGTCGAAAAGCCCTTGTGAAATGGCTCTTGCCCTCCAGTTGTGTCCACGAGTTGCGCGTCTTTCGTTATTCATGGATCAGTCCGAGAATCTCCCCTGAGCATAAACAGGAAATCACCAGCAGACGACTGTACGGTTCCACGGAGTCTGCTACATCAAAAGCCAAACAGTCTTACTTTGGTGGGACCGTCATCATGCAGGCCATATTAACAGGCGAGACGTGCGTGCCGTTGCTTTGAACACTGTTTAATAAGACCTGAAGTGAATTTACCTGTCAAAATGAGTGGGATCTCCACCTCTCATCTTACTGTCCGTACCTTCTCACGGGCCCATCAGCTATAGAGGGTCGCTGTTGTTAATATATATTTACCAAACAGACTCACCCGATATTTCTTTTTTCTCTATCAATTTCTTTGTCGTCTGTATGATTTGGGGTGAGGCGGGGCTGTATTGTAGATGAGAGAGACATTTCTTTTCGGTGCTTGAAGTCGGTGGTAAAAAGCCAAGATTTCTAATGCTGATTTTCAAGACAGACGGACAGGCCCTCCCCACTTGAAAGATTGACACGATAAAATCTTCTTGCATTCTGTTTGTGTACTGCGCCAGACCAAATTTAAAGGTGTCTTTATTTTTTCAGTTTTTCTGCTTATCCATTCTTTTCTTTCTATCTTTCTTTCTATCCTTCTTTCCTTCCTTCCTTTTTCCTATTTACTTTCGTGTCGTCTTTCTTTTTTCTGATTGTATGTCTTTCTTTCTTCTCTATCTCTATATTTCTCTCTCTTTATTTTACATTGTCTTTGTTGCTTGTTTTTCTTTCTTTATGTTTATTTTTTCTTCGTTTTTCTTTCCTTCTTTCTTTTTTTCTTGTGTCATTTTCTTTTTTTATCTATATTTATCTTTCTCTCTCTTTCTTTGCTTCTTTCTTTTATATTTGTCTTTATTGTAAGTTTTTCGTTTTTACTTTTCTTTTTTCTTTCTTTTTTCCTCTTATGTCGTCTTTCTTTCTTTTTTGTGTATTTCTTTACTACTTTTCTGTTTTTTCTTTTTTTCTTTCCTTCTTTCTTCTCCTTCTTCCTTCTTTTTTTCTCTTTCTTTTTTCTTCTGTGTTTCTTTCTTTATCGTTTTTTCTTTTTTGTCTTTTTATCCTTCTATGTTGTCTTTCTTTTCGTTTTCGTTTCTGTCTCTACTTTACTTCCTTTCTTTCTTCCTTCCTTTCTCTATCGCATCTATATTTTTCTTTACTTCTCACTTTGTTCTCACACATTCTTTCTTTCTTTCTTTCTTTCTCTCTCTTTCCGTCCATCTTTCTCTCTGTCACTCTTTCTCCCTCTCTCCCCTCTCTCCCTCTCATTTTCTCTCTCACCCCTCTCTCTCTCTCTGTCTGTCTTATATTCAGTCCGCATCGAAGCAGCCCTCGTATTATGTGGAAGATGTGTCCGGTTGCTGGACAAATTTTCAGTTACATGTACATTTCAGTTCAACAATTTTTCTCGCCATAATCTATCTTCCATATTTATAAGTCTACCATTCGTCTGTTGCTTTTGCTACGTATTTCGAGATTCTTGATAAAATCCAAAATAGAAACTGCAATGTCATTGGTCCTGACCTGGCATCTCGGCTTCACCACGCAGCTTCCCTGTGCTTTTTCTATAAATACTTTCATGGTAATTCTTCTAATGATTTTCCCTCTATGGTACCTAGACTTTATGAATTTAAGCGTAGTACTAAACTGGTGACAATGTCTCATTGTTTATACAGTTGAAATAGTTCGACCTTAACTGTAAGTTCTCTGCTAACAGTTTCTTCTCTTGCACTTCTTGCTTATTCTGACCTCTTTGTTCTTGACAAATTTAAATGCAATGTCAATCGTTATCTTCTATCTTCTTAATTTTGGTTCTTGTTCTCCCTCATTAATAATGTTCTCATATTCTCTCACATTCCGTAACCCCGTGCGCCTTAGTGGTTTTATAACCTGATTGGGGTGAATTGATTAAAAAAGAAAGTACCTGACTCCTCCTGACATGCTCTATCCTTACAAGAGTCAGATCAGATCAACGATGTAATATTGCTGCGATGTTTGAGTTGGAGATACTCAATTATCACTTTTCCAGCTTTTACAGAGTTCAAAACCGATGCCGGTTCATTTGTCTTCACACCGAAAATGGTATCATACATATATATATATATATATATATATATATATATATATATATATAGCTAGGACACGCTATGTCACTTACGCAGAGTTAACTCATCTTCTTTCCGTTCGTATTCCATTGGTAACAAGGAAGTTCCACAAACGTCTTTTTCCTCCAGAACTGTTACTTTGTGGAACAAACTTCCGATAGGATACATCCCCGATCACTACTAAGTTAACCTCTTGTCTAGAGAACTGCTATCTATCCTACATATCCCCATAATATGCTCTTTTTACTTTCGCCTTGCGGGCACATAGCAACCTCATTCAGTAAGCCTCAACCTAGAGTGGCTCTTGGGCCCTGTATTGGGTGAACAATAATATCCAAAAATATCTGGCTGTCATTTTTACAAACACGTCAAAAACAAAATGATTTCTCAAAATGAGAAAAGGTGAGATTGGCTAGAACATTACTCATTTACGACCACTCTCTATCTCTTCAGTACTTGTTTATTTGAACATTTACTCAAGCGGGCTGCTCACTAGTTTCCCTGTTTCTATTGCTTGTGATATGCCATGTGAGTGTTAAATTTACTAAGTCTTCTTTCCTCCTTATATGTCCTAATTTCAGCTTTTTATGAGTGTTAGGAACAGTTTCATTGTATTCTTAACATTATTTACATGCGGACTATTGCCCACATCTTCATTGCTATTATCATAACATTTTGGCCGTTGTGCCCACCGGCCTTCCTCAGTTTTTTGCCAATCACGGCAACCTTCAGAGAATTTTGAATTTATTTCTATTGTTCCCGTTTCGCTGACTACGTCTAAGGATTGCTCGTCAAGTTCTTATTTAGTACTTCTCAGCCATGAGAACGAGATGAGTTATCTCCTCTAGACATAGTCAGCAGGATGAGAACAATTCTACCCCCCATACCCACCCAGTTTAAATAAAGGGTTCAATTCGAAATTCCCTGAAGGTTACTAGGATCGACAGAAACCGGATAAGGGCCGATGGCTACAACGGCCGGAACGTCGAGTAGCAACTGTTCTCGTTACAGCATCTCTTTCGTTTTATTTTCCCCTTGTTCGTCCCCTTTTTAATTTAGGTACATTTTAGATTAGTCACCGTTTTAACCACTTCCTGTTTAGTCCTTAGTAATTTACCAAAACCAGCATATTAAATCACAGTGTCAACACATGCGCTTCCTATTTTCTTATCAGCCAAAAATTTCCATCAACAATAGCACCGCCGGGCATGTAACTTCTCTATAGTTTCCTCCAAGCTCCTCATTAATATCGTTTCATTATTTAAACATTTGATTAGAGTAGCTACGTCAAATACATTTATTTTGCTACTGTATTTTGTCACGTAGAATCTTTTTCACCACACGTTGATTCTTCTCACACTGTCATATTGTAATTTCATGTAACGTTCTTCCTTTCTGTAGACTTATCTTGCAAAGTGTAAAACTTATCATTTGCTATCTGCTTCACTCATTTACACCCTCGTCTCCAGTTATATTCGGTTTTCGATTCTCTTTGTCATATTTTTACTTCCTTTTTTATTTTTTTTATTTATTTTCCTATTCAAACTAAACTAGTCTCAAGTTTGTATTTATTTATTTTTCTAATTTCACACTTTCGGGTTTCAATACACCTGTTGATGAACAGGCCTTTCTCTTCAGAGTTTTTATTGCTGTAGGGCGTTTATCTGGCTGTCTGGGATTCGCAAGCTTGTGAAACGGGGCGTAACGGGAGATAGTAGAGCAACAAATATTAAGATATCAGTCTGAATGTAAATAATCTAAATAGGGATTTACTCATGAAAACATTCAGAAAGAAAGTGTCTGTATTTCCCATTCTAGTTAAAACTTCCTCACTTGTCACATGCTCCATCTATATTAGTCTTTACATTTGTCGGTAGAATTAGATCTTGGTTGTCTTAAATTAGGTACCTCAACTTTTCTGCAGGAGAATAGCGTAGAATAATGAAAAAGGCCACAAACTTAATAAAAACAAAGTTTTATCGTCAACATGTTTATGTTATTATTAAGATGAAAGACCAAAGTATTTTTTACTTTTTGAAATTTTTTAATCCTTTCTATCACGTTCGAAATTTTGATTTAAAATCTTGTTTTGTTCACGTCATTGGTCCTTGGTAATAATTGAAAAATATTTTTTGCCGCTTTTATCCGGTGAAAGGACATTAATTTGGAAATTCTTGCAAAAATCAAATAATTGTCGGATTCTAATAAAACTTTCAGAACTTATTCACAAATGAATGAAATTTTTTTTGTTACCCCCCCTCCACCATCACCATCACTTATTTAATTTCATGAAATTTCACGAAATACCTTTCCATTTCCTGAATTGATTTGAGATTGAACTCACATCAAATTCACAAACCAAGTCTTTAATCCACTAATTGTGCTACTAGATTGACAACTAATGTCTCACCGTGTTACTGTTCAACTAGTTACATAGATTCTTTTCTCGCACTTCTCGCTTGTGGAAACTCCTTCCGATTTTTTGCTTCCCTGCCATTTACAATCTTCAAAAATTTAAATGCAATGTCAAACGCCATCTTCTGTCTTCCTGAAACCACATTCTCTTTCACTGACCGTGACCCTCTGTGTCTTTGTTTCCTTGTAGTCTTGCTTAAGTCGAAATTATTTAAAAGAAACAAAAAAAGACAACAGCCACGTGTTGGTGACATTTAAAAAAAAAAAAACCTTTCTTAATGAAAGCTAAAAACAAATGTCCTTAAAGCCAAAATAAAGATTTTAGTCTACTCAACTCTTGTGTCTCTTTTTAAAATTTCCTCGTTTGTCAAATGCTCCGTCTATGTTATTTCCAATATTTGTCGCCAGAACTAGATCTTGCTTCCCTGAAATCTTAAATTGTCCAGTTTTCATTGCGATACATGAGATGAAATCATTAGACACGATCATATGAGTAATGGCCCTTCGGGACATGGTCGATAATGGCTCTCCACAACTTCCTATCCTTTGTAGCTCTTAGCAATGTTTGTCTTTTTATTATCTTTCCCACTCCCTGTTTTGTCATCCATTTACACAAGCTTGTTAGGAAGGTTACTCACATTTCTCTCTTGCTTGTCAGTGTCAAATTCTCCAAGCCCTCTTTTCTCATGTATTCCATAAATTTCAACTGTCTTTTTCTGACTCTAAGTATAAGCGCCATTTCTGTTTGGACTTTCCTTACAATTTCCTTGTTACTCACATGTTCAGTCTATGGTATTCTCAGCATCCTTCTGTAGAACCACATTTTGTTGCCTCAAGTCTCTTGATAATCGATGAGGAAATTGTTCAACATTCACACTGCCAATTAGGAGGATTAATATCATATAGCAATTCAGCACTATCTTTTGTTTCTAACAAAACTTCCATGTTTCTTAATACTTTGCTTAGCTTTTGGAAGTCACCTTTCGTTAGTTCAATACCCCTTCAGATTATCACATATTTAGTAAATAAATGAGTCAACAGTAGATATCCATTTAGCATTTTCTGCTACTTCCCACAACAGAGGAAAAGTCAGCTTATTTTAAAATGAACCTCAAAAGTCGTTTTGTTTGGTTTTGGTTATACTTAACGGCTTTCAACAAATACAGAATTATTTAAGGCCAGATAAAAGTTTGAAATAATGTTTGTTCTAGGTGGAGTTTGATTTTATATGTGGATCAGTGTTAGTTTCGAGTAGAGGTTAGTCGTAGAAATTTTTTTTTCTTCTTAATTAGTTATTAGAGATACTGATTTCTCAGTTATTTTGTATTCAGTTTCTGATACAAGTTAGTTATTAGCATTTGCATTGTTATTTTTAGTGGGGATCTTTATGAAGTCTGAAAGGATCTGTGTTCCTTTATTTTCTCTTTTCAAAATATATTAAAGGCTGTATGTAGTTTTGTTGTTTCCTTTAAGAAGTTAAGGATTTTGTTTGGTTTAGTATTTTGAAAGAATTATTTTGCTCTGTTTATAATATTTTGTCCGAGTTTGACTGAGATTATGGCAACTTGTGAGTATATGTTTGACTGCAAGAGGTACTTGAATTTGTTGCATGATAGGGGAGTTTCAGTATTTAGTAAATGTGACTATTTCAGATTCAGATGTGTATGTTGTATTTGGAGTCTGAATAAAACTATTTCCTTCTATCTTATTTTTCTAAATTATTCTCCTATATTGGGATGAATATCGTAAAGTTTGTTAGGTTTTAAGTCTCATATTGCTTGGCATTTTTTAATATGTTCTTTTATTTTGTTTCTGAAGTCTGTATGGGGAAACTTTACATTGGTTGTTATCATATTGAGGCTGCCTTTTAACTAGTTTACCTGCTATTTCATTGCCTATTAAACCAACATAACTTGGAATCCAGATTTATATGATTCATTTTTGTGATTTAACTGTATCAGTACAGCTTTCTAGTATGTCTAAGATGTATGAATGTTTGGACTCTTCTTTTTTTTCAGCCCATTAAGAGCCTATGAATACGATGAATTTCTGGTTGTTTGAGTTTTAATGAGTTCAAGTGCCATCTTAATTGCCTGTAGCTCGGCTTTAAATATTTTAACCCGGTAGACTCCCCAGGAGAGTGTAAGGCCAACGCCATACCACGCTACGTGTTACTGCTATGGTTTTCATAGTGAGTATCTTTTTAAGGGGTAGAGTTGCTAGCCCCATGTCCAACCGGGTTTGTATTTAGTTATCTTGAATATAGATATGACATATGTGTGTGCGACAACGAGTAAGAGTCGAAATTGCATTAAAATAAGTAAACTTTATATTTGCTTTGAGTTGACGATGTCTAATTAAGTGTTAATAAATAATAATGAATGAAAATACATTTTACAGGGTAGATTGTTCTCGTTACTTTTTGCATGTCCCGGGATATCTTGCCGTGTTTTTTTTTTTTTAAAGTACTGCCCAGTTATTGCTTTTTCCGATTTTCCACCCCGCGGATTAAAGAAAGGGTTTCTCTCGAAATTCTCTTAAGCTTAGCCTGATCGACATACACCTGACGAAGACCAGATCGCACAATAGCCGAAACATTGTGAAAATAACAACTAAGGGACAACAGTGTGAATGTAAATAATGATCCCAGAAATTCAAAGAGAAAAAGTGATAATTTCATTAAATTTTTATTTCTTCACAAAAGTTTAATTCAGACATTCAAGAAAATAGGTTTGTTACCATATAAAAATGTGCGTTTGAAAGTAAATAAATCGTTGATTAATTCGATTTGTGTCAGTCTAATACAAATAAGTCGGTGTTATTTATTTTATTTTATTTTTTCTAAATCTTCATCAGACGACGCTGTCGGTTTCATCGGTAAATATATACGAATATTGGTTGGTTGATTAGGCAAAATCTCCATTTTGGATAGCGCTTCGAATATAGCAACATGTGAGGAATTGTAAAGTGAGTTACTTTGTTGAACGGGAAACAGAAAGAGATGAAAAGTCATAGGGAATGCTTTGTTAGGATAGGAAAAATCATAACGTTGGCTTGTTGGGGCGGGGACTAAAGAAATATTTTAATTTAAAAGAGGTTATATTTTTAATATAATAAATATGTTCATTTATTTACTAATCGTAATAAAGTAAAAGTCATTATTTAATTTTTGGCTAAGATATAGGCGGTATTCTAGAAATTCTATCAATTTAACTTGAATTAAATAAATTAAATTCGCCAAGAATTCATTAAAATATTAACTTTTAATTATCATCAATAAAATATGACTTTTATTAATATATATTAAATGAATATGACTTATCTAATTAAAATATGACCAATTATAAATGGAAATAGGTTTTATTTTGACTTTCTCCAATGTACAAACCGAAGTTAGAATTATTTTCCTATAACCGATTTAAAATATGTCAGTTATGGTTAACTTCAAATATGAGAAAGGTATTTTGTGGCCAGAGTGAGATTATATGGTGAACATGTGCGTAGGCGCGCGCGGATATGAATGAATGAATGAATGAATGAATGAATGAATGAATGAATGAAAGAAAGAAAGAAAGAAAGAAAGAAAGAAAGAAAGAAAGAACAAGAGAGAGGGGAGAATATTAAAGAAAGAGAAGAAAATAATACAGAGAGGGGTGAATAAGAGAGAGGGGAGAATAAGAAAGAGATGGATGAATAAGAGAAAAAAGGGTTGAATAAAAGAGAGGCTGAGAATAAGAGAGAGGAGTGAATAAGAGAGAGGGGGGAGAGTTGAATAAGAGAGGGAATAAGATAAGGAGAAAAGAGAGAATTTGCGTGGGGATAGATTGTGTGTGTGTGTGTGTGTGTGTGTGTGTGTGTGTGTGTGTGTGTGTGTGTGTGTGTGTGTGCAAAATCCAAAGACAAATAATAACAAACGAGTATGGTGACGTTCAAATGTACAAAAAATATAACTACACGTAAATTAATAGCTACTTAAATATTCGCAATATCATTTAGGTTTTTCACCATTAATCTCTGCAAAATGTGTTGCGGGTTCGTTTGGTCTGAGCCTGAAAATGGTCTTATATATATATATATATATATATATATATATATATATATATATATATATATATATATATATAATTGGTTCTTGATCAAAGATGTCATTTTGCTGCTAAACATTGTTTATGTGGATTACGCTAAAATAGGTATAAATTAGTAATATATATATATATATATATGTGTGTGTGTGGAAAGAAAGAGAGAAGAAGGGGGAATGGAAAGTCGATAGATAAATAGATACATAGAGACTCAATCTTTTCACTCGTATACGGACTCACCCGCACATACACACATACGCACACACACACATATATATATATATATTTATATGGAACCTTTGCATATATTAATCATAAAAAAAGATCCTAGTTTTATTGATTATTGATCTGTATGAGAGAACAAGCCATGTATAAGCAGTAATTAGTTTATATATATGAATGCAGTATAAAGTGACCCCGCCAAAACACGAAATTTTAGATTTACTATATGATGAAAAAACTTAACTAAGATATAAATTTGTCAACCATTTGTTATTCCAGGATATTGCAATTATCAACTTTTAAACGCGAGGTGATTGTTCACTTTGAGAAAGAACATCCAATTTTGCCAGAGTTTTCTAGTTTGAACATCACATTTAACATTTGTATTTTTCTCTTGTTTTAAGCTACTAAATTTATGTCCTTTGCTTCTGCTTCAAACAGCTCTAATAAAAATTTCAATAATTAAATAACTGTACCAAATTTCCTGCTTTGATGGGGCACCCTGAATTAAAAATAAATATATAGTTGTTTTATGCTACTTAAAGTTTCAATTGATTACCAGGCACAAGAAAATCAACCGGTGAAGAACAATTATATATCTTAGGTCTGTGATTTTATATCAGGCAGTTTTCTTTTTTACTCACAGTACTCACTGTGCACTCTATCTATCTATCTATCTATCTATCTATCTATCTATCTATCTATCTATCATACATACATACATATACACACACACACACACACACACACACACACATATATATATATATATATATATATATATATATATATATATTTCAGTCCCCAAGTTGGATGTTCTTTGAAAATAGAACAATCACCTCGCGTTGAAAATTTGATAACTGCAGTATCCTGGAATAACAAATGGTTAACTTATTTATATCTTAGTTAAGTTTTTTAGTTCATTCATATCGTAAAACAATTTGTTAATTTTTTTTTATATTTTAGTTAATATACACACAAAATGAGATCTGTACACATTGAGCTATTTGTATATATACAGACATTCACACATACGGACACGCACATACACGTACGGACACGCACATACACGTACGGACACGCACATACACGTACGGACACGCACACGCACTGTAAGAAAAAATATATGTAGGCTGATATTAAAAGCAGTAGGTTTATAATACAATTTACGATTAGTTTTAGGGTTTATGCGAGATTGGGCGGACAAGAACCACGTTACCGACTAGTCTTGTCTTTAACAAAAGCACAACTTCCGGATTCAGATTTGGCCAGAGGCTGACAATATAATCACGTACTTTGCTCACCGTCCACGCTCGTAAATTTGCCGTCGGTGGAAGGTGTACCATGTAGAATATCAAGCGAAGTGAGCCTGGCAGTTTCGACTCGTGTCCTTTGAAATGACGACTGGGCTGTATGAGAAGATCTAAAGCAGCTTTGGGAGCGGCCTGGAGGTGATTTATGAAAAGAACCGTCTGTCCCGAATGGGATGCTTCCAACAAAAGTTTTCGCAATCGTTCTTCAATAGTATATTCCTCCCAAATTGCGCTTCCAACATTAAAGCTTCTGCCTTGGTCAGGGAGAGGCATACCATCATCTTCTGTGGACCGGTGGCGGCAATCATCCATACAGTAGATATCAGCAAAGGAAAAGTTCACCGGAGTATGCATCGAACTGCCACCTACTCTGTTTACCGCTTTCGTGATTTCCCAAGCAAGGCATGAACCCGAAAGGCCCGTATTGTGAGGTACTCCGAAAATAAGCGAGCGTAACTGGTTTTCAGATTGGTAGTCCGGCTGCCCTACGAGGTCTTGCACTAAAGTATCAAGGAGAAGCCACAACCAACCAGACTGTCCAGGAAAGACATATTTCAGAGATTCAATTTCAGAGCGGTACGCGTTTATAATGTCGTGGCTTTCAGACCAGCTGTAACGCGGTTGGGAGATCGTTTTCAAAACTAAAATTATCAAAAATAACAAGGCGAAGACAAGGAGCAGCTGAAGACATTGGGAACGACTAGGTCGACTTGCTGAATTCTTAAAATATGGAATAAGTTGAAAAGGTCGACGGAAGTTAACGGCCCGGAGCATAGTTCTATTGGCATAGTTTCCCGAGGTGACGATGTGACGATTGTCTATTAGAGTAGGAATGTCGATATCTGGTAAGTTTCCAAAAGGTGATGTGACGTGTCCGAAAATTCGACGTCGGTAAGAAATCGGCTGTAAGATATAAAAAAAAAATGTTCTCTTTTAAAATTTTTATGCCAACTCTCATAATACCTTCTTCATTTTTTTGTTTCTATTTTAGTCTTTCTATCATATTCACTTGTTTCTCTTCCAGATGTGTGGGCGGTGAAATGGACAGGGACCCGAAATGTGAAACTTTTCCAATATTCCGATATACTTTTATCCTACATTTCCACATAATCTACTTTTACTTCCTTCTCTTATTTTTATTTTTTAATCTGTTTCACCCCAATTAAGGCAGAAAAGTCACTAAGATACAAGGGGTTACTGGATGAGGAAGAATTAGGAACCGAATCATTAATAATAAGCGGCAAGAAGAGAAAAGAGTAATCAGCCGGACCGTAGATAGCGATTGATATTGCGTTAAAATTTTTGCAGAATAAAGTTGGCTAGAAAGCATGGAATCGAAAGTGAGTTTCACTAGCGAGAAGTGCGAGAAAAGAAGCCGCTGACCTCATTTAGTAAGCCTCTACCTTGAATGGCTCTTGGGCTTTGTATTGCGGGGTGCGAGTGGTCTAATGGATAGCGGCTCGGAATGAGAAATTGGAGAGCCAGATTCGAATTCCAGTCGGGTTCGTTACATTACTTGACGCTCAAATACCTTTTGGAAAGTTATGAATCTATTTCCCCCTTGACTATGGGTTAAATAGTTGGACTAATATCTCCAAAATAGAATTGTTATTCTAAAAAATTCTTAATGCAAGAAGAAATTGAAAAAGACTAGGTTGATATAGTAGATTCTTAACATAAGGGATAAGTTAGAAAGCAAAAAAAAGAAAAAATCTTACAAAAATATATTTCGACTTTCAAAACCCCCAAAAGATTGATAAGCCGTAAAAAAAAATCAACAAATCAATCAACGTCTCTCTTCCAACAGACACGGTATGTAAAAGGCAATAAAAAGATTTGAAGTAGACACAAACGCTTTCACTTAAAATGTCAGTTAGGTTTTATTTTTTTCTCATCGTAAAAAACGGTATTAGGTGAATGTGAATTGTCATAATTGACAGTAAGATTTCGTTTAACACATTAGAAAAATTCTAATCCCATCATCCGCAACAGATTTGGAAATCCGCGGATAATAGCAAACCCTATAGCTATAACCAAATCTTTCGACGGGAAAATCAACGTTTCCGGATCCTTACGTCTACTGTAACCCTAAAGTTCTAACATCTCCATCTGAATTCGGAAATTTTATTTACTACTTATTTTTTCCCCCCTCAATAGGAGTAGGTAGGTTCGGCTATCGTCCGGTTCACACACCTCCCGAGTGTTTTAAACAGGAGTAAACTTTTATCCCCTGTTTAAGATTGTTTTTTTTTTTCTTATTCTCTTTCACGCCAAGTAGCCCCCCCCCCCCTATGTTCGTGGCATTATCGCCTTGCTTGGGGGTGAATTGGTTAAAAAAAAAAATTAAAAACAAAATAAAATCAGGATTTTGCTAAAAGAAAAATGTTAAAATAAAAATAAAAAAATCTATATATGAAAGAAGAACTGATTCTTTGTCCGTCACGCGTTGTCTGCGTGTGACCTTTGCATGTGCGTATGGTGATATATATGCCTATGTCTGTTCATCATATATAGACAAGCACACACAGATACAATTTGACTGAGTTTGAAATCAGACATTCATATAATACATTTCCTTTTCACTCAGTCTGGACAAACCCTATCCTGTGATGGGAAATAAATTAATAAAGTTGTAGACAAAAAATTTTAAAAAAATACTAAAAAATCTGATAATTATAAAATTTTATTAATGTCTTTTGAAATTATTTGGTAGAAAATAGAATTATTATTTTAAAATTTAAAAGCTCAGTTGAGTAAAGTTCACTTAGAAAGCAATAAACAAGGAAACCATTAATAATTTAGTGGCGTTGGGGGTGGAGTTGTGGTTTGGAATCAGTTTAATTCTGTCGACGCGCTTCAAACTTGTGACTTGGTGAACAATTACTTCTTCTCCATTTGAAGCAACTGAGTCCAGAAAAATTTTTAAAAATCGCAAGAGAATACACGATTTTTTGTAATAAGCCACATTCTAATGAGCTTTCTCCTTTAGTTCCTCGGCTGCATGAATTGAAATGTACTACTAGATTAGCAACTAGATCTCATTGTTTTACTATTAAAAGAACAAGATGTAACCGTAAGTTCTATTCAAATAGTTTCTTTCCTCGCACTTCTCGCCTGTGGACCTCTTTGTTTTTTTGCTTCCCTGTCATCTACGCTCTTCGAAAATCTAAATACAACGTTAATCGCCATCTTCTGTATTGTTGAAACCTTTTTTCTTATTCTCCTTTCTTCTCACTAAAGTCTCCTCATTCTCTTTTATTGCAAGTAAACTCTTGCGTCTTAGTCGCATTATCGCCTTGCTTGGGTGAAATGATTAAAAAAAAATTAAACTCGATTTGATTTGTTTCTTTATTTTTTTACTGTTTATCAAACCTTGCAAGTTTTTTTAAAAAACAGAAAATATTTTTAGATTGTAAGAATCCTTATTTTGGGAATACTAATGATTTACTGATATCTACTAATTAACTCATAGCTAGAGGAAGAAGAGTTATCATATTTTACCCAGGGGTCTTTGCACGTAAGTAAATATAACGAACCCAACTGGAATTGAAACTCGACTCTCCGATTTCCAATTCCGAGCCGTTATCCATGACACCAGCCGCACACCCAAGCTTACAACATTTGGTATTTCCAAGAGGTCACCCATCATCTAAGTATTGACCAGGTTCGAAGTTTTCAACTTCGGTTATCGGACGAGAATTGGTGTACCGATGTGACATGACCGTAAGCCATATCACCCGCACATTCAAGGTTACAGCACCTGGTATTCCCAAGCGATCACCCATTTAGGTATTGACCAGGCTCAACATTGCTTAATTTCCGTGATCGGACGAGAGCCGGTGTTTCAACGTGATATGGTCGTAAGCCAAATGCACTCAAAATGAACTAAATTATAAACAATTCCACCACTGACGTCAGTGTGGCTTAAGCAATTCAAAAGAAAGTAGAAAAAGAAAAAAGTAAAATTAAAAAGACTTAATTAATACGTAATTTTATGCTGTACTCAGAAGTGAAACAATTTCACCAGTTTAGTTGCATTTAAATGTTTTCCTTTTCTATTTTTTTAATCATGTTTACAATAAACAAGGCAATAAAGGTACTAAGATGCAAGGGGTTACTGAGTGTGACAGAATATAAAAAACACTATTAAGAAGAGAGAACAATAAAAGAATATGAATTTAGAAGACAGTAGAGAAATATTGACATTACATTTAAATTTTTGAAGATCAAAATTGACTAAAATGCAAGAAGGCAGAAAAGAGTTCCACAAGCAAGAAGTGTGAGAGAAGAAACTGTTAGTATAGAACTTATGGCTACATCTAAACATTTCAACTGAAAAATGATGAGACCTAACTGCCAATCTAGTACCATGCTTAAATTTGTAAAGTCTAGGTATCAAAGTGGAAAATAATATTTATTTTGAGTAATACAAAAATGTGGCACAAGGCCAAAAGGGGAGATAAAAGAAGGCCGGTCTTCAATCTGTACTATCTTAAATTTAGCTAGCCACAATTACTGATCCAAACATACCACAGTATTCCTTACACTACATTCTTACTTACTATTCTTACTACAGACACCATAATACCTAACTAGTTCCCATATGTCCCAAATCTGTCTTTTAAAATAATAAAATAAAAAAAGGAATATTCATCACGACAATGAGCATTAAGTCATTTATAGAAAAAAGTACAGTGAAGCTACGTTGCGGTAGTGGGAAAGTGATCGAAGCTGAGATGCCAGGTCAGAACCAATAACATTGCAGATTGTTCGTTGGATTTTATCAGGAATCTCTCTGAATACACAGCAGAAGCACTAAACCAGATATTTATGAGACTCAAGTACAAAAAATAACCTTCAGTTTGTACTGCGTATCATGATTTTGACGGCAAAAATAAAAACTTCTCCGGTTGTCAAAAGTTAATAATTGGAATTTCTTATTTAAAACTTCGTAAATACATCCAACTGTATACAACGATTATACGCTTTATGTGGGATTCAAATACCCAACAGAATTATCTCATAGTCATCATGAGATCTTTTTTTGACTTGAAGGTATATTTAATGATGAAGAACTTGTAAAAAAAATGAATTATTGTATTCCCCCCCTGTTTGGCCTTGTGCCATATTTTTGTATTTTACAAAATAAATATTATTTTCCTTTATGATACCTAGACTTTATGAATTTAAACGTATTACGAGATTGGAGGAAACGTCTCATCATTTTACACTTGAAATTGTTAAATGTAACTTCAAGTTCTCAATGTTTCTTCTCTCCTTGTTCTTTGCTTTGTTTTCCGTTGTTTGCTTGTTTTTTGGGTTTTTTTTTTGCTCCCCAGTCAATTTTGACCTTCAAAAGTTTAAATACAATCTCAATCGTTATCTTCTGTTTTCTTCATCTCTCTTCTTTTATTATTCTCTCTTCTTAATAGTATTTTTCTCATATTGTCTAACACTCAGCAACACCTTGCGTCTTAGTGGCTTTAGTGCCTTGCTTGGGGTGAAGTGATTAAAAACAAAGTAGAAACCAAAATCGAAGAAGAATTTTATATTAATATCGGAGTTAATAGATTTGGAAACAGTAAATATTATGGAAATGTTCTTGTCATCACTAATAAATTGGAAAATGACATCCATAAACATTAGACGAACAACCATAGTAAAAAAAAAAAACATTGCTATAACTCTAGATACATACATAAAAAAATTCATGCATTCTGTTACAAATAAAAATAAAATTAACCTTGAAAATGGCGAAAAGAATAGCCGAAAACGCTAGGATAATTTATGTCTAAGAAAAAAATATAACACAAAAAAATTAAATAGAAACTTAACCGCAGTACTTTGCCCGTCGTTTTTAACGAAACTTGTATAAAAGATAGATTGCTCCCAAGATACACGTGTGTGTGTGTGTGTTTGTTTTGTTTATCTTGTTTTAAAGGATATTTTTGATGAATACTCATATTCGATTAGAAGCTGTGTTTTTTAATTTAACAGTATTTTTTTTTAATTTAATAATGTTTCTCTTTTTCTAGTATCCTTTCACACTTATTAACCACTTACATCTTACTGAATTTATTACCTTGCTTAGGGTGAATTTTTTTTTTTTTTTTAAAGTTGATTATTTAAAAAAAAAACACGTGAATTTGACTTTAGCTACCCTGCTAATAACCATAATGGTTTTATGAAGAAATGGGATGTTTGGTGACTTGGTAATCTGGGCATCGAAACGAGTTTGGACAATAATAAAGAAAATTGTCTATTCCTAACCATTTGCTTGGCCCCATTATTTCATAGTAAATTGCCGAACGTCGGCTAATATTTAATAGCCTCGAATTAATAGAGCACAAATACCTGCCATTGATTCTTGTAAGGGATACTCTCAAAGCAGTTAGCTTCGCATTCACTCAGCCGATTGCCTGGGGCAGTAACTACACTTGATTCCACCTGGGTTGAAGGCAAAGAGTGTATCCGTCGACAGCTACACTTTCGACTCCACCTTGTCATGACGTTTTGTTTTTGCTTGCCCAACGATAACCATGAGATGGCCGCATTTTCAAATGTCGTCTTCAATTTGAACAATAAAACGCGGCGTCTTTTCAAGCCTAACTTTCGAAATCGCGTGCTCTTGCCATCGAATGCGCGTTGGAAGCAAAAATAAACCATCAGGAAATATCAAACAAGAAAAAGAACATCAGTTGTCATCACAATCGTCGTCGTTTCTCGGGCTACGGGCCGGGATCAAAGCGTAGTATCTGTTCTCTACATTTTAGATGAGAAAAAGTTCCTGGTCACGGGTATTCGAACACTTTGGAGTTTGGTGAAATATCGACACCAGCGTGACATTGGTCGAGGGAACTGGGCAGTTTTTGGTCCTTGTCCCATATGTACGTCTACGGGTGCCCACATAATAAAAGACCTTATGTCACATACTGCTTTAATGGAAAGGTCAGGTAAATAAAATTGTCATCACAATCAACAAAGATACGCGCTCCTTTTCCCCTGTATTCCAGCTGGGATCAAACTGTAATACCTATTCTCACTTGTTAAAGTTATGAGAAAAGTCTAGTTCCTGGGATTTCAAACCTACAGCAGTACCTCCTTCACTGTACTAAGGTGGAATGATTGGTCGATAACAACACTAGCGTGACAGGGGAGGGTTTTGGGGGCAATTTTTATCCTTAGCTCATATGTACACGTATAAGTGCTCTACATTAAAAACTGCCTTGTGCAACATTCCGCCACAGTGGGGAAGCGAGTAAATAAAAGATGAAAATGTAGTATCTGTTCTCACTTTCACCTAAAGTTATGAAGGAGGCTAAGGTCAGTACCTGGCCTCGCCAAAAAGCGAAGAACCGAGGCGACTGGAGCAATGTTTCTCCTTAGCCCATATACGTGTGGGCTCCTACCCGACCTTTCGTAACATTCCGTTTGTATTCCAACCCAGCGGCAGAACCTTCCTCTTTGCACTAAAGAGGGTCGAGTCGGTGAACACCGATGCCAGCGTAACGGTGTTCACGGATAGAGTGCAATTTTTGTACTGGGCTTTTATGATCTCCTAAAACTAGAGTTGCAAATGCGGGTACCGTATACACGGGAGATAAGAGTCAGAGTTTAGATGTCTACACGTACGCCTTAGAAGCTGGAGATGTCGTTTTCCGGCTTACTTTTTCTGGGTATCGCAAAATGATTCTTGAAGCGGATTCATTCACGAGCTGAAAGCTACTACAGCCTGTGTGTAAGGTACCCCATATTAAACCGGACTTCGCTTAAATCCTCCCATCGTGTGACTACGGCAGGTTTGCGGAGAACCATGACTAGCGGCATAGAAGACGACGACTTAAATTTGATTAAATCTTAAACAACTCTACTACTGACGTCAGTGGGTCTGAAGAAAATACAAAAAATGTTAAACAAAATTTTTGAAAATGAAACAAAGAAAAATGTAAAATGAAACAAAAATTAACAACCAAAAAATTAAAAAAATATTCAATACGTTATTTTATACTGTATTAAAGAATTCTACCAATTATACGAGTTTCGTAAAATTACAGGTTTTTCTTTTTCTCGTGCCACTTTCTTCTCTTCACCATTTATTTATTTTTATAATTTTATACTTATGTTCACCCAATCCAAAGCCCAAGATCAACTTAAGGTAGAGCGTTACTGTGTGGCGTTGTTCTTTAATATTTAGCAAGTAGAAAGTAATTTTTCTGATTAGTCAGGTAGCTTTCAGAACACCTCTTTCAATTAACTAATATGCAGTTTCTAGTTTTAACAATAATATTTGTGTGAATTTAACAATAGTTAGTTGGTCACCGAAAATAAAATGTAAGTTATTCTTGCATTCCTGTCTAAACGCAGAACAGTAGCCTAGTGAATTAAAGCGTTAATTCCTGAATTTGGTGACATAGTTATTGTGAGTTCAATCTCTAGGCCGGGTTGTGTGGAATTGTATTCAGTGGAAACAGGCGAGCAATAAACGAGAAGTACTAAAAATACGAAGAACTAGACGAGATTTCTTGACATGGGCAGCGGAATGAGAACAGTCTACGCCTATAGATTAGATAAAGGGTTCAGTTCAGTATTCTCTGTGGGTTATCCAGATCGATATATACCTTATAAAGGCTGGTGGCAGAACGGCCGAAAATCAATGATAGCGACAACAGAAACGAGGTCAACTGTCCGAATATAAATAATGTTAATAAAATACCTACACCTGAATTTTTGAAACTTACAAGTTTAGATTTAATTGTTCGCCTTTTATTTTGAAAATAAAACGTTTTTCATTTTTATTTATCCTATAAAAACAGAAAATGCTCAAGAGAGAATATAGAAAAAAAAAAACTAAATGATATATAATCTAATATTTTAAAGAGGATGTTTGAAAAACCTCTCTGTACTAAGGCAAGAAATGCGGTTCATTTGGTTATGCAAGGCTAACGTTTAACCCTACACTTGAAGCGGTCAAGATTGTAGTAATTGGAAAAAATCCTGCCGGGAGTCTGTTCCGCAAAGTAGAAGTGTTTGGGGAAAAAGCTGTCCAAGTGGAACGTGCTTCTTACTAATGGAATACCAAGGGAATGGGGATGATTCACACTTTTGTACGTGGCATAGAAGGTCCCACTTGTCAAGGTTAGGGCTGGTTGGATTAAGGAATGTAGCTCGTCAGACCACGTGCCATAGAACAGCGAGATGATCGCGACTTTTCGCCTGTGAGAAATAGGTTTTTGGATGGAAAATAGTTCATTAGCCACAAGTCCGCATAGACGCTTTTGAACTCTTGACAAAGACAGGCAAGTGCGGACTGGGCAGCTCCGACCCAAATATGGCAACAATACTCCATTTTTGGCCTGATCTGGCTCTTGTAAAGATAGAGCATAGCAGGTGCAGTTAGGTTCTTACTGGAGCAGTACAAGGAACTAACAATTTTCCCGGTATCTTTAGCAATAGATTAAATATCTGAGTTCCACTTGAGGTCTGGGAAGATATTGAGTCCCAATAGACGTTCAAGGCAAGGATCTTCCTTGCGAGAAGACTTATCTGTTGTGAT
This sequence comes from Acanthosepion pharaonis, assembly GCA_903632075.3. Lineage (NCBI taxonomy): Eukaryota > Metazoa > Mollusca > Cephalopoda > Sepiida > Sepiidae > Acanthosepion > Acanthosepion pharaonis. The sequence goes on along the minus strand of CAHIKZ030000334.1, from coordinate 564,034 downwards.
AAGTGAAAGTTAAGGGTTTGCTTGATGGCGGTGAAACGTTACTAATTTGGTGACAAGTTTAGTTAAATTGAAATGTCTTTCTTTTCGATTTATTAGATCCAAGCATAAATTTAAGCAAAACAAAATACGTGTACTTAGGCAAACTTTATTTGGTCTGGCTAAAGATATATGGGGTTTCAAGCTAGGACCGAATTAGAATAGTCAACTAAACGATCTTACTCTTCATTACAAGAAAGAATATTATAATTTTGTTTATTGCTTAGCGTGTACGTTACGACCTGCCATTGCCCCAGATAAACAATAAGCCATTCCTGTTTGCAAGGATAGACGGAAGAAGGAAGGAAGGAAAGTAAGGGAAAGAAAGTTATTAGGCACCCAGTGAGGATCGATCTCACTACTAAGTCGCAATTGTTCTAGCAAGACAAGCTTGTTAACCATTACGCCACGTCAAAGTGCCTCAGCATCCATATATATATATATATATATATATATATATATATATATATATATATATATATATATATATATATATATATATATATATATATATATATATATATATATATATATATATATATATATATATATATATATATATATATATATATATATATATATATATATTGTTATTGCAATATTTTGTTAAAGTTATTTCCACGTGTATTTTACAGCCGTAAAACCCGCAAGGAAGTTAGTCAATCATTAAGAATTAAGATTCATCTTCTTCTTTGCTTGCCGTTTTCCCTCATGACGTTGGCGATCATGACTCTGCAGAACATTCTGTCCCTTGTAACTCCTAATAAATTTTATCTTTCTATTGCCTCTCCTTAACCCTGTTCCACCATCCATTTACTCAAGCTCATGCATTGTTTTCCTATTTCTCTCTTGCCTTTAATCTGCCCTGTTAGTATCAAATTTTCCAAGCCCTCTTGCCTCTTTATGCACTCCAGAAACCTCAGCTCTCTCCCTTCCTGATGTTAAGTATAAGTTTCCTTTTTCTGTCTATATTTCTAAGATGGGGTATTTATACTATTTACATTGTTCGGACTGTTGTCCTCATCTTTGTTGCCATATTCACGACGTTTCGGTCGTTGTACGTCCCGGCCTTCTTCAGGTGACTGGAATTTCGAACGGAAACTTTTATTTCGTATGCTGAGGTATATGTTCCGGGTGTATCAGTATCAGTTATCTCCCTTTAATTAGGATTGGGTTCGAATTCCAACCACCTGAAGAAGGCCTGAGCGTACAACGACCGAAACGTCGTGAATATGGCTACAAAGATGAAGACAGCAGTCCGAACAATGTAAATAGTTTTCTTTTTGTTTCCGTTTTTCTGTAAAAACTTCGTCGTTGTTCACATGTTCGGGAGAAAATATAAGTAGGAAAACCGTGACATTTTCACGTGTATTTCTAGTTATCAATAATACGTTTGCCATTCCCGACAACGTCCGAGATGGGCAGAAGAAGTTGAAGGTGACGCAGATCTGGCTTAAAGAGCCGTAGTTCTTATAGGCTGAGCCACGATCCTAACCCTTCGTTATTTCGTGGCTCAGAGAAAATCCTTAGATCTCTTTTGAAGAAGTTGGTATCTAAACAAACCTCCGTGTGTTTAAGCGCACAGGTGTAGAGTGTGTAGACGTGAGGAGGTTTCATGGTTAAAGCTTTTAATTTAAGCAATTATATCTTCTTTCTTTCCTCGCACGTTTTAAGTTTTCCAACAGACTTGAAAAAAATCCAAAGCTTTCCTTCGTCTTTTTATCTATAATTATCATCGCGTTTTTCTGACACAAAGAGAGGCAGCGTCCTCCCTACGTCCATAATCATTTCACATACATAGGCATACGCATTGATGGGTGCCTGCTGTAGAGCAGTGTTCAGTAAACTCGACCAGATTGCCAGTATACTAAGGTTTGTTCCTCACCAAGTGCCACATTATCGTGGACTTGTAATAGAAAAATCTGAAATAAAGAAATATCTCATTATAGCGGACTTTCTTCTTCTTGCCGTGTCCTTTCTGGATGTAGGTGATCATGGTCCTCCACAACTTCCATTTCCTCAAGCTCGTTAGGCAGGTTATGCGCTGCTTTCCTTTTTTCCCCTCTTGTTTTCAACATGTCCTGTGAGTGTTAAATTTGCGAAGCCGTCTTTCCTGATTATGTGCACTAGAAATTTCAACTGCTTCTTTTTGATAAATGCAAATGTTCTTTTTGTTTCCATTTTTTTAATAAAATTTCGTTGCTCACATGTTCGGTCTATGGTATTCTCAGCATCCTTCTGTAGAATCAAATTTCTGTTGCCTCAAGTCTTTTCTTCATTTGTGATGAGGTTGAGGCATTCACTGCCATATACGAGGATCGCTATTACATAAGGGTTAAGTACTCTTAACGATATTTTCCTGTTTCTTAATGCTTTGCTTAGCTTTTGGAAGCCATCGTTATTCCAATATCCTTTCGGTCTTCGGTATCGCATTTTCCATCCCCTGTCAAAACACTTCCGACATATTTAAATTTTTGTACTAGCTTTATTTTGGTGTCAATAATTTGCAATTCGCATCGTTGGATTGTTCTTTTTGCTAAGAATAATACATTCTCTTTCGCACGGGACAATGGCCTAGAGCATTAAAGCTTTGACACGTGAATTTGGTGACATAGTAATTGTGAGTTCAATCCCTGGGCTGGGCAATGTGTGTACTTGGACTCAATGGAAACGGGACGCTCAATAGCCGAGAAGTACTAAAATTAAGAACTAGACGAGATATACCTAATGGAACGAGAACAGTCTACCATCATAGATTAAATAGTGTTCAGTTTCAAAGTTGAAGATAATAGTCCAAGTGTAAATAACATTCTGTTTTCTTACAATTAATGCTTAGTCCTTTCTTTTCGCTTTCCTTTTTACTACCTTCTGTGGTAGTTTCTGTAGTTCCCTTTCTGTGTCTGCCATCAACACTGTGTCATCTACATATCTAATGTTGTTAAGATTGTGGCCGCCAATAATCAAACCTGGCAGGAATTCTTCTTTGAAAATTTTCCACACGGAGGACATAAATACATGTAAAGATATGAAATGAAAATAATACATATAATGGAATTGTTTAAAGTTGCTTGTATATTTATTGTCAGTGATGTCATTGGCTATCGGTAGATTTGATGACGAAGCGTAAGATCTTGTCTCTCTTTCAGTTACTCGGAAGCAGCAGCAAGTCTGGAGAAGAGAGAAAAACAAACGTTTTTCTTTTTTGCCGGGAATTCACCAACTTATAGTTTATCAAGAAAATGTACTTAACTCTTAGAGGAAAACTCACGACGTATACACAAATGCTTTAAGGTACATAAAACATGTTTCAATGTACATAAAACATGTTTCAATGTACATAAAACATATTGTTACATCTATTATACACTTGATGTTGGTTAATATATAAATATATGTTTTTATGCTCTTGTAGGCCTGATAGTTCGTTTACAGTGCATGGATGTCTGCTGCGGATGGGAGGAAGCTAGCTAATCCCTGTTGCATTTGCACAACCCCCACAGAAGCAACTTTTGGCTTAGATTGCAACTATGCTGTGTGGAAACTAATTACAAAGATACGCCATAATCCAGCGTCATCAACAGATGGCATGAAGCAAATGCGTTCAAATGACGTTGACTTCGTGTTTGGCACAATCATCGCAATCATCGACAGCTTCTGAACATTATGGATCAACTTGTCGTAATGGTTTGCAGGCATTTTCCAACGCAGACATGGATCAATTTCCCAGCCTAATAGAACATGGTCAGATTTAAACCCGGGTATCATGTTCGGAATGCTAACAATTTAACGATCCGGCCACATGCCACTATTATTTAATAAATAACACTCAGTTTGGAGTTTTTCATACTTTTAAGTAAAATCTTACTCTTTCCTAATGGACCTAATTAGCTCTCGGGGCACCACTCGTGGCCTGTGGAGCATGGGTTTAGACGATACTAATAGAGAGTAATGACAATAGATTAGACTACATATTTAGTAAATTAATTTGTCCTTAGTAGATAGAATTCATTTATCCCTAGTAGATTTATTCCATTTGTCCCTAGGAGAGTAAATTCATTTGACTCAAGGGAATACATTTGTCCCTAATAAGGTTAATTTATTTGTCCCAAGTAGAATGAATTCATTTGTTCCTAGCAGAGTGAAATAATATTTGATAATAGAGTAAATTAATTACTCCCTGGTAAAGTAAATTCATTTGTCCCTAGTAAAGGGAATTTTTTTGTCCCTGGTAGTGTGAATTCATTTGTTCCAAGTAGAGTGAATTCATTTGTCCCTAGCAGAGTAAATTATTTCGTCCTTAGTAGAGTAAATTTGTTTGTCCCTAGTAGAGTGAATCATATTTAACTGTTAGAGTAAATTAACTTGTCTTCTGCAGAGTAAATTCATTTGCCTCTGCCAGTATAAATTAATCTCTCCATAGTAGAGGAAATTCATTAGTCCTTAGCTGAGGGAATTCATCTCTCTCTAGTTGTATAAATTCATTTGTTTTTGATAGAGTGAATTCATTTGTCCTTCGTCACGCACCATCGTGGACCTATATTTGGTACAAGTAAATACCATGCCATTCATTTCAGAGATTTCTTTTTATACCACCCCGCTTCAAGTTGTAGGGTGATAATTCCTAGGCGGAAAGGTATAGTTGATATAACCTTTGCATTTTTACGCTTTCATTCTTTGACAGAAAAAAAATAAAGGAAGGCGAGAAGAAAAGACTAACCATTAATTGTCAGAAGACAGAATGGATGGTAGTCAGAAAGAGCCTACAAATTGGAAATGTCGGACTCAAGCAAATACAGAAATTTAAATATTTGGGAAGTGTTTTAACAGAGAATAGAAAGTTTAACACGGAAATCAGAAATGGCATTGGAATAGCGAAAGATGCCTTCCAACAGCCAAGCAGAGTATTAAGAAACAGGAAAAATTCGTTAGAAATAAAGAAGAGTGTATGAACTGTTATGTAATATCGATTCTCTTGTCAGTGAATACTGAACAATCTACTCACAGATGATGCAGATACTTAAGGCAAGAGAAATGTGGCACTGAAGAAGGATGCTGAGAATACCATAGATTGAACATGTGAATAACGAAGAGGTTTTAAGGAAAAGATTGAAGGTAAAAGAGACAGGGAATCAACAAGTAACCCCTGCTCAATATACTTCTGTAAACAGAGAGTAGGAGGGATGGTGAAAAGACAAACTTTACTAAGAGCTACAAGGAATTAGATGTTGTGGACAGCCATGATCGGCTACGTCCTAAAGGGACACGTCACAGAGAAGAAGAAAAGTTTCAGTATACAAACTGTTGCTAATTGAAACTTAATATTTGGTTCTCGTAAATTTCTAAACGCGAAACCCTCGTCGGCTGGAACTGTAGAATACACCGACTGCACCTATGCATAGGATTACCCCCCCCCTCCACACACACAATGAGTAATCCTGGTTATGACAATAAACTATATCCGGCAGCAAGGCCTCTGTTCAGGAGGTTTTGAGGAGCATAGAACCACCTCTTAATTGCTGTTGAGCCCAAGTTCATCCCTGATCCAATTAGGTATTTTTTTTTTTTATATAAAAATATATTGCTGCTATTTTGACTATAAAATGTATTTTTATATTTTCATAGTGTTTGCTTTTGTTTTCGTTTTTTTTGCGGGGGGGGGTCAACTACATGCCCATAGCTGGGACCCTAACAGGTGCTACCACCACAGGTAAGGGTGAACCGAGGAACAACACCAATTAAGAGGTGGTTCCACATTCCTCAAAACCACCAGTCTCCCAATCAGAGGTTTTGCTGCCTGAAGGCGTACGCTACATAGAAAAAGAAACGATAAACTATAATTTTGAAAAGTGAAAATGACACTGAAATATGATGGAAAATTTACAATATATATATATATATATATATATATATATATATATTAAAATGAATCATTCATACAAAAAGTAGACTAGTAAAGTTAATGATATAAAATGACGAAATTCCTTCGCTAACAAAATTTTAAAGGTGCATTCACCTACAAATCACTCGATGAATAATATGATCCTTGTTTTTAAAAAAATATAAGCTGTATAAGGCCTTTCTTTAATACGCAATTTATTGATTCATGCCACATTGACTGATAAAATCCTACAAGAAAAAATTTCTCAAATTGCCATATTAGTAAAAAACACACTCTCTTAAATTTTCAAAAAAATTCAACCTTAGCGTTGCAACTGCACGCTCCACAAGTTTCTATCCGTTATCAATATCACATTTCAAAAAAAATTATTTCAATTCGCATTATATTTTTTTCTCTCGGATGCTAGCTGAATTTTACCAAAAACAAAATAATTTCCATACCTGAAGATGACTGAATGTACAGTAGAAAGTACTTGCGTATTAAAGAAAGACCTTATACAGCTTCTAATTTTTAAAAACAAGGATCATAACATTCATCGAGTGATTTGTAGGTTAATGCACCTTTTAAATTTTTGTCCTCAGATGGACTTTATCCAGTCAAATGTAAGAAACGTATCTATTAACACAAAAAGGATATAATGCACAAGAATTTACCAAATGCTTTGGTCATACATAGAAATAAATTCAACTATAACTTCGATGTAAACAATGCCACACTTATTAAAAGAAAAAACTAACTTATACAGGACATTCTCGAGAATGTCACTATGAAACCATAACAAAATATAAATCTGCGCTCCGCATATTTTCAAATATTTCCGTTCCTAAAAGAATTACTACTTTACCAAGACAACAACATGAATGACTATAAAAATTTTCAAAATGAAAAGAAAACGGTTAAATTTATAACTTTATATTATTTAATATATAATACATAAATTACTCCTAAATTAAAATAATATAAATATTAATTACATTTTTAAAAAAATTAAAAATTACTTTTCTTTAGGAGACATTTAATTAAGTCACTTAATATTCTTCATAATTTGCCTAAAAGTTTCAGTTAGCCTGATGAATATTTATGAGCGTTCTGAAATTTAAAGATTTTGAAAAAATAACGATATTTTTACTTTTGTTTATAAATACATGTTGCAAAATAAAATCCTTACATTTGCCTTGGTAAAATCTATCAGAGAATGAGACGTGTAGGCTAAAATAAATTTTGCTTTTGTCTTCAGTCATATCGGAAATTTTACACAGGCACACACATATATTGTATACTCACTTAGGACTATTTATTTTTTATTCATAAATTATTTTACCAATAAATATATTTTAATCATATTCCATAATTTTCCCTCCACATCTCCTTTTTCTTATTTTACTGTATAAATTTTCCTTTTCATTGTTTTCGGCATAAATTGCGCCAAAATTTTCCTTCCGTCGAAGTGTTGGCCGAAAGGAATTCTCAAGATAAAAATGATTTCGCGTATTTTTAAACTGTGGTATAAGTTCTTTATATATATATATATATATATATATATATATATATATATATATATATATATATATATATATATGTCCAAGTATATGATTGGTGTATACGGAATAAATTCCAATAACCAAAAAAGTACTATTCTTAAAAGTGTGCTCAATAGAGTGTAGAGCAAATATAAATTATTCGAAAATTATAACATAAATATGTCATAAAATCACTAGAAAAATAACCATTTTGGTTCAACACTTCTGGTGTCTTATCAAGTGATGGTGTTGTAGTGATTTTATAACACACTAATATTATAAATTTCGAATAATTTATATATATATATATATGTATATATGGAGAGGGAATATACGTATGCGTTCGCATGCTGACAAAAACAAAAAATGGAAATAGATCTAAGAACACACAGAGATCATTAAAAGATAAGAATATAGATATCTTTCTCACCCTTTCTCGGACCAGTTTTAATTGTTTTATTACCCTTCACGCAGAATTCTTTCACTGCCAGTTCAAGAAAGACATTTGGGTCACTAACACATAAAAAAGAGAATGTCTAATATCGAGAATATTTAACATCGAAAAACAAAAGAAAAACTAATCCCTTTTAATAATATGTGGAAATATCCACACTTTGCCTGATGAAGGTCACAAGACCGGAAACTCATGTAGCAAAACTATGGAAAAAAAGCATATTATATAATTTTTTTTTAAATTCACATTAAAACCAAAAACGTTTGCGGTTTCTCTCTTCTTTTTATTATACTCACTTTTCTCTCGGTGGTACTACTATAACCTCTTCCCTTTATACATACATATATATATATATATATATATATATATATATATATATATATATATATATATATATACCACACATTATAATGCTTGGGTTAATAAAACAGTGCTATATATAATAAAACCAAGCTGTTAAGTATATATTAATAGATATTTATATTATTCCTCAACATCTATTGCGTTTTGCATGAAACTCCAGTAGTGCTATCGGTGAGGATTATATATATATATATATATATATATATATATATATGTGTGTGTGTGTGTGTGTGTGTGTGTGTGTGTGTGTGTGTGCGCGTGTGTGTGTCAGGCTAACGTTTTCCGCTAACATGAAACGGAAGAATTAATATTGAATCAACTGCTAGCTCTTCTGCTAAGAAACTTGGTTCATTGCGTTGTGCTAGACAATTTTTCTCGACAGAGTCTATCTTACATATTTATAAGTCTTTCATTCATACATGCTTTGAATAATGGTGTCACATCTTGTCTGGTGCTTCTGTTATATATTTAGAGATTATACTACGCTTCAATTTGTGAAGTCGAAATACCAAAGTGGAAAGACCATCAGAACAATTAACATGAAACTATTTATAGAAAAGGAACAGGGAAGTTACGTTATGGCGGTGGGAATTGAAGCCGAAATGCCAGGTCATGATAAATAACATTGCATATTCTTTAGTCACCCAGGCGAAGGACGGCTGTGGTGTCCCCTGTATTAACACAAGAAAGATAGTCCTCCTGTGAGGCGGTGGTAGAAGGTTCAGCAATGAAGACCCTGATAGATACTGGCACGTCGGTCTCATTACTAAGGGAGAAGGAATACAGACGTTTGAAGAATCGGAGATTGATGCGGAAGGCAGACATAGAAATCGCACAGGCCGACGGTAGCCCCATGAAGATAAAGGGGATGGTGAACTTCCTAATAAGGTTAGGAGAGACGAAGAGTATCCGGAAGTTCTATGTAAGCCCTGATTTATGTACGGAATACTGGGGTAAGATTGGCTTCGTCGCTATGGGGCCAGTATAGAGTTTAACTCCACTTAATTAGTAGTAAATGGCGTAAGGACGCCATTGGGGGCCCACCCGAAGGGCCTATGACAGTGGTGCTAGAAGACATAAGGCTACCAACTAGGACAGCAGTGTCGAGTAAGGGTGGTTTAGTGACAGGGAAGGAGGTGAAGAAAGAGGTTTTCAATTAGTCCCTGTAGGGGAAAAGGATCCCGAGGAAAATGAGGTAACCCTGTGTGAGACAGTGGTTGATGCGGCAAAAATAGTGCCCATAATGTTGGTAAACCAGGCCAGCAAGGCAGTGAGAATAAAGAAAGGGGAAGAGGTAGGAAGGGCCTTGCCCCTGAGGACTTTATAACGAGTGAAGCTCGATAAAAAGAAAGGAAGGTGTTTAAAGCGAGTAGGAGGAATAGAAGACGGAGATAGAGGCTCCTGATAGGTATAAGGCCAAAGTGGGAGGCCTGCTGGGAGCTAATCGTGATGTGGTGGCCAAGTCAGAGAGTTGGGCTAAACACGCACGGTGAAAATGAAAATTGATACGGGTGACCACCGACCAATTAATTTAAAGCCCTATAGAACACCTATTCATAAGAGACCCCTGGTGGAGAAATCGGTCAAGACGGGGATGATTGAGAGGTCAGAATTCCCCTGGAGCTTCCCTCTAGTAGTGGTTGAAAAAAAAAATGGCGGGCACCGGTTTTGCGTAAACTTTAGGAAACTGAATGCTATTTCCAAATCCTTGGCGGTGCCCTTGCCAATGATTGACGACATATTGGCCCTGTAGTGAAAGGCTAAATACTTCTCCACCATAAATCTAAGATCTGGATACTGATAGGTAGCCCTTGATGAGGCCAATACATAAAAGGCCGCATTCGCGTGTCATATAGGTCTGTTCCAATTTATGGCCATTATGGCATTCGGGTAGGCCAATGCCCCAGGGATTTTCCAGCAACTAATGTCAATTTGCTGGGAGGAATGGAAAAGTTCGCTATGACGTACTTGGACGATATTCTTGTATTCTCAGAAACACTAGAACAACATTTTGACCACTTGAGGCAGGTACTGGGACGTATGAGAAAGCACAGGTTAAAATTAAATCAAAGTGTCAATTCCTAAAGGAAGAGACGAAGTACCTGGGGTTTGTGATTAATGCAAGGGGGATTAGGCTTGGACAAACTAAAATTACAAATGAATCAAAGAAATGCCTGAACCCCAGATAGTGAGGCAGGTGCGAGGATTTATTGGGGTTAGAGGATATTACAGACGTTTTATCCCGACATTTTCTAGAATAGCAACCCGCCCCAATAGCTTTGACGAAAAAATACGCCCGATTTAAGTGAACACAGGGCCACCAAAAGGGGTTTGACACCCAGAACGACCAGCTAACCGTTGTTCCCTTACTGACATACCCGGATCTTAGCAAGCCAATAGTCCTCTATACGGATGCCAGTGAGCAATGTATAGGGATGGCCCCGTGCCAGGTATACCGGAGAAAGTACTAATATACTCCCTGTCACATAACCCCATCAGAGACGCAGCAGAAATGGCCAGTGATAGAGAGACAGGCAAACGCTATTATGTATGCCCTCCAAAAGTTAGATTACTATTTCAATGGAACCACATTTAAAAACTGACCATAGACCTCTCTAGTATTTACTGGAAGCAGAATGGACAAATAAGAAGATCAGGCAGAAGGTGTTGAAATTGAGCGGTACAATTGCAAGATAGAGTACCTTGACAGAAAGGACAATACCTGTAAAGATTTACTCTCCAGAATTCCCAAGCTGTTGGAAGAGGAATCTGTGAGTAGAGCCTGGGGTGGATGATAGAGCTCACCAGATAGGAGTAATTAACTCCAATAGGTGGAAGGACCGCTCTGTGTTAGAGACGGACGAGGACACATGGGTAGTCACTGACCCCCACTGGACAGAAGAAATTGAGAAGAGACAGGTGGACAGCGAAATAGCCTCTCTTAGGGGGGGGGGAACAGAGGCAGAAGAGACCTCCAAATATGCAATACATGAAGGGAGGCTATATTATCTCTGAGGGAGAGTCGAGGAGGTTAGAGCCAGACTATATGTCCCCAAGTATTTAAGACTGGAAATATTAGAGCAATGCCATGAAAAACTGGGGCATAATGGGGCGGATTGATAAAACCTATTATCTGATAGGAAAAAATTATTACTGGCCCAGTTTGTATTATGAGGTCACCGACTATGTTCATAGTTGTGTGGTGTGCAGAGTAGGAAACAGGAAATGGCACCATTAGAAGGAGTGGATGTCCCGAAATTTCCCTTTGGAAAGGTAAGTATGGATGGATCGGGACCGTACGGGGAGACCCTTAGAGGTAATACTTACATAGTAAGTTTTGTAGATTGGCTGACGAATTGGTCTGAAGCGTTCACAGTAGCGGATGAGAAAGCTAGATCAGTAGCCGTTTTAGTGATGGGGGAAAATTTCCCTAAATATGACGCCCCTGTGCAGTTGGTTACAAACAACAGACCGGAAAATGTGAGTAGCATACTGAAAGAGATCCTGACAAGTTTAAATGTGGAGCACATAACTACGTCCCCCCCCCAAAGTAATGCTAAGACGGATAGATTCCACAAAACCTTGGGAGACGTGTTGCCAAATTAGCGAGAGACGATACAGAAAATTAGGACCTATATCTGACACAGGCTCTGGCAGCTGTAAGGTTTACAATTAATTCAAATTCTCACCGTACTATATGTTGTCTGTTCATTCGTCATCTGCATCGTTGCGAAAAAGGCTTCGTAGGGTCATCGCCCCACGCACACGTCCCCATAGTACAAAAAAAAAAGGCAAAGAACCCTAGTAATGAAGTCCAGGGCTCCGATTTGGGACCTTCCGAACAGGATGGAGGGTTGAGTGAATGGGAAGAGGAAGATGAGATACCTCTTTCTCATCTCCGAGAAAAGTCAAGGGATGAAGAAAGGCTAGAAGTTGAGCTAGGGTTACCCCTTAAGACAAGACTGAGAGGGAAAGGAATTTCCCAAACCCAAGAACAGTCAATGGATGAAGAAAGGTTAGAGGTTAAGCCAGAGTTACCCTTAAGAAGAGATTGAGAGGGGCGGAGAACACCGAACCTCAATAAGAAATATGGCTCTGGACAAAGGGATGGATGGCCTCGGTGTCGGTACGCAAAACATCAACAATGTTATCTTTTGTGACGAACCGACACCTTGTAAAAGAAAATTATTTTTTCTGAAGACGCCAGTTTATCGGTGAAAAAAGACCAATGTAGGAGTTTTCCAAATTGTCTTTATTAATTACACATATTTTAATTTCTAATACAATTGTTTTAATTATTATTACTCACATTATCCAATATTACTTAGATCAAACGCAATAATAAATAAATAAGGTTTTCAGAATTTGTGAAAAAAATTATTTCACCTCTAGTACATCTTAGTGGCTTTATCACCTTACTTGGGGTGAATTGATAAAAAAAATACAGATTAGCTTTTACAATGACACATCCACATCGCCTCTTCACATCAAGTTGTTGCAAAACATTCAATATATTGGTTTATAAAAAAAGTTCAAATATCGTGTATTGAATTGTATAAATAAATATATGTTGTATTATGAATATTTAAATGCATTTAATAATGTTGTTTTAATGTATTATGGATTTTTATTATTTTTCATACACCGAATCTCCTATTAAAAATGTCGTAAAAACGGAAAAAGCCTTAGCTGAAGAATCACCTGTCTAATTTTAATGACATTTGGTACTGCACTCGGTAGGGGTTCATGGTACAATATGCTCATAAATTGGTTGGGGTATTATGTATTTTTTAGGCTGTATCTCGGGAAAAAACCCTACATAGATACAAGATTAGAGATCAACCTAACACAAATAAAAAAAAAATTAACTTAATAACGAAAATGTGAAAATCAGCAGCCAATTGCTGATATCTCCTGATGAGTGGACCGAACAATTAAACAACAGTTCATCTACGAAAGTTCTGCAGTAGAGGGGGACTGAATATAACACCAATCAAATTCTATAATTGCATTAAATACAACAAGTAAATGTACTCCCCGGCCTTCTTCAAGTGATTTGAATTTCGAAACGAACCCTTTATTTCATCCACCGGGCATAAATTTCTATGTTTGACGATCGCAAAAGCGTGAAACCCAGGGTCACAAACTTACATCAATCCAACCAAATATATATATATATATATATATATATATATATATATATATATATATATATATATATATATATATATATATATGCTCATATTTATCTATCAATCTATCTAATGTAGTCAATGGAGATATCCATGTGAAGATACTATCCATGATTAGTCCATAAACCTGACTAATATCTTCATCCTTGTTTTGCTGCTATATCCTTTTTATAGTCCCGATCTTCACTGGTCTTATTTTGATATTTTCCATTTCAGAGTTTTTCTTATAGCTTTATCTTCATCCTAAAGTCTGCTTGTTAGTTGAGTCGGTTGCGAAAATTCACATCAGCATCAATGGCTTTAGTTCAAGCCAAGATAAATATCAATATTTCGAATGCTGCTTTTCTAGTCAGACTGTCTCTGCAAACTTAGAGGATTGCTGTAATTTTTCTACCTGATGAAGTTCTGTTTTCTGTGCCCCAAATTTGGAAGCCAATCAAAAATGATCCTGATTTCTAGAGAACACATAGCAGTAACAGGTTAAGGAGCAACGTTACGACACAATGTCTGCGGTAATATCGAAGGGAACCGAACAATTTCTCATAACTCACCAGGTGGCGTTGAGTCACTTTTAATGCCATCTTCCTTCAGGACATAGAGGATCATGGCTTTCCGCATAATCTTTTTCCTTTATTATTTGTGAATTGTCATGAATTCTTAGGAAGAATAGTGGAGTGGTTTTTCGTTATAATCTCCGCCATTTTGAAATCAGAATAATCCTTCGACAAAATTCACTGCCATCGAAAGATAGGAAGTCCAGTTTACACTGTTATTTTACCAATAACTAACGGAAGAATTGATGCATTCACACATTTCTCAGGGATTGATTGATTCAGGGAACAAGGAATATATTTCTATTCTTGTCCCATAGACCGGTGAGGAGTGTGAACCGAACGACAGGCTTATCAACGTTTTGCGGGTTATTTAAAGTTAGAAAATATTTTAAAAACGTTTTGGCGGTGATAAGGATTTACTGATATAAGTCCTATTAATTAACCCATATCTGGGAGGGGAAGAGGTGGATTCATATATTTCCAAAGGGTATTGGCGTGTAAGTGAATATAATAAACCCGACTGAAATTAAAACTTGAATCTCCGATTTCCAATTCCATTACATCACACGAACATTCAAGCTTACAGCATCTGGTATTCTCAATCAGTCACCCATCTAGGTACTGACCAAGTTCGACGTTGCTTAACTTCAGTGATCGTACGAGAATCGGGCCTTTTCCAGGGGTATCAGTGCGAAAGTTAATGCAACATGCTATGTGGTAATTTGAACTCGGCTTGCCGATTCCATTTTCTATCCGTAGCCATTATTACACGAAGCGCTTTTTTCTTCTTTTTCATTATATGTAAATAAGTCAAAAAAAAAAAAGAAAAGAAGAGACCTTGCGTCACGAATAAATAACATTAAATCATTATAATCTTTCTATTGACCTTTCACCTGGTGTCGTTTCGTAAGAGATCTTAACGTTAGATGCATAGACGCGCGTGCGCGTTCCCGCGCGCGCACACACACACATACACACACACACACACACACACATCTACAGATGTGCCCACGTGATTATTGATTCACATGTCCCCGACAACACATGCACCTGTTGACCCCATCAAAGAAAGTTTATATCAGTTGCGGTTGTTTTTTAAGTAGAAGCCTGCGCTAGTCCATCAGTATTCCTCATCCAGCCCCGTTAATTTTGATGGGTGGACGAAAGAATCGGGGTTAAAGGGGCAGTAAGCACCCGTGTGAACTGTTTCTCAACTTATTAAGATGAAATGTAACATCTTTGTTCATTTCACCTAAAAGAAAAGGGCGTGACTGGTGGTAGCTAAAACAGGAAGATTCAATAGGCGTCCCCCAAGATCGAAGGGGCGTGCCCTTTTTTTTAAGTTTTAGAGGTGGGGCGTGTTAGAGATTAGAAGCACAATTGAGCTCTGTCTTTTTATTATTTTTATTTTTTATTTTATTTATTTATTTATTTTTTATAGACCGTTGCTGGGCAGGGTCTGGATGGATTAAATGGTTGCAGGTCCCCCGGCAAACTTTGAACTTGCCAGGGATGCCGACAAGGGCGGTTGGCTGAACAAGATTATCATCTTCGGGAATTAAAAAATAAATAAACAAAGAAAGGGTGGATTTTATCAGTTTTCTTTCTCGCTCTTTGAATGAAAAGTTATTTCAGTAGTTGTTTACTCAACCCGACAAACTGTTTCGTGAATTCAGTTATTGCCCTTAACCCATTGCCAGACCAATATCATTATGGATAATTAAATTCTCTTTTATAAATTAAAGTTATGTCATATCAATCGGGATTATGAAAATGATTTTCCCTTTTACTCATATCATTATGTAAAAAGAAAAAAATATTATGATAATATTATGGTAATATTAACCATATCCGTAAATGAAACATTTGACATTCATCGAACATGCAACCATTGATGCTTTTGATTGAAATTTATAGAATATTTCTATTAAAACAACAGGCTTCTCATGACCACTGTTAACGACATTTCTAGTACAGCAAGAAAAATTTTAGAATTCGGATGGGTTATTCTGCCATATATCACCAGATTGATTTGTTTTCCACGGTTTATCAACCCTTTATAATTTCACACCAAGTAAGACAATAAATCCACTAGGATACATGCTTACTGACTGTTAGAGAATATGAGAAAAAACTACTATTAAGAAGATAGGACAATAAAACCCTAACCCTGCCAAAAAGTGCAAGAGAAGAAAATATTAGCATAGAATTTGCGGTTACATCTTGCCATTTCAATTGTAAAATGATTCTCATCATTTTACAATTGATTGCCGCCATTCTACCACTTCGCTTAAATTCATAAAGTTTACGTACCATAGATATTTATTAGCTTCATAGAGTCTAGCTATCAATATATTTATTTTGAAAAAAATACAAAAATGTGACATAAGGTCAAAAGGGGGTATAGAGGAAAGCTGGTTTTCAATTTGTTTTATCTTAAACTTAGCTAGACATGATTACTGACCCAAATATACCACAGTATTCCTTACACCAAAACAACACATTCTTACTTAGCATAGAGGAAAATTCATCAAAACATTTACCATGAAAGTATTTATAGAAAAGGTAGAGGGAAGCTACATTAGGGCGGTGGGAAAATGACTGAAGCAGAAATGCCAGATTAGAACCAATAACATTGCAGATTCTTCATTGAGAGAAATATTGTTTAGCTCGACACAGCGAACCAATTTTCTTAGCCACAGATTCAATAGACCCTTTCTCCTTCATATCAGCTGAAAACGTTAGGCTGTGAACGTGCTATGAGTTATTTAAAATCAGAAAATATTTTAGATGGTAATTTTTTTATTCTTTTTGAGATAATGGTTTAGTGATACAAATCTTACTAACTAATTAACCCATAACTGCGGGGTAGAGAACAGGTGGATTCATATCTTTCACAAGGGTATTTGCACATAAGTGAATATAACGAACCCAACCAGAATTGGAATTCAGCTCTTGGGTTAACAATTCCGAACCGTTGTCCATTACACCTCCCACAGACTTTTACCGTACCTGGGATTCCAAGGTCACCAACTTCAGTGATAGTATTGGAGGCGTTGTTTCAACGTGATCTGGCCGTAAACCTTATATCACCTGACCTTGCTACCAATTTCGATATCGACCGATGGGTTTTAAGCACACTTAAAACATAATCTCTACGGACTTTCACAACGTATTTCGATAATCCGATGCCAAATTAAAACGGTAAAATGAATTCAACCAATTTATAGACACAGAATACGATTCTAATTGTTACCGCCATCACCTTCAGGGTTGAGATGGTGGTTGTCGCAGTCGGTGCTGAAAGATTGGTTTGCTTTGTTGAAACATTTTATTCTGGTATTTGATCGAAAACTATTGTAAAGATTGTAGTAGTGTCTGAGTTGCTGAAGAAACCGGCATTTTTTTTTAAATGCCAGTTTCTTCAAGAATTCAGACACCTACGACATCGGTCAACATCAAACATTACTGAATCTAGATCTGATAGAGAGCGATGTTAGAAATAGTTAAGTTGTATCTATTATCACTATTTGGATATTCATTTTATTATAAAATTAATATCCAAATAAAATATGAAAATATAAAATTATATATATATATATATAAATTATATATATATATATATATATATATATATATATATATATATATATACATATATATATAGTTTCTAAAAGTATTTTGTTAAACCATATACGTGCAAATATATATATATATATATATATATATATATATATATATATATATATATATATATATGGTGCATCAAAAATACTTTTAAAAACTTTAGGGCGGGTTCCTCAGACCAAAACAAGGACAAAAGTCCATATCAACATATGTCTGCAAATCTTTTGTTTTTGAGTTATTAAGTTTAAAGGAAGTTTACGCTAGATGTATATGTCGATTGATTAAACGACTGTTGTTGGGATTTATAGAGTCACAGTGTAAGCTCCACGATCCTTTCTTTAGCTGCATAATACATGCTTTGCCAGGATTACATATGGTTTTGAATTCAGATTTATTCTTCTCCGAGGCTGGTTACCAACCAAGGCTGAAGAGCTTTATTAACTTAATTCATATCTGGGCTGGGAGATAGATTCGAAATTTTTTGCAAGGGTATAACATATTTGTGCGAAAGTGAGTTCAACAGCACGTAACTACAATTTGATTGGCACTTCGATTGTCTTGTTCCATTACATTACACTACCTGCACACACACACACACACACACACGCACACACACACACACACACACACAGACAAACACGCGCGCGTGCGCGCACACACACACACACACAAACGCATATGATAAAAAATAAAAATATAGTTTTAACATATGCTATATTTATGAGTAAAAGTGTTCAATATCATGGATAGAGCGTATGTAAATATAGAAGTGGACATTGGGATCAACACCCAGCGACGATAATTTCTCTCTCTCTTTCTCTCTCTCTCTCTCTCTCTCTCACTCACTCACTCACTCACTTTCCTTCTCTCTTTCTCTCGCTCTCTCTCTCTCTCTGTCTCTCTGTCTCTCTCTCTCTCTCTCGATATTTATATATATATATATATATATATGTTTGATTTAAAATAACCAAAAATGTTTAATTTGTTATTGTATTTTTCCAATGTCGGTATAAGGTGTTGAGTTTTGTACTCGAAGTTGTGGATAAACTCTCCGAAGTTCATAATTCCTTATTTTTGTTCCAGTACTTTCGACTTTGGCAGTCATTATCAAGATTTTGGAGTCCTCCAAATATACTCCTATATACCTTTGTCTGCATCCTGGTATTCTTTAAGAAGATCGACCTTTGAAATGGTCTAATGTGACGTCATAAAATAAAAATAAAATAAAATTTAAATTAAATTAATAAATAAATTGCATTCTTTTAGTGCGGCCTTGTTTTGTGCGAAAATACTGTTGAGAATAAACCCTGAGGATAAATCCGGAGGCGGAGTCCCTAAACCAGTACGATGTTATGTTCACCTTCGTTTTGGCAACTCCTGCAACGACGCCGGTTCCCAAGTTGTATTGGCCACTGACTTTCTCTTCGACAACCTCACTAGAGTGGAGAGGGGAGAGATTCTGTATGGGCAACCATCGATCTCTCATAAAACTCTGCTCAGGCCTGCGCCCTGGAGAGGAAACATCGTCAGTGTGCTGCTCTAGGCAACGAGATTCGGAGCATCTACTCTAGACAGGGACGACGCAAAAGAATCTTTCATCCTCGCTGCCTAAGACATATTCTGGGCATCAATTGCTTTGACCGGGTAACTAATGCCGTAGTTCTCGCCCGTTCCCAGATACCCAGTCGATACGCCCTTCTCCAACAGCGCCGGTTTGTACATGTACACGGTTTGTCCTTCTGTACGGGGAACTAGCCACTGGCCAGAGGGCACGACAACGACCTCGTTTTCGTTTCTAGGACGTCTGGAAAAAGGAACATGCGGGTGAGGCACATGGGAATAGACATCGAGATGTGAGAAGACATGGTCAAATATCGTTCACGCTGGAGATGCGATTTACACCGAGGACTGGAGCGAAAAGATCAGAAACGAAAGCTTGCCGCTGGGGAAAAGCGTGCTCGACGGAAATAAAACAACACAGCGACAACGGGGTAGAGCGTATTAACATGCATTGGTTACAATCGAGACTGTCACTCCTGTGTGGGCCTGTACAGCCATAACAAATGCTGCGTTGCTATATACAGTTGCGACATAACATTTCGGGCGCACATCGATGTCGTCTCTTGAGACCTACGGATGCCACATGCAATACCATATTTTAAAACTTGGAATATCCTTATTTCACAGTGGCTGGAGACGCAATTTACACCGAGGAAAAGAGCGAAAAGATGAGAAACGAAAACTTGCCGCTGGGGAGATGCTTACTCGATGGAAAGAAAACAACACGGCGACAACGGGGTAAAGAGTATTAACATGCATTAATTGCATCCGAGACTGTACACCATAACAAATGCTGCACGGCTTTCAGCAGCTGCGACATAAAGTTTGTGGCGCATATTCATGGATCTCTCGAGACTTACGGATGCCACATGCAATACCATTGTTTAAAACTTGGAATATTCTTATTTGTCAGTGGCTTTGTTTTGTAATCCTATCTACGAGCGTAAGTGGAAGCAATTTATCGAATTTCTTCACTTTGCCAATTTTCTTTGATCCTCCTTATGAGTTATGCTGAAACAGTATCGGAGACTTTTCCCTGACACTTTGACGCGGTTTTTGTTCGATGAGTTTTTACAGATTTTGATTGACAATTGCAGATGGACGTTCTCTACCACCTTGATCTTCATTTCCTCTCTGTAAAAGTTACCAGCACCGTACTGCCCAATTGCAGGTTGACACTCCCCCCCATGCTCTATTAATGTTGACATCAGTTTGAGAAATATTATGACGAAGCGTGAACTCATGAAAAAAGATAAACTCATGTGTTCTTTTTATATGTTTAAGATAAGGTGTGTATAATATTTAAATATAGTGTATAATAGTTAAATCCTGAAAGAGATTGTTTAAAATTAACAAAGAGGACACCTTAAACATTAGGAAAGAGTAATATATATGGGAGTATCTATTATAATAATATATTAGAACACAAAAGGTTTATTCTAAAATTGGTATTATTTTCCTACCAACCTATTATTTAAAATAAGTTATTTTAATGTGCCGTACTAAGTTAGCAGCGTGCCAAGATGGGGTGGGATTTGAAGGAACTTAGCCACTTTTATTTGACACAGAATAGGACATGAGGAATATTTAGCTCTGACAACAACGGTTTAAATATTTATTATTTCACGCAAAAAATATGATCTTTTTTTTCCTTTATTCAGTAAATGGAGGAGAGGACATATCGTATATTTGACCCCAAACATAAAAAAAATGTTTTCACGGGCGCAAGTCGTGTACATTTTAGCAGTAAGAACATTTTATCCGATTTTGAGTCCCGATTCCGAAATCTTGGAGTTCATACTTCCGGAAAAAATTGGATAAGAGAAAGCAAAAAATAGACACATTTAACTTCATAATATTAAACTTTATTTCAAGGTCAACTCTGAAGAGGGCGAAGAATAAGACTCTGATGTGACAAGGTGCAAGGGCTTGGTGCCTCCCCCACTTCCCGAATTGATGATACGCCCCTCCCCCATTATACTGCATCTCAATTTTCATAAGGTAGTATTCATATAAAATACAAATTTGATTGTAACCTACAATAATGGATCATATGCAACAAAGGTGAACAATTCAACTAGAAAAATTGAAACTAAATCCAATCTATCTAAATACAAATTAGAGACCTGTCATATTGGATCATTCCATCTTAAATAAATCAACAATGTTTTGCAGCAATTTTTAACATCAGCTGGAAGCCTTTCTTGTTAAAATGTCGAATAATTGTTTTTTAACACATTCAACATTGTGGATAAAAATAGTCGTGTGCCCTCTGATCCAAATTTATATGGGTTCTCCACTCTACTGCATCTCAGTTTTTATAAGGTAGAATTCATATAAAATACAAATTTCATTGTAGCCTAATTATGTATCATAGCATGGATGATATATAGGTGAACAATTCTGCTATAAAATTTGAAAATAAATACAATGTATCTAAATACAAATTAGAGACATGTCATAATAGATAATTCCATCTTAAATAAATCAACAATGTTTTGCGGAAATCTTTAACATCAACTTGAAATTTTCTTGTTAAAAAGTTGACTAATTTAACACAATCAACATTATGGATAAAAATGTTTTTTTCGAGAGCAAAATAAATTCACGGAATTGATAAAAAAAACCCAGAATGACGTCAAAATCCGCAAAATTAATTGCCGATTTTTCTTAGTTTAATTTGTAACGTTTATAAATGTAGGTAGAAAAAAGTAAATGTCAAGACAACAAGGGTCACAAAGCACTACGCGAGGCTCTCAACCAGGCTTTCTCTCCCCAGAATCGTGTAGGGTATCGGAGCTAGTACGTGCCAGATCTGTGCCAATTTTTCAGGTAGGCCTTTAAAAAAAAAAAAAAAAGAACTGAACTTTAAGGATAATCATAGAAAAAGTGTCAAAACTTGTGGATAAGAAAAAATGTAATAGTGCTAATAAGTAATTTAATATAGATTTTTATTTATTCGCTTTTTAAGGAAGTGCGTTTAGCGTAACAGATAACAGATAACGTAGATAATCTTACGAAGGAGGATTTAGTAATTTGACGTAATAATTCTGTCCTGTCTCCCCCGTTGTTCTGGCCAAAAAAGAAATTCACCCGATCTTCCTCCGGTGAACTGAAGGAACCACCACAATTCGCCACGTTGTGAATTCTTGATCCGAACAGCAGTGTATCGATCTCCCCAGAACGATTCGGTGGGAAGGGAAGGAAATGGCTGGGTATTTCGCTGAAAGGAAATCACTATTCATGCAGAAAAAGTTTCTTGTCGTAGCCGCAAAAAAAAAAAAAATAAACAACTCCTGTTCCTGTACAAAGGACCCTATTTCGGACACTGTTTTTTATCTCTCTACCAAAGAATTTACACGAGTACAAAATGTCGTAACGAGATTCACTCGTTTGGGTCAGAAAGTCACAGAGAAAGAGAGAGTAGGAAAATCTCTGCGTAAACAATTTCGGCTGATCTAAGGGAAGTAATTCGTGGATCTTCGTCTGCACCTTACGATATAGCAGTCTGTTTTCTCGCAGCCTTGTTGACGAAGGTATCTGGATTCGTACGGGTTCTATTTCGATCTCTTGGCTCGGATCGGTCTTCTTGACACAGGGCAACCAACAGACCAGACCAGCAAATTCTAACAAGCCGCCTCTTCCGCGTTCTGATCTCCGAACTCCGAACTCATCTGACTAACTCAAGCGTGCGGGCAGCTTATATAGAGAGAGGCGGATCTAAACCATCTTTAGGCACCGCCCTTGAATTTTATTATGCAAATCGCCTGGACCACCATGTGTTTCCGCCTAATCTCCGGATCTCCACGGGCAACCAGTTTTAAGGGGTACTAAAATCGGATTCGGACCTCCTGCTAGATCTTCCGCAGACAACGTATACTTAAATTTTGCCCAAACCACTTATACCGTCTGGTTGAATTCCGCTATTCAGACCACCCAAAAATCCAATTTGCCATTTATCATTTGTAAACTTTACTTTAACGAATCCGTCTTTTAATCACTTTGGAATTATTACATGTAATTAACTAATAACTCAACCCCAGAAACAATTATGAAGAGAAGAAAAAAACAAGAGAAAAAAAAACATTTCTGGAATTACTCCGGAATCCCTTCTACCCAAGTAATTAGCACCTTCATCCTAATTCTTTAGCACTGTTGATTACTAAATCCACCTGGTCGGGGGTCTCTCTCTCTCTCTCTCTTTCTCTCTCTCTCTCTCTCTTTCTCTCTCTCTCTTTCTCTCTCTCTCTCTCTCTCTATGTCACAGTACGGTCCTCCAGTATGTCGCCACGGTTATATATATATATTTTTTATTAGTTCTGAGATTTTGTCGACGCCGAAGACGTCAAAAGCTGAAAGCATTTCTGCTACGATCTCATCAGGCCTTGTTGCTTTGTTCCTGCTCAGCATCGGCAGTGCTGATCTTACTCCATCTTTTAGTTGCAAACTTGGAAAATCCAGAATCAAGCATCCTTCAGAACTTCAAGAGAAGGAGAGAACAGATACTACAATTAGTATTTATTTGTCGCTCCACACTGGCAGGATGTGACACAAAGTCTGTTTAATGTAGGGAGTGTGAGCGTGTGCATCCGGGCTAGTTCTCAAAATAGCTCAGCCCCTGCAACTGTTGTTCGCATCGGTAGCGACTACCGATTCCCTCGCTTTAGTGCAATAAGGAAGGTACTGCCACGAGGTACTGTACCACTCAATAATATTTTCAGTTGCACTCTGCTCGAAGACAACGACACAACTGAATTGCGCTCTGTTCGGAGACAGAGACACCATTTAGAGATAAAATGCTTGTCAGCCTGAAAACAGACACTACACTTTCATCTTTGCTCGAAGGTTAAAGAGCGACATTTTGATCTGAAAAGAAAAAAATTCTGAATTTAAAACTCCGCTGCTTTGCAGCCGTACTCAATCAAAGGTTTCGGAAGATTTCGGAAGTAAACCATGAGGACAAATCTGGAACCGTTGTCCCTAAGAAAATCCGATGTTACGTTCAACTTCATTCTGGCAACTCCTGCGACGATACCGGTGCCAAGCTGTATTGACATCTAACTTTCCCTTGGACAACATCGGTGACATGGAGAGGGGAGACTTTCTGCATGGGAAACTGTTGATCTTCCATAAAACCTTGCCCAGGACTGCTCCCTGGAGAGGACACTTCAGCGTCTCCTCACCACGACGACAAAACACTTGAAGCAGCACTGTACTGGTGGGAGGATTCGAAAGGTCCTTTTTACAGAGGGAACTGGCCATTGGCAACAGGCCGATATCATCTTCGCTTCAAGGACGTCTGCAAAAGTGACACGCGGGTGATGGATATAGACATTAAGAGGTGGGAGGACGTCGCTCACGCTGGAAACGTGAGGGCTGGAGCGTGGAGAAAAGAAAGAGAGGCTGTTGCCAGAGGTGGGGGTGGAATCGTATTCGAAGGAGAAAAAACAACACAGTGACACCGGGGGGAGCGTCTTCACGTGCATTAGTAGCAATCGAGACTATGTAGGCCTGTACAGCCATAAAAAAGGCAGCACCACCATCAGCAGCTGTGGTGGAGATCCATGGTCTCTCGAGAGACGGACGGATGCCACACATAAGGCAAACTGTTAATAATAGCTGTCTTGTCAGATGTGCCGATTTAGACCTAATTCTTTCCGTCATTTTTTATGGATCCTGTGCTAGTTTTAGGATACGCCATGTTGTGTAGTGGATAACGACTCGGAAGGTGGAATCCAGTTCGAATTCCAGTTGGGTTTGTTACGTTCATTTTCGCGCAAATACCCTTGGGAAAGGTATGAATCCATCTCTTCTCCCTCCAGCTATGGGTTGAATTGCAGGACAGACTGGATCCTATAGTCTTGGTTAGCAATCAGTCTACAGCAGAAAGAAACGGCAACCTACTGCGGGGAAATCTTCTGCCTCGTATCATGTATGGCGCTTAACTGACTGACTAACTGATGTTATTTTTCTTTAAAAAAATTGGTAATTATGCAATGATAAATGACGGTTTGGAGAATATAACGCACATGGGGCATATTGGAGGCAAGAGGAGCAGAGGAAAACAGCGAGTGACCTACTTAATAATCAGAAAATGGAGAGAGAGACAGGAAACATTGCTGAAAAGGACAGGAAGTTGTGCAGAGCCATTGCCGCCTGCGCCCTGTATGGACACGACACAAAGAAGAAGGCTACGTATCCAAGAGGTCAAAATTTTTTCAAACAATTGTTTTTCGGCAATTTCATTGAAGCAGAGGGTAAAAATAGGGTTCCGTAATTATAAGAGTTGTAAATCGATCGCAGAACAGGGACTGAAGGATAGCACGGAACGACAACCCTTACTAAGAGATAAAAAGAATAGGAAATTGTGGAGAACAATGATTGCCTACTTCCGGAATGGACACAGCACATAGAAGAAGAAGAAGAAGAAGAAGAAGAAGAAGAAGAAGAAGAAGAAGAGTACTTATGAATGGGCTAATGAAGCTCTTTATCATAAATCCATTCAAAATTGGGACTAACAAGCGTGAAGCTGTTGTCAGAATGAATGAATAAATATATAAATAAAAAGGAATAACTTAATAAACATCTAGCATATTTCTTTTTTCATTTTTTTTTTTTTTTTTTTTTTTATCCAAGCCGAAAGGAAGATTTTTCTTGAGAAGAGAAAATAAGTGTAGAAAGTGATCGGTTGGTGGCGCTTTGCTGCTCGTGATTTGATTGGTCGATTGCCACCAGCCTCTTTTACTTGTATTTATTTTCTATTGGGCGGAGTCACGAGAAGAAACTGACTGGCTCGGCTAATGTTTCGTCCGACTGCATAACATCTTTTCAAATCTCGCTTCAAAGGGAATCCTTTCCGCCGGCTTGTGCCAAAAACAGGAACGGTTTGCAACTGAAATGGCAGCAAAACGGTAGCGAAATTTAGTCATTCTAAATGTGTGGAAGGGCTACCAACGGACAAGTCAAAGGGAGTGTGCGTACATAAACACACACACACACACACACACACAAGCACACACACACACACACAAGCACACACACACACACACACACACACAAGCGCAAAAAAAAACAAGAAAAATATTCACACCAAAACGAAGAAAGATAGAAACAGCCAAATAAACAAGTCCATTTATAAATAAGGAAGTAAAACATTTTTCTATTTGTTCTCACATTTTTTTCTCAGAGCGTTTGTTGTTTATTTTTGGTTGTTTAAACGCTTAAGCTGAGATTCGTTCTTTATCGCCACCACCGACCTTTCTTGACTTTGCAACAGCACCACCACCACTACCAACCCCTCCACCACCTCTTCCTCCTCCTTCTCTTTCTTCTTTCATTTTTCGCTTTTTTCTCTCTCAGTTTTATGCCTTTCACGTCTTAATTTCTCCTTCTTTCTTTTCCTCCTTCCTTCCTTCTTTTCCTCCTTCCTTCCTTCCCTCCCTCCCTTCCTCCTCCTCCCTCCTTCCTTCTTCCTCCCTCCCTTCCTTCCTTCCTCCCTTCCTCCTCCTCCTTCCTTCCTCCCTCCCTCCCCTCCCTTCCTTCCTCCTCCTTCCTTCCCCTCCTCCCTCTCCCTTCCTTCCTTCCTTCCTTCCTTCCTTCCTTCCTTCCTTCCCTTCCTTCCTTCTTCCTCCTCCTCCCTTCCTTCCTTCCTCCTCCCTTCCTTCCTTCCTTCCTTCCTTCCTTCCTTCCTTCCTTCCTTCTTCATTTGTTCTTTTCTTTTCCATACCCTTTCAACTTTTTCCTACCATTGTTACTCCTCTGTTCATTTCTGTTTTTCTTTCTTACTTCTGATTTCTTCCTTTTCTTTTCCCCTTCTCCTTTCCGCCTCCCCATGCTTCTCTTCTTCTTCTTCTTCTTCTTCGCTATCATGTTCCGTGGTTTTTTCCTTCATCGCAATGTCTTGCCTTGTTCCAGCAGCATCGCTATATAACACAACATACGAACTTTATTTAGATGGCTTTAACCAGTAATTTTATTTCAATATTGTTAATATTAAAATTACATTTTTGTTCCGAATTATTTAAGATCAGTTTTCAACGAAACATTTCTTTTCCTTTACGTAAATAGACTGGGATATCTCTTAGTTTTACAATTACAATCTTTTATCGTTAAGGCTTTTTGTCTAGACCTTCAAGAAGTGACGTTTCCGGACAGCCTGAAGACCTTCCCCACGGACACGGCACCTGCTTCAAACTTCACTCAACGCATAAAGGGACGATGACGAAAATAAAAGTTTTCGCACACATTTTAATTAGTTAAACGCGTTAAAAAGCCATGAATCCAGCAAAGACTCTCAAATCTTTCGTTTCACAAAGCAGACATATGTGCACTTCGGTCAGCAAGCTTGTCTTGCTGGATCAATTTACGACTGAGTAGTGAGTTCGATCCTCATTGGGTACCCCATACTTTCGGCCTTGTGCCACATTAAGCTATACTTAGAAAAACACTATATATGCACTTAGGTACCAAAATGCCCCCCTTCTACACACTGGTTAATTTTAGGATTTTTCCACCCCGACCCTGTAACTAATTATGATCCCCCCACTTATTAATTTTTGCCTTTATTTATGGATATTTTCGTCACCAAAGTGTTTTGGGCGGGGACCCATCCTTTAAGGAAGGGATGGGGCACGAGTAAGTAGTTGCACACTAAAATTACTTCACATCATTTTCACAGTTTGAGGTAAATGATTTTCTGAGGTGAAACAGTGTCCCACGCCTTGGTGACGGGACTGGACAATTATTTACGATATTTCTTCAATTATCCTTACCTCGATTATCCGTACATAGATTTCCGGACTTCGATTATCCGGACGCAAAAAGATCAGAAAAATTGTAATTATCCCGAACATTTTTCTATTATCCGGACTGAAACCATTCTAATATTTCATCTCAGACAAGCGTTTTAAGAATGTAGAAAACCACACTTAACCGTTGATAAAAGCCCTGATGAAATCAGTTGGATTGATTCTTGATCATGTCCTCGTTGTTTTCATACATCTTATAGATAAAGTACAGTGAATGTGTGCGTGTCCAAGCAACTCCTCCGCTTCCACTGGTCCGATTTCAGTGAGTCATAGCTCATTCAAAAGCCCTAGAAATGTCAGGCACAGGAACGATTTTTGTTGAGCTCAGATTCAGGTTTACCAGATTATGCGAGGTTAAAAATATATATTAATATATTATACTAACTCTTATTTTCCTTTTGTATCCAAAATTGCAGCTAGCTTAACATTCTGAAGATTAAAAGCCCCAGTTCTATTTTATAGCAATTTACACAGTGTTTACTCATTCCCCTACGAGAATGAGATGTGACACAAGGTCGGATTAATGTAGGGACCCGAGCGCGTACCCTCGGGCAGGGAAAAAAATTGCCCTCAGCCCCTCCCTCTTGTGCAATGGGAGGGCATGGCCTCGTTCAGCTGTTCCCCAGGGCTGGGCACCTCTTCAGTATAATTTTCCTCAGTTGCCCCACTGTCCTTTGACAGAGAAGCACCTGAGCGCACTCTGTCCAAGCAGAGACGCAACTGAGAGATGATAAATAATGCGAAATTACCCAAAAAGAGGAATTTCCGCACTAAAGGCTCAATATCTGTATTATATATTACCTACTTCTAGGCACTATCACTCTTCAGGTTTAACTAATTTGCATATTGATTTTAAAAAAAATGTTTATTTCATTAATTAACTGTCCTTTACTACTGTTCTTTTATTTGAGAATTGTTTTGATTTCATATCAAAAATCGTTCTGTTTAGAAATATCGTTTTATATAGTGCAGAAAAGTGAAATTTTCATTTTACTTGGCCTTCAACAAGTTGGCATCTATTTGTAAAACTTTCCTTAACTATAACAAGCCAATGTATGAATGAAATGTTTATTTAAAATTTTTGTTTCAAATATTTCAAGTAGTGAATATATTTTACTTTGCGAAGCCTGATAGTAGGATATATATTTGAATTATCACAGCTTGGTCACATCTAAAATTATGGGCTATGCAACTCTAAGATGCTGTTCTTACAAATACATCTAATTTAATCTAGTTTCGGGGGTTATGATAGAAAAACGTAAGGCCAAATGGAAACACAAAAATTGACTCTTTTTTTCATAAAAATAAACTGGACAAAAGTGTGAACAAGCGTTTGAAAATATTATTTGAAGATATATAAATTTATTTCAAAAAATGACTTTTTCTTCATTCTTTTTAAATAACTTAGGTATTCAATGATACGGAATCGTTCCTAATAAATCGTGTAACGAAGAACGTGTTGAATGGACACGCTTCTAGTTCATTTCACATTAATTCTCAACTAGGTATCTATGCGGATGATCCAACTATTTACTTTTGTCTTAGTAGCAAGTTCCACAGATTCAACAAATCCGACAAAGCAAAATTGGCAACTGCTCTCGAAAAGGACCCGCAATCTGTGGTTAACTAGGACAAGGAATGGCTTTTAAATTTTGACCCCTCTAAAACAAAACTGCTATCATTTAATCATCACAGAGAACTTTTTTCTGCATAGTTGATGCTAAACTCCAGGAGAACAACACTTTGCTCCTCCTGCACACATGTTTTTCACTGATATTCAGTCGAGTAAATCTATTGTTTGATCTACTGCTTGGAAAGTTGGTTCGTTTTTTGTGCCAGACACAATTCTTCACTTCAAAATCTCTATCGCACCTTTATAAATCTACCATTTCTATAACCCCCTTCGTCCAAGCGAATTTATTTTTTTAAAAAGGCAAAGGACAATAGCCTCATCTGTGTTGTATTTTAAAAAATTTCCTAATGTCGTTAAGTGAATGCAAAATAATAATAACTCTCTTCTTTCATTGTTTTTATGCCAATAAAAAATTACCTTCACAGAAATTAGCCGCTCAGTCAAGAAGTAGAGGGAAAGAAAGTAACGAGCCTACGCGAAATCCTTTTTGATATAAAATGAGGAAAAAGGTTAAATTAATCGAAGAAGAGTTTCTGAAGTCATGTGAATGGTTTCGTTTCAGTTCCTCACGACGTTGAAGTACTTTCCTGTGTAATTTATATTATCGGCCCCTAACCAGAATGTGGCCCTTCAAAGATTTTTCTCTCAACAATCCAAGAAAGTTAAGTATTTCAAACTATCTCTCTTTGTCTACTTTTGAACATATGTAAGCCATATATCCCTCCGGTGAATAACGAATTGTGTTACCTTTGTCAAGCATTTTTAATATTATTTTGTGTCAGAAAATTTAATATGTTGTAATGAACTATTGTGAGACCGGAACTACCTACACAATAGACTCTTCCAGGTCTATATTAAGTATGCGACACAACACGCTAGACTGAGAGACACAGAGAGTCAGAGAGAGCCGCGTACGACTACCAGTATTGGACACTAACATATAGTAAGCTCTGCTTACACTATCTCTGTAACCTGTTGTTAATATATCTTTCTTACATCTAATCCGTGTTCTGTGTTTTACTTCTGTGGTCCCAACTTTGGCCCCACATCATGAAAATTTCCTCTTCATTACAATACAACTACGAACTGTAAGAATTCTTCTTTATATTCCAGTGACATTACTTCAAGCATGTAAATTCGTGAATGAATTCCTTACCTTGTTTTCTTAAAATTTCCTGTGTGTTTCCTGGTCATCATCATCGTTCATTAATCTTCTTGGCCTGGGTAAATCAACTACTTATTTTAATCGCTAAGTCCCACGCCAGTATAACATCCTTAATGCCAAAATAAAAATTGTATGCTACTCAACTCGTGATGTGTCTCCAATGAATTTCAGCTGGGACTTTCTGATTATTAGCAAATGAACTTCTTTGTAGTTGTCATTAAAATTTCCTCATTTGTCAATTGTTTCGTCTTTGGTATTTTCAACATTTTTCGGTAGAACCAGATCTTGTTTGTCTTAAATCTTGAATCGTCCAGTTTCTATTGCCATACATGAGATTAAATGATAAAACATTGCCATATAAGCCATATCAGGACGTAGGCGATCATGGCTCTCTACAACTTCCTATGCTTTGTAGCTCTTAGCGATGTGTTTTTTTCCATTAAGGTTCACTCTATACAAGGCACGCGGGCCACTCGAGGTAGAGGATTACGTTAAGGGGTAGTTTATATGGATAGGAGGGGAAGATAACGGCGGACTCTAGACTTGAACAGTTTAAGATTGTAGTGATCGGGGAAACATCCACTTAGGAGTCTGTTCCATAGGGCAGTGGTTCGCGGGTAGAAGTTGTTTGAGTGGAACTTATTTCTTGTCAATCGAATACGGAGAGAATGAGGGTGGTTTGCTACTATGTAAAGTGGCATGGCGGGTCCCAGACCTGAAAGTCAGACCTGGTGAATCCAGGAGATACAGATCATCCGAGCACTTCCCATGCTAGTAGCGATAGAACAGTGAGAGGCTCGCCACACCCTGCCAGTGAGAGCAGAGGTTAGAGTGTGGAAAATAATTCTTCTCCAACAAGGACTCGGAGACGCTTTTAAACTCGATCAAGACTTGAAAGTGAGGTCTGGGCGCTCCTGCCTAAATATGACAACAGTACTCCATTTTTGGCCTGTTCTGGCTCTTGTAAAGGATAATTGACCGCCAGGG
The DNA here is from genome assembly GCA_903632075.3 of Acanthosepion pharaonis. Lineage (NCBI taxonomy): Eukaryota > Metazoa > Mollusca > Cephalopoda > Sepiida > Sepiidae > Acanthosepion > Acanthosepion pharaonis. The sequence continues at coordinate 532,237 of CAHIKZ030000334.1, read as the reverse complement.
CCTCAGAAGACTGACCGTTAATATCTTCCTTCAGGGATCTACCAGTTAGAAAGGATTTTATAATAGAGAAAACCGTTCCAGTGATTCCATAGTTGGAAAGTTTGTGTAGCAAAACTTTGTGCCACACCTTGTCGAAGGCCTTCGAGATATCTAATGCTATGGTCCTTGCGGTGTGTGTATCGTCAAGAGCCCCACTAATTATGTGCGTAATGGTAGTTAAGACGTCAGCAGTGGATCTTGCTGATCGAAATCAATACTACTCGTCGCACAAGTGGCTGCTCCTATCCAAGTGCTCGACGTCCTTCTTGTTGCTTATGCCTACAAAGAAGCTTACTGATGATATTGAGGAGACTAATGGAAGTCAAGGATCCGTTACCCGCGTTCTTGAAGACCAGGGATACGCTTGCTACCTTCCACATAATTGGGAATGATTTATCCTTCAAGTACCGTTTAAATAACTTTACTAGGAAATAATTCTAGGGTTGATATTCTTAAGGACGACCACTGGAATTTTGTCTGGGCCAGTGGATTTTAGGGGGTTGAGGCTTTTGATAAGTCTATAGACTTGCTGAAATGAATATATTACTGAGATTGTGCCCAGTAAGAAGTGGGAAGTTGTGAAGAGGATGGCTTTTGTCATCTAAGGTTGAGTTTGAGGCAAAGATGGAGACGAAGAGCTTCGCCTTTTCGGTTGAGCATGATATCACCTCTGGGCCATTTATAATATTGGGCACATTGGCTTTGCCCCTGTTTATAATTTGGTTGGAGTTCATGAGATTCAATTTGTTTCTTTTCAACCTTAACCTCAACGTAGATTTCCCTTTTGTCTTAGCTGCACTTTGCGTTTTCCAAGATTTTCTTTCAGCGATCGCGGGCGGATCTCAAAGAAGAAAGAGCCAGACTACATCAATGATTGCAACAGATTTTGAAGTAGTATGTTCCGGTGATCTATGATTGCAGTGCATTCAGGGGTGAATCAGGACAGACTGTTTGGTTTTTGCTGGATTTTTTTGGTCGGTATAAAACACTCCATTCTAGAAAGGATCCATTCGGAGATTAGGTCAGCAGTTTTGGGGGCAGCATGTTTGAAGATGGTTCGTGGGGGAGTTTCCGCAATATAGGACCGAAAGCTGTCCCAGTCTGCCTCCACGTAGCGAAAAACCGTTTTATTGAACGGTAAAATAGGGGATGTCATTGGTTTGGAGATAATCTGGAAACTGACTAGGGAATGTTCTGACGCGTCACGGGGGCTAAAACTTTTGCTGGGCATTTGTCAGATCTGGATGTTTTTGCATTTTTACTATGCACCTCACTCCTTGATCAGGCATCCATTAACACAAGCTTGTTAGGTAGGTTTCCCTTTTGCCTTCAATATGACCTGTGAGTGTCAAATTCTCCAAACCATCTTTTCTCATTATGTATCCCATAAATTTCAATTTTCTCTTTCTGATTCTAAGTATCGATTTTCTTTACAATTTACGAATTATCATCGCGTTTTTCTGACCCAAAGAGAGGTAGCATCCCCCCCCTCTACAACTTCCGGTTCTGTGTCGCCCTTAGCAATATTTGTCTCTTTGCCAACCATTTACAGGGTATGCGTTGCTTTCCTTTATCCCTCTTACCTTCATTATGTCCTGTGAGTATCACATTTTCCAAGCCGTCTTTCTTTTTATGCCCTAGAAATTTCAGTTGCCTCTTTTTGATAATAAACGAAAATGTTCATTTTGCTTCCATTTTTTTATTTCGTTGCACACATGTTCAGTTTATAATATTCTCAGCATCCTTCTGTATAGCATATTTCTGTTGCCTCAAGTCGCTTGATAATCGATGAGGAAATTGCCCAACATTCACTGCCACATAGGAGGATTGATATTACATCGCAGTTCAGTACCCTTTCTTTGTTTCTATTGCCTTAAGCGTCTTCTTCATCTGTGAGGAAATTGTCCAGTATTCACTGCCATATAGGAGGATTGATATTACATCGCAGTTCAGTACCCTTTCTTTGTTTCTATTGCCTTAAGCGTCTTCTTCATCTGTGAGGAAATTGTCCAGTATTCACTGCCATATAGGAGGATTGATATTACATCGCAGTTCAGTACCCTTTCTTTGTTTCTATTGCCTTAAGCGTCTTCTTCATCTGTGAGGAAATTGTCCAGTATTCACTGCCATATAGGAGGATTGATATTACATCGCAGTTCATCATTCTTTGTTTCTCGGATTGTGCTTTTTGTTTTCAAGGATTGTGTTTTGAAAGCGAATGTAGAAACATTCGAAAGTACTTGGGGAAAAACAATATGAAATAAAAATAAATATAAACTTCAGAAAATAACATAAAACAACTTATTGTGCTCTTCTTCCTAAAAAGGGCACATCAGAATTCTTTTATCTTTCTAAAACGAGCACAGCAGAATTCATCCTCTCGACTACTCTTCCTTAAAGAACACAATAACTTAAAACAGACACTAATTAACAATCACTTCCCTAACCACCTTATAGACCACTAAATTAGACTATTTCTCTCTAAATTAAATAACAACGATAGTGAACATACAGTCAAAAATTACATAAATATTTTCTACAAAAACCAAATGCACATTAACTACAAACAAGACGAATCTTCACTTAGAAATGATATAAAGAAAAACACTACCCCAATTGACCCTAATAAAAAAATCAAATTTATTATCTATTACAAAAAATTTAAAACAGTTAACCTTATCCTCAAAAATAACAGCACACCAGCAAAGTCAAAATCACAACGAACTAACATTATCTATGAGTTGAAATGCCCCTTAAGGAACTGTGTTCCTGATCAAACCGGACTCATAAATAATTACATCGGTTACACAACTACATGCCTATCCAGACGCCTTACGTTACACCTATATAACCATAGCTCTATTAGAACCCATTTAAACACACACACAAACTTACCAGACTTCATTCAAAACATAACAGTAGAAAATAAAAACATAATAACCTCATCCATCTGTAAAAAAAGATTAAAAATAATGGAAGCCCTAATAAGAAAAAAGAAAAAAGCCAACTCTTAACAATATTAACTACGAACACTGCCACAATGTGCTAACCGTGTTCGGAAAATAAAACATCTCTATAACACACTAAAAACATACACATAACGTACACACTCAATTAAACTGAAAAATAAAATCATCCTTGATAATGGCTAAAGGTATAGCCGAAAACGCTCGGAACTATAGAAAATTTGGACAGTTTCTACACATTCTGTGTCCAAAAAAGAAAACACTTGTGCTAACACAAGAAAGATTAAATAAAAAGCTTAACCGTAGTACCTTGTCTGTTGTATTTAATTATATATATATATATATATATATATATATATATATATATATATATATATATATGTTAGAATTTTTATTAATCCGATAGATTTATATCACTTTAAAAGTTATTTTTAGTGGATACTTGTATTTGAGTAGACGCTCTGTTTATATACTAAACAGAATATTTATTTATTTTTCACTTACCGGCCTAAAATTCAGCAGAATTTCGAAAATCTTATTAAAAAAAAAGATTTATCGAAATTACAGGACGATAGGAGAATATAAATAAATATATTTTTAATATATGAACGAATATCCACTAATAATAATGTTTAAAAACACACACACACACACACACACACACACACACACACACATATATATATATATATATATATATATATATATATATATATATATATATATACCCACACACGCACACACACACACACACACACACACACACACACACACATATATATAAAATATATATTTATATATATATATATGCGGGGGGGGGTGATCTGTTCGGAAAAGATTTCTATTTTTCGGCCAAAAGAAAAAATTCCTGGAAATACAATTTTGGGACTTGGATAACCACAAGACGTTAAGTAATAAGAAAGTTTCGGCGGTCAGCAGCTGTCAGCAATGAACCCAGCATTTCATTTCTTGTCATGTGAAGAAATTTTTACAAAAAAAAAAAAAAAAATGAGGTGAATTAATAAATTTACTATAAAATACTATTTTTAATCTAAAAATGGTTGGGCCGATAAACACATGTCGCAGGTGGTAAAATTTGTTCGTGGCTTTTGTAATCTGTATTGGAGATAGATTGGTACGTGGAGGTAAATTGGTACGTGGAGGTAAATTGGTACGTGGAGGTATCTTGGGTAGAAAAACACGCTGAACTTCAAGCTCCTTGGAGGTTACAAGAGGTCATTTTCAGATTAAAATGATTCGTTCAGTCAGACGAAAGACTAACATCATCATTAATCATATTAACGGGAATGGTAGTAGAGTTGCTCTGAAGCTAAGTACAAGTCTACCCATTTCAACATGTCTCAGAAAGTGTTCCTTCCTACGAAGCACATTTTGGGCAAAGTAAACATGGTAGAGCCCATTCCTCTCCAGGTCTGACTACAGCCGATGTTCTCCGACTTGAAGGTTCGCCTTGATGACAGACACGTGGCCTTTGTGTCATAGCCGCCCTTTGTCATCAACACCCTGGATATAAAGACATTAACTCAGTCCCTTCTACACATTTAGCTTACAGCCGATAGAAATTGACTCTAGTTACCGACTCTCAGTTGAGCTCCCCAAAAGTGTGAACCTGGAAAACACTACACATGGAGTTGTTAGCATAGGTCAATACGAAGAAGCTTTTGCTGCTGAACGACGAAATAAACGGACCGCCGTCAGATATCATGAAAGAAGTTAAACCGCCCAAACTTTATTTTCTGTTTTGTTTGAAAACTTGTTCAACACTGAATAATGTTTTCAAATAAATAATTCTAAAATATTCAACTGCTTGAAATATTCCAAAAGGCCTATTAAACTGCAGAAACTACCAAATGGATTCTTGCGCTAAAATTCGAAGAAATAAACTCAAAACTTTTGCTAGAGATTCGTTAAGATGTTCAACTGTACAATTCAGCATGATTCTAGATATGAAAGGGGCTGTTCAGAATTCAGTTAAGTTCCTCAGCTCTTATAAACTGCCTGCTGTTCATACACGCATAAAAGTTGGAAGGCTCAACATGGTTCTTAAAAATCTTGACCCTTAAAATTTGTGCAACGAAATTAGAAATATAGATTGAGGATTATATAAAAACACTTTCTAATAGAATCCTATTTCTCAATTGTAATTTTGGGAATTGTTGGAAGAAGTGTATGTTGACACTTTCCTTTTTTGACAGGATTCGTTTTTCCCGACTAGTTGGCTATATTTGCGAACATAATGTGAATAAATTGTCTTTTTCTAACCAGACAAAGTTAGAATTTTTGGTTCGCAAACGTTTTGGATGCAGTCATAAACCTACTGCAGAGGGAATTGTGTTTAATTTTTCTTCTTATGAGCCAACCCAGATTGAGACTACTATATTGGCTCACGGTTTGGACTTTTGTATTCCTTTTTCTATGCCGGATCGTGAAAAAATATTTTCTGAGTATGAAGTTCTGTTTGCTCAGACTAATAGACTTAAACGTTGCTCTCCTCAGTCTCTGAGTGATTTTAAGGCGGAACTTAATTGTTTCGCCCATTCCTATGCTGGATCTTCTGTTTCTTTTTCTGATTCTAAATGGGGTGAACAGCACCGTCGTGTAATAAAGGGTTTAAAAAACAACCACAATCTTGTTATTACTAAACCCGACAAAGGTGTCAGTGTTGTTCTTCTGGACCTTTGTGATTATATTTCTAAGATGGAGAATATTCTTGGTGATCCATCGAAATTTCTAAAATTAGGTCCAGTTGAGACCCATGATTGTACTGCTTCAATAGAAGCCAAATTCCAACGACAATTATTAAAGTGGGTCAGAGGTGGTTTATTATCTTCTGTTATTTCTGAAGATATTAGGCCCACTGAGTCAATTCGTCCCCGTTTATATGGGTTGCCGAAAATACATAAAGATGGTGTCCCATTACGGCCCATTTTATCTATGATTGGGTCGGCCCAGCATAAGGTTGTTGGTTGGCTCTCAATACTATTGCAACCTGTTTTTTTGCAGTTTAGCACATACTGTGTTAAGGATTCATTTACATTTGTGGAATCTATACACAGTGTTCCCTCTAGCGGTGGTTTCATGTGCTCTTTTGATATTGTGTCTTTATTTACCTGTGTCCCTTTGTTAGAGATAGTTGAGATTTGTTGCGATATGTTATATCGCTCTTCTCTACGTCCTCCGGATTTTTCTGAGGGTATATTTAGAGAACTTATGAAGTTCGCCACTACGTCTGTAGAGTTTAGCTTTGGTGATATTATGTATCAACAAATAGACGGTGTAGCGATGGATCAAATTTGCAGCTGATCTAAAAATTGACCTACAATCTGCTGTTAACTAGGGCAAGGAATGTCTTGTTAATTTTAACGCCTCTAAAAAGAAACTTCTCTCTATTAATCATCTGAGAGTCTCCTTTCTGCCTCCCGTTAGCATGCTAATTATAATAATAATAATAATAATCTTCAGGGGAGTGATTCGTTGTGCCTTCTCGTGCTAATATTCCCAACTGATATAAAGTGGAAAGATTTTATTGAATCAGTTGCTAGGTCTGCTGCTAAAAAAGTTGCTTCACTGTATCGTGCTTTTTCTCTCCAGAATTTATCTTACATATTTGTAAGTCTTTCCATTGGTCCATGCTTTGAATATTGCTGTCAAATATGGTTCGGGTCACCTGCTATATATTTATAGTTTCTTGATAAAATCCAAAGAAGAATCCACAATGTTATTAGTCCTGACCTGATATCTCCGCTCCAATCTCTTTCCCACCGTTGTAACGTAGCTTCACCGCGCCATTTCTATAAATTCTTTCATGCTGATGAACTTATGGTACCTAGACTTTATGAATTTAAGCGCAGTACTAGATTGGCGACAAGGTCTCATCGATTGCAGTTGAAGTGACTAGATACAACCGCAAGTTCTATGCGAAAAGTTTCTTCTATCGTACTTCTCTATTGTGCAACTGTCTTCCGGTTCCATCCTTTGCAACCAACTTTGATTTTCCAAAATTTAAAGGCAATGCCAATCGTTATCTACTGCCTTCTTGATTACTCTTCTATTGTTCTTGCTCCTTAATAATGTTTCTCTTTTTTTCTTATGTTATGACACTCTGTAAACTCCTTGTATCTTAATGACTTTACTGTATTACATAGGGTGGAATGATTAAAAAAAAACATTATAACGCCGAAATAGGATCAATGAAACTCAAAGATATTGTAGGTGAGTATCATTCTGGCTATTTATAATGAAACGTTAAACTAAACTCGACGCTACATCCCATAATCTCTCAAATTCCTACTCCTGTATATAACTTATCTAAAACTCTAAATAAACTGATTCAACCATACTTATCTAATAAATATATAAATTATACTTATACTTATCTAATAAATACAGTTTTAGTCCGAAGAACAATTTCCTCGACATATTACGGTCTAATAAATCTAACAATGGCCTCGTTAGATGTTGAAAGTCAGTTTAAAGTTTCTGTAAGGTAACTACCATAGAAATAGTAATACAAAATACACGCATGTACTCATACACACGCACACATACACACACACACACATATTTTATTACTATAAGCGTCAATTTAGAACGTACAAACGTTGCTATTAAAAGAAAACAAAACAAGGCTAGCAACTCGAACACGTCTACCCACAAAATTAACCTTTAGAGTAATTAAGAAGTAATGTCGGAAAAATGGCCTTTTCAATAGACATAATATGTTTATATTATTTAATGACACATGCTGCATATATATATATATATATATATATATATATATATATATATATGACAGAGAGAGAGTCTGGGAAACACACTCACACGTATATTTTTTTTTAGTGAAATTGGAGTGGATTTGAATAGCGAAATTAAATCAGAGCATTTTGTTTACTGATGGGGAAATCTGATCTAGGCCAGAAGTTGTACCCATTGAATCTGGGTCATCAGTAGACAATGGAAATGGTCGAAATAATTTTTATCGATTAAAAATGGAAACAGAGCTGAGTAACCTAGAAGGAACTTTGGAATTCACATGATTTTGGTTGAAGCAGCCAGAACCCCGTGATAATTGCATGTGAAGTAGTGGGGCTGAGGGTCAGCCGGGTTTATCTATATAAACGCGTAGTTATGCAAAAAAAAAAAAGACAGACGGGAGAAATTTCATGAAGAGGGAAAAGAGAATTGAGAGGAGGAACGCCACTATAACTCTTTCTCCCTCCATCGCAAGAGTCAGATATCGTTCTGAGATCTTTAAACAAGATAATCACATACACACACACTCTCTCTCTCTGTCTCTCTCTCTGTCTGTCTGTCTCTCTCTCTCCCTCTCTGTCTAGAGTCCAGTGTATGAGGGTTTTTTTTTTACTTTTCTTTTCTGTAACCCGTTTCTCTTCTCTACTATTCTTTTCTGCTATATAAAAGACATTACCAATTCAACCATTGAATCGATGTTTTCCGGCTTTCTGCAGATATTAATTTTTTTTTTTTTTTTTGCTGCATTCTAAATTTCTTAGCGCAGACTCCCCAGCCGTGTCTACATCTTCAGTCGACCGTGAATGGACGGACCTCACTTCTGCTTTCTGGATCAAACAAATCACAACGTGGGCAGGAGGCAGGATTCAACCAGCGGACTGTTGAATAATCTACGGATGCTCAGGGGGCCTATGGCCACTCCCTTAAGTTCGGTTAGGACCGAGTAGACACCTGAACCCCGAGAGTAAGACGCCCGAGGTTGAGCGGTTAAGACGAAAAAGTTAGATTTTATATATATATATATATATATATATATATATATATATATATATATATATATAGGTGGAAGATATATGACACAGTGTAAAAAGTTTTCGTGTGTCTCATTTCGTTCTTTAATACTTCATCGGACTAGGTTATGTTTACGTTGATGCGACTGCACATGCGCACGAACGAGAGACGCTGAGAGTTTTAATTTTTTTTTTTTTTTTTTTTTTGTTATATGAATTTAAATAAAAGAAATATATGAACACAAAAGGAATATTTTACAAAACAACACATTAAATGCATTAGTGGCTCACCGTAACGTCACTGACAACAGTTTCGACATAAAACATTCTACTCATAATTAAAAGGGAAAACAATTCATGACGACAAAAATGTTTAGAAAGTGCTTTTAATCGTTATTTCATCCACAGTAAACTTGCGTCCAGGTCCTTACAAAGTTTCACCATTCTTGTCAGATTTTCTATTATCAAATATGTGAACCGGATATTTACTGAAAACACAAACAAAAAGAATCTAAATGAATTCAGCTAGATTATATAGTATGTAATACAGTGTAACCCGGATATAAGAGAAACCCGGATATAAGAGAGATTTTCTCTGGTTCCAAATTAGAGCCTGTGTTAATGTATATAAAATAGACCAAACCCGGATATACGAGAAACCCGGATATAAGAGACTTCTTCTCCGGTCCCGACAACTCTCTTATATCCGGGTTATACTGTATATACCAAAAAGACACATATGAAAAAAAATCATCTTTAAATTTAAAACTCCCAGCTTCTCTCTCGTTCGTGTCACATCAAAGGACGAAACGCGTCACACGAAAACTTTTACACTTTGTCATACATTTTTTCCTCAAAATTGTTCATGATATATATAAAATTATATATATATATATATATATATATATATATATATATATATATAAAGACAGTATATTACTTCCGAAGAGCGCCATAATTCAAAAAGAATTGTCGTTCAAATTCAAGATGCTTCAATTCGCAATAGCAGTCACAAGCTACGCTACGCTTAGTAAATCCCTATTTTTCATTGTTGGTCATTTCAGAGGGTCGTATCAAAATGACAACTTCAGTTTCACATTAAAAATATAAATAACAAACAATAATGCGCATGTCAATTGAAAATTTATTTGCATATAAGATGCACAATGTAAACAGGCTGTACAGATGTTTCAGAAATTAGTTTAATAAATTTTCTACTATTAATGAGATTAGAACTCCTGAGAAAACCAATTATAGTCAAAAGAACTTCTCAATAAATCTTGTGAGACGTTTATAGCAAAGTGCAGAATGTGACATCTTATGACAGGCACCTAGATCCCTATGTCCTGGTCTACATTTTTGGGGCCCTGAAGTTTGAAAAGATATGGCGGCCTCTTCGCGACCAACAACAATAGATTCGAGGATTGAACTGCCAAAATACAGCTGGGGTTCGGCCGCTGCAAGTCCCCACAAGAAAATTTTGAAATTTCGCAAATTGGAGGGGAATTTCGAGACAAAATGAAATGTTATCTGTCTGTATTTTTTAAATGAGGTATTATGTACACTATTGTCCTCGTCTTTGTTGCCTTATTTATCACAACGTTTTGGTCGTTGTACGCTCCGGCTTTCTTCAGGTGGTTGGAATGTCGAACTGAACTCTTTATTTCGCTCACTGGGGTAGACTGTTCTAGTTTCACGTGCCATGTCTAATGGATGTCAGTTATCAGTTATCTGTTAATTCCCCTCTTCAAGTTCTCCACCGCCTTAACCATGTATTCAACTCACAATCTTTGGGTCCTGTCACTGGATGTAACTAACGCCTTTATCCACTGTACTGGAGCGTACAGCGGTCGAAACGTTGTGATAAATATGGCAACAATGAAGAGGACAATAGTCCGTATAATGTAAATAGTGTACAAATGAAATGGGTATTAGAACCTATTTAAGGTCAACATTAGCTACTTCAACCCATTGGCTTATGATTCTATCACGAAAATGGCCTCATTTTAATAACAAACACTTTACAAAAAGCATTAATTTTGTTGAAAGATTCACTCATTAAAAAAAAAAGTTGCTTCAGGGACCCGCCCCTCTGGGATTAAGGGCCCTGAAGCGTAAGTTTCATTAGTTTCATAGTAGATTCGCCACTGCCTATGTCAGTTTACACTGTGCCGATGATGATGATGATGATGATACACTGAAGATATGTGGTGCAGTACATAACGTAATTATGTTAATTTTGTAAAAAGTGAGTTTCTTGATAATTAGGCTCCGCTATCAAATGTATACGGGTTGCATATTTGTTGTCTTTATTTCTGTTTGAAATAAATTACTATTTTGCAACCAAAAACAAATTACTAAAATATATTAATGGATATTTAAAAATGATGCTTGTTGTATTCTAGCGGGCCACATAAAATAGCACGAAGCTCCCGGGGGGGGGGGGCGCAGTTTACCCATCGTTGCTAGCGACTAGCTTTATAATTTTATTACGTGTAATTTTTAGGCTTACGACCACATAGCGTTGAAACACCGGTCATCGACGTTAAGCAACGTCGTGACTGGTCAGTAACGAGATAGGTGACTGTTTGGGAATACCAGGTGCTTGTAAACTTGGATATGCAGATTGTGTAATCGGAGAGCCGAGTTCCAATTCACGTTGGGTCCAATAAATTCATTTAAGCGTAAATACACTTGGAAAAAGTAAGACTCCGCCTCTTCTCTCCCAGCTATGGGTTAACTAGTAAGATATGTATCACTAAATCATTATTATCTCAAAAAAGAAAAAAAATCTTCCAATCTAGAACTGTTTTCTGGCTTTAAATCACCTGTAATGGGTTGATAAGCCGTAAAAAACGAATCATTCAATCAAACAGATAAATAAATGTTTGCAAGAGAGTTCTTTAATCGGGCAGATTTACAAACAAGACACAATAATCCATTGGATTAAAGCATTGGCTCGTAAATGTTGTGGGATTGCTGGTATATGTCTCTTCTTGGTGTTGTTATCCTGCAACAATTATTCTGGATTCTATGTGAGCTCAGGTAAAAGATCAGTATCGCAAAACAATATAAAATACACGGTTACTAATTTCATGTACTGACAAAAGGAATTGAAATGACAATAAAAGAAAACATTTAAGGACGAGAGAATGTGCTTTTTTGTGGGTGTGAAATTTCTGTAGGCCTCCATTATAGACACGTGTGTGAAAGAGGTCAAAAGTCAAGAGAGGAAATTCATGAAAATGAACGTGCCCCAGTGGATGGGTGGGGGGACACCTTTGTCCCACGTGCGACCACATCTTATAGCCAGAAGCTGTAAAAGAGGAAAGAGAATAGGGAGAAAAACGTACATTTTTATATAGGCTTAAGGAGCGCCTCCTAGGGACGCTTTTTTTTTTTTAGCAAATCAAATTGGATAACCCGCATGAATCGGGTTACATACAAATTACGGGTTCAATCCCTGGGCCGGTCATGTGTACTTAGTCGAAACACAGCAAGCAATAACTAAGTACTAAGAATAAGAACTAGATGAGATATCCCTAGATATGTGCAAACATATGGTGATGATCCCCGAAGCAATTCTTTAATTACATTTTCCTAAAACTTAAATTCAGGGCCTAGTATAGAGGAAGATAGACATTATTTTTTTTAAAAAAATATGCAAAAAAAAACAAAAAAAAAACAAATGAAACATGAAATAAAAACTTTATTCAACTTAAATCAGCCATCTTTATTAAGTTCGATTTTCCAAATGTGATCTCCTGTCAGAAAATAGTTTAACTAGTTCCATTTTATTACACTATCTGCCATTAGTTATTTTTCTTATTAGAGCCACGTTGGTCATTCGCGCTTTTGATGTAGAAGACCTCAGATATATTTTTATTAATTTATGTTCTGAAAATGACCTTTCACAGCTTGCGACTGAAAGTGCAATGGTCAGCGTCAATCTGGATCCAACGCGTATTGTCAGTATGACATTCCTTCCAAATCAAAGTCAAGACTTCAGAGTATCTTTAGAATCGGGGGGGGGGTGTATTTCTTCCAGCTCCAAAGAGTATCAAAGATAACTTAAAAATATATATGCAGGGTGGCGCAAGGGCCTCGTGAACCCCACAATCTATGATACGCACCCACCATTCTATGATACGCACCCACCATTCTATTACATCTCAATTTTCATAAAGTAGTTAAGTATTCATATAAAATACAAATTTGATTGTAAACTAATTATGTACAGTAATGGATTATATGCAATTGAAAATAAATACAATGTATCTAAATATAGATATGTCATAATAGATCATGCTTTCTGAAATAAATCAACAATGTTTTGCTGCAATTTTTAACATCAACTTGAGATTTTTTTCTTGTTAAAAAGTTGAAGAATTTAAGACATTCAACATTATAGAGAAAATAGGGAATTTTGTAAAGTGTTTTTGCGACACTTAACATGAGCAAAACAAATTGGGCGAAAAAAACAAAACAAACGAGAATAACGTCAACTTACGCGAAAATTCGTCAGTTTTGCTTAAATTAATTTGTAACGTATATAAATGTAGGTAGAAAAAAGCAATTGTTGATAAGATAGCGAGGGTCACAAAGCACAGCTCAAGGCATCCCATCAGGTTTGAAACCCGGGCGTCAGGGGGGGGGGTCAGTGGTAGTACGCGCCGGCCCTGAATATATATCTGAATGGATATCACATCATTATCATAATAATTTGCAAGGTCCGAAAATTCCCTTTTTATGCTCTCTTTTTTGTTATAATTAATATGATAATATGATATAATTCTTATGATATGATAGAAGATTGACTGTTCGATAGCGCGAATAGTTGCACTCAAGGACTGAGTATGAACGTTCCAACCTTCGACTGAAATGATCTGTCAGTGTCAGTTATTCAGAAAAGTGAGCGATGCGTGTGTGTTCTTATTTTGTAAGAAAAAAAAAAGTGTTCTACTGCGCTCCGGGCAGCAAACAAGCCAGAAAAAGAAAAGGAAGAAATTTGAGAAGAAAAGGCGAACATCAAAAGAAACTATGTAAAGAATAAAGATTACCTTAGAATGACAAATGAATGAGACGATGCGGATAGTTTAAAAAAATGGAAAATATTCTTTTTTAGAGAGAATTAAAATATTAAGAAAGAAGGAAAGAAAGAAAAAAGAATAAAAGAAAGATAGAAAAAAAGACAGTGAAATGAATAATGAATAAGAAAAAAGAAAAAACATAAAAAGAGAATGAAAGAAATATGAAAGATGGGAGGAATGAAAAATGTTGACAAAATTGTATTGCTAGAAAGAAAGAAAGAAAGAAAGAAAGAAAGAAAGAAAGAAAGAAAGGTGGACATAAAAAGAAAGAAAAAATGGGAAGAATATGGAAAGAGAAGTGAAAAGAATAAAGAAAGAGCGAATAATGGGAAGAAAAGGAGAAAGAAAACTGAAAAGTATTCAAGAAAAACAAGGTTAAATTAAAAGATGATGAAGGAAGGAAGGAAAAATGTTGAAAAAATGATGAGGTATTGTTAGAAAGAAAGAAAGAAAGAAAGAAAGAAAGAAAATGAAATAAAGAAAATGAAATAAAAAAAATGTAAGAATGGGAAGAAGAGGAAAAGAAAATTGAAAAAGTAATCAAGACAGAAAAGGAAAGTAAAAAGATGAATAGGAAAGAAAAATTTTCAAAAAATGATGAGGTTTTGTTAGAAAGAAAAAAAGAAATTACTAAAAGGAAAATAAAAGGGAAAATCCGGTTAGTGTAATAAGTAGAGAAAATACACAAGAAAGAATAGAAAGAAATCAAACGAAAGAAAAAAGAACGAAAAAATGTAGCTAGTTTTAAAAAGTAGAGAAATTATGGTTGTTAGAAAACAAGCAAAAACAACCAAAAAAGGAAGCTATGGCTAATGCAAAAACGAAAACATCAAAAAATATGTCTGTTAGAAAGAAAAGAAAAAGAAAAATGATAAAAAAAAAGACAAAACGAACTCTGGGATTAAAGAGAGCAATGAAAATGAATAGCGAAAGAAAGAAAGAACGTCCCCTATTTTATTCACTGCCGGCAGCCATTACTTTTTGTAGCCACGACGATCTCAATTTCGCCTACACTTTCGCCACCATCTCCGCCACGATTGCTTCTGTTGTTGTAGCTGGTGTTTATATTATTAATGTTGTTTGTTTTTGTTGTTGGCGCTAATAATATTAATAGTACAAAAGGCAGTCGGCACTAAAAGCTCGTTGAAGCTGCTAACAGAAGACAATTAAAGACATCCAACTCGCTTCGAATACTTTCATCTTATGCCGCCTCAGTTGATTGTATAGTAATAAATAAAGAAACATCAAAGAAGTCTGAACATAGTCACGAGGAACTCTGGCATCCTGAAATGCGTTTAAACCCTCAAGAAATTTTGTGACAGACACACAGATACACGGAAAAGCCGAATACGAATGATATAGGTATGCTCGTAGGTGTATGTATGTATGTATGTGTTGTGTCTGTCTGCCTATGAAATATAGTCTATCTGTGTCACAGTTCCGCGTGTATCGGTTTGCGTCCTGTATTTATGTGCGCCCACTTGTAAATTCGTTTGCTCATTTTACTGACAAAAAAATTGTATATATTTATATAAGAATTTGTGTATAACAACTGTACAGGCAGCGTAAAGGTTATCGGCACACAGAGTAAAGTCGTCGTTCCCAGTTCTAATCCCGATCTAATTTATTGCGTTCACTTTCATACAAATATCTCTGGGAAAGGCATGAACTCGGCTGCCCTCTATACGAAACCGCGAGGAAGGCAATAGAAAACTACACCACTAGTTTTCCTAATAACTCATGGTAATTCCTAATGATAAAATAAAGGAAGCCGTGGAGAGCTATGATTGCCTACGTCCCGAATGGACATGCCTTTAACAAAAATGTATATATATTTGACAGAATGAACCAGTACAATCATATATTCTGTTTATGTAATTACATTTACCAGCCTGAATGTTCGAGAAATTTCTCGAACATTCAGTTCGGTAAATGTAATTAATACTGTTTAATTAAAACAGAGCATTTACTCAAATAAGTTGTATCCATAAAAATAACGTATAAACAGAAAATATATGTCGTGGTCAATCCATTTCATCTAATATATATATATATATCATTAGAGTAATTCATCGAGTCTAGAAGAATCCTCAACAGAATGCTTGGGACTCATCAGCAGTACGCATCCACTACTGTGATTCGGGCCCGGATCATTTCGATACAACGCAAGCGTCATACCAACTGTACCAACAGGTCTCGGTGACGCAGAAGAAACTAAATAGACTCGATATAGCGCCGCTACTCACACATTTCGTGATGATACTCATCCAAGTATTTATAACCCAATGGATTGTGCCCCTAGAGCCACAGCAGGGTTAGGGCTAACCCTAACCCTAACCATGCCGATGAATTATGTTGTAATCTCGGGAAGGTTACTGAATAGAATAATCACACAAAGGTTGGTAATTAACAATAATACTTAGGACAAGAACAACACCTATAAGTTTCGCCAGCGGCGCGTAGAAGTAGTAGTCAACTGTTAGAAGTGAGTCAAGTGAATTCCGCAATGAATCTCCAACTGCAGGATATCCACCAACCGCCACACGCGGTCAGATGTGGCACAAGGCCGAATTTAATGCGGGGTATCCGAGCCCGTAGGCTCGACCAAAACTTCCCCGTAGACCCCGCATAAAACTGGGTCGGGTAGCTGTTTCCCGAGGCGAGACCCAGCGCTTCGACATAGAAGACATCTCGTCTGGAGATCCTCACTGCACGGAGGCGGAGAGTTTGATCAGCACGGCTGATGAAAGCTCATAAAACAAGGAACAATTTAAAACTGGATCCTTTTGTGCTATTAACAATTACTCATCAGACAGAAAAGTTTGAAACTACAAAGACACTGCATGATATTCCCTCAAATGGGAGACATTCCTTAGAAGCTGATAAGCACAAGTTTTGGATAGTCTATCAATAACTTTATCGAACGTGCAACGTTGGTTATGCAACACAATGAAGAAACAAATGAAATTTTTTTATTTCTTGTTGGTTTCACAATTGCTTACTTTGCATTATAATGGTTTATAACATGCGTTCATTTCACAATGAATATATATATATATATATATTATAATTATTTTTTGTTGTCGATATCTTTTAGGCGCGGCTGTTTTCAGTCTTCCTTTTATATTTCTATCTGTATATATATATATATATATATATATATATGTGTGTGTGTGTGTGTGTGTGTGTGTGTGTGTGTGTGTGTGTGTGTGTGTGTGTAGGCGTTTCCGAGAATTACGATTTTGAACATTTTTTATCATGCCTCTGTTTGACCTAAATGGAAATGAAATGATAATCTTTATAATATCAACAAAATACAATACTCACTAGCGGCGTGAAGTAGGTAAACCACACTGCTAGTGGTAAACTACTTAGACAGCATATTACTCCCACTTACAATAGTGTCCAACATATTTACGAGGATTGGGACATAACCATTAGTGTTCATAAGTACGGTTTATAACAACAACAACAACAACAACAATAACAATAATAATAAAATTGCTCAGTGGAAAATGTCATGATGCTATTTCTATCCTGATGTCTCTCGTCGGAACCCTGAAAGAAATGTGTATACACTAGAAATCAAAGGAAATAATAATAATATAGAACTGGAAAGCATCCGAGAAAATATCAAAATAGATTAAACCTCAACGTTGAAGGACTAAATCCCAACAACCCATAGAAAATACATGCAGAGAAAAAAACAGAAACCAGTTGTAATAATCCCTCTGAGCTACACAAGCAAATAGAGGAAACTAATGACCAATATGATAGAGAAACAGAGATGACAAAATATATCCGATATAAATGGGAGAATGTAAAGGAAATGTCTTTTGAGGAAAGGCCGACAATTCCAAAAGTAAGAAAGAACAGTCAAGTGAAGGAAATCATCAATCTTGCTAACCAAGCAATTAGAAAAATAAGGGAAGAAATAGAAAGACCGATGAACCTGACAAAAATGAATATACGCCACCTCGGCAACGATCACAAAAACAATAGGTAAAAAGGTAAAAACACAACGTAAACGAAAAAGAAAATTGCTGGTCAGGAAAGAAAAAATAGAAACCGAAATAAATATACTACGAGGACAATTGTCACTTCTAAGTAAAGTAGACAAGAACTCTAAAATGAAAGAAAGAAAAAGGAGACAACTGAAACGAAGCCTTGACATAAAAAATAAGACTGACTTACCAAAAGTTAAAGAGACTCTGAAACAACAAATTCAAACGAAGGCACAAAGAATCATGCGTCATGAAAAAAGAAACAGATTCTTCTGACAAAACAAGATCTTCAAAGAAGATACCAAGAAACTATATGGAGAACTGGGAAAAAATAAAATAGAAATAAATGACTCACCTAATATCCAGGAAGTCAGGGAGTTCTGGTGTAAGATGTGGGAAAACTGCAAAATGCATAATGAAAGAGCTACATGGATCAAGCGACAAGAGGAAAAACACACATATAGAGCGCCAAAAATAGATGGATATCAATATTACTGAAACAACCGCTGCCATCTGCAAAATCAAAAACTGAAAGGCACTAAGAATAGACTAATTTGGGGATAAAATACCTATCTACCACCCACCAACACCTCGCACGGGCATACAATGATATAATCATAAACCCAGAAAAATGCCCCAAAACAAAAGAGACGCAATACCCGAAGAACTATAGGCCCATCACCTGCCTACCAACAATGTACAAGATCCTCACTTCTATAATAACCGAAAGAATATACAACTTCCTTTGGAAAATAATTTACTCCCAGCTGAACAGAAGGGATGTAAAGGAGAAAGTTACGGGTGTAAGTATCAACTAATTATCAATAAAACAATATTGAAAGTGAAAACAAGGAAAAGAAACATCAATAGCACTGATCGACTACGGAAAGACGTTCGACAGAATGCCACACTCATGGATAGAGAAGAGCCTAAAAATATAGAGTATGATTCACAACGGTCAAATTTATAACGGAGAGCATCAACAACTGGAAACCTAAACCATAGAAACGGGTCATTAACACCAAGCATCAACTAAAGCGGGATCTTCCAAAGAGATCCATTGTTACTCCTCCTCTTCTGCTTTGCATTAGCGCCACTCAGCTGCCTACTGAACAACAGTAGCTATGGATACAAATTACAGAATGGCAAACTGAATCACCTGTTCTATACTGATTATCTTAAAACGTTTACTAAGGATAACAAACAACAGAAAAAGCTACTCACCATTTTCAAAACCTTCAGCGAAGCTATTAAGATGGATTCAAGAATCGACAAATGTGCCAAAATCACCTCCAAAGGCGGTAAACTAACAAAAACTACAGATTTAGATTTTGATATCAAGAACAAAATTAAGAAACTAGACCAGGATGGTGCATACAAATACTTAGGAATTAATGAAGGAGACAGAATACAACATTCAGTTATGAATAAAAAGATCAAAAACAAATATCATAGGAGAGTGTATTTGATACTAGAAAGCGAACTTAATGGGATCAACAAAATAAAGGCTATGAACACGTTAGCTAAGCTCGTAGTAACATACAGCATCAAAATTATTAAATGGAAGTTGAATGATATTAAAAGATTGGACGCCAAGACCAGAAAAATGCTTACCCAAATGAGGATGCACCACCCGAAATCAGATGTTGATAGACTGTATGTACCAAGAGCTTAAGGAGGCTGAGGTCTAATCTAACTTGAACTAACTCTAAAAACTACAACAATCGTATTGGAAGCATACCTCAGAAATACCAATGATCTTCTCCTACAAATAGTAAAGCACTAAATCCACTACATCAACAAAACTGCACTCTTCAAGAAACAGTTTAAAATACCTGAAATCCTACCAACAAAAAACGAAGTGAATTCCATTTACGCCAAACGAGTAAAACAGAAAGCAAAACAACTTGGCCAAATGAAATTACCCCCCTCCCCACCAAAAAAAACCCCCAAAAAACTGGGGGGACAAGACGTTGCATGGCAAATGCATAAAAAGAAAGAAAGAAAGAGATCTGGACCAACAGAAAACACATCAGTGGCTGATCAGCACCGAGTTGAAAGCTGTGACAGAAGTCTTAATTATTGCAGCTTACGACCAAAGCCTCGCAACCAAATCCTATCACTGTCACATAATCAAGGATAGAACTAACCCGAAATGCAGGATCTGCAGAAAATATGATGAAACTGTTGACCATATTATCTCAGGATGTCCGGATATAGCAAAAAATTAATATAGCCACAGACATAACAAGGTAGCGACATATGTGCACTGGAAGATATGCAAGAAGCACAAAATCGAAACCACTGAGAAATGGTATAACCACCAGACACACTTACTCAAAATAAAGATGTAACTATCATCTGGGAAAAGTCAATACGCCTGATATTATCATAAAAGACAAGAAATTCAGGATGTGTATGCTTATTGATATAGCAGTACCATCTGAGAGAAATAACATGAAAATTATCGAGAAGTTGTCCAATTACAAAGACCTGGAGTTCGAGATTAACAGGATGTGAGGAATGAAGACTGAGACAGTACCAGTAGTAATCGGAGATCTGGGCCTAGTGAGAAAAGGAACAGACAATTTTACTAATAGTGTCCCAGGTAACATCAACATAGAGGTTGCCCAGAAGATCGCCCTACTAGGAACATCCAATATACTAAGAAAAGTGTTATTAATTAAATGAAAATTTTCCTATAGAGCCTAAAGGCCATAGTTTGGACCCAGCTCTACAGGATACAAATCAGGAAACATAACATATACCAATAATAATAATAATAATAATAATTAGTTAGTATGGACATCACCCAGACTCGGTTACGGAGATAGGACCTGTTAATATTTCATGGGACTACACAATACATACAGACAAAGCAATCCAAGCTAATCGCCCAGATATCGTGATTAGAGGGCCGCAAACAAAACAAAAAATGCCTCCTTATTGATATGGCAGCCCCTACAGACTACAATGTATCTTTGAAGATCTTCAAAAAGCTATCAAAATACAAGAACCTTGAAATCGAAATCTCAAAAATGTGGCACATGAGAACATCAACAATTCCAGTTGTAGTTGGAACCCTCGGATTGATTGGAAAAGATTCCAATAGACTCATTGAAGGAATCCCTGGTAGCCCATGCCTTAAAAAATTAGAAAAAATTGTTTTCACGAGTACAACCCACACCTTACGAAGCGCTTTATCTATGTAAAATGTTTTTGTTTTTTTTGTTTTTGTTTCAAAATTGCTCAGTGGAAAATGTTATGATGCCATTTCTGACCTTAGGTCTCTGGTCTGGACCCGGAACGAAATGCGTACACATCAGAAATCAAAGTAAATGAAATAATAATAATAATAATAATAATAATAATAATAATAATGACTAGATTTGAAAAATTCACGATTTTCCTGTAAATAAAGAACATAATAAATAGTTTTTAATATTTTTGTTGTAAATTCTTAAGAACAAAAATGTATAAATTCACTTTCATCACATCACAGGTTTTATTAAAATTCTAATCATCGCTTTTTAAAACAATAAACATTGCCGAGGAGTAAAGGTAGTTAAAATAATAACAGTATCAAGGAAAAAAAAGTCCTTTTGACACCCGACGTCAAGCGTAAAATCACAGACTGCAAAACACAAACCTAACGCAAATCTCAAAACGCCAAACATATTTATACGCTATATTAACTACCATGCAGGATAGAACACCGAATTAACGAATTTTTTCGGAATATTCAACACATGATTTTTTTTTATAGATATTACTATTTCGCTCTCTTCATCTCTACTCCTACCGCTTGACCCTTTCTTTCTCTCAGTCAGTCACGCTTTGACGTCCTTTGCAACCGCTGATATAACTACCACCACTAATAGACCCTCCGCCACCCCGATATTTTTAATTCTACCGCCAACAGACATAGAAATATTCAAATACTGCTGTTACTCTTAGTCTCTCACAGTCAAACCTAAAAACAAACCGAAGAAAAATCCACAACTCCAACAGAAATTACTGAAACTTGAAGAAAATATACCGACCATGCTGGAAAGGCAATATTTTAGTAACTCAACATTTTACCTGTAAAGAAAGAGATTAAATACAGGATAAAATACACGCAACGTTTTCTACTTGAATCGAATCGCTCAAACGCATTTAAACAATGACAACACGTGGAAATTTTCGTCAGCAATTCAACATTGAAAACGAAACTTAACTCACTACGTGAGAATTTTTCATCAAACGAAAAGCACATCAACTTTCTTCTAACAAGTATGAAGAAGCAACAACAAAAACATTAATAATTTCACAACCAGAAAACACAGCTCATTTTCCGCAGGATACCGCCCCAAATTCACGAAGAAAATTACGCAGACAAGACAAGATGCCGCTCAAACCCCGAAGTCAACTCTTTTCAGTACACAGCCAAAATGAAACTGTACTCTCAGGCTTAACAGAAATCGTCGTCGTCGTCGACTTATTTTGTATCCAAGATTTTAATTTCTTCATTGCTGATTGCTTCCATGAGGGCGTTGATGACTAAATTCACCGCCAACGTGCAGACTCTGGACAAGAAGCTTCTATTATCACCAAAACCTTCTCCCGTAATCAATTTTCTATCGCCGTTTGGTTGAAGGTGAAAGAAAATCAGAGTAGAAGAAAGTGCCGATGGCGTGAATTTGTTTAAGGTGGACCTGAACTTGCCAAGAAGTGACCCACATACTTGATTTCATGACCTTCCTCTGTAGCAAATATGGAATGAGACATGTACAATCCAGTTATGAAACCGCAATGGACTGCCGTTGAATCAGATATCATTTCAAGTGACGCCTTCTGTAGCATGTCAGTCATGCGTAGCCATCTTCATATACAGGTTCAACCGTTGAGATGTATTACAATCATCATCCGTTTGATCCACTTTTGGGGTCTTTCGGGTTCATTGCGTTTAGTTTGGGTCCTCGTCTTCGGCCTTGCCGCCAAGTGTGGCCCTAACAGAAGTTTAGAACTCCCGATGACAATCGTTCTGAGACATTGAGGCACACAAGCCCCTCTATCACGACAAGGAGCAACCATCAGAGGTTAACAGAAATAGATGTGAAAAAACTCAACAACACACTGGAGCTTCAATTGGTGGGTGGGTAGCTAGAATGTTCGATTTAATAATACCGGAGACAGCATCACCTCTGAAAAATCAACAATCATACTAGATCTCTTCAAACGTTCTTACGAAAACTCCTGCGACACCCTGTATCAATTTTACCAGCATCAGCTTAACAAATTTCCATCCCGAAGCATTCTCCTAGCTGTTTACATTTGCGTCACGAATAAAATCCACAGAAAAACAAAAGCGCCCTTCCCGAGCAAGCCAATAGATATCATGGCCTCTCCTAAAATTCCGATTCCTGCAGCAGCAACAAAAAGTGCTCGCACGGTGCAGATGTGACACTATTAAGAAGGCAATGGTAAAATGGGAAAAAGGTTTAAAAAAAACTGGAAAACAAGAAAAGAAACGCTGTTTTTCGATAGACTAAAAGCATACTGTTAATAAAACAAGAAAAACGCTATTTTTCAATTAGACTGAAAGTATACTGATAACAAGAGAAGGAAAGTGAAAGGAAAGGATATTTGTTTTCTTTTCTCTCCCCCAGTCCGGGGTTGAGATGCTGACAATAGCTAGCGTAGAAGCTGTTTTTGGTCAAATTAATATTAAGTGATAGTACTTTCTTAAGTATTCAATCGACCCCGTATGGAAAAAATAGATTATATTTTAACGACCTCGAATGCCGACGAGGGAACGAGATAAAGCGTCAGTAGGCCACTCATTGAACGACGTGGGTAATGGGAAGGCCAACAGCAAGTATCTTGCCAAAGTTCGGTCAGTTGATAAGACTTGGATTTTAAGATCAACATGTTTCCAAAGGAAAGCAGGAATAGAATTGTAGTTATATTTCTTTTTCGTCTGCCTAAGATGCGATAAAATTTATTAAAACAAAGACCAAAGAGTTGGCGAAGAAAGCGACAGGTGACAAATCTCAGATGCAACTGACCCCTCAAGGACGTGATAAGAATTTCCCGCTGCTGGAAATTTGAGATGATAATTGAATTTAGCAATTTGGGCTAGACCACGCCTAGCCTTTAGGAACAGGTTTCATCAGGAGACAAAGAGAGTAGTAAAGGCCCAGGTAGAATTTCAAGGAAGATCGGGGAATTGCCTGCACCCTTCGGGTGTTAATGGTGAGAGGCATCCACACGAGATGAAAGGAGTTGGGCGAATCGATATCACAACTCTTCGGAGTAGGGATCTCCTAAAATTTGGTCAGGCAATCAATTTCCCAACCACCTCATTCCCCCGGTTTGCGTGAGGGTCCATAAATACAAACGAGTGAGGCGAAAGATGAGAAGGAACTAGACAGCCTGGGGTGCTGTTTGCAAGAGAGACGCGTTGCCATTTGGTTCAAGACACGCTTTGCCAAACCTCGCGCAGCATCTGCAGAAAGAACTTAGTCTCCAGTCTTGTTTCAGACTACCAAATGCAACTGAATGGTCAGCATGAAGAAATCAGATTTCAGCCTTGTACCAGTTTGCCGAGTTTAGCTAAACATAGTGTCATGGAGTATTAAGGTGTTAATTTACTGAGTAGAACGTTCATTCTTTGATATAAAGTTGGGTTACACAGCTGTCTCTTACTTTGTTCCATTTGACGTCATCTTGCCAATACTACCGGATCATCGACGTTGAATATACGACTTGGCCTTCGCCCGCCGTGTGTGATCTGAAACAAACATAACGTGATCAGGGTGGGATAGAGGATCGGGGCAACCAACTCCAAGACTGGCCGTAAGGATCAACCACGGACTTGCCTGGTGACTGAGGGCGAGATTGTGACGTCATACACGACATTTAGAAACATAAATCGGATTTCATAAGAAAATCTTTTTCAATCTGGGGAGGCGCGCGTATTTGATTTGATTACCGCCTCTGACCATTAATCCCAGGTTGTGTGATATTTGAAAGGCTCTTCTTCATTTGCCTTCGACTTTAAGAGCGGCAAAACACGTTTCTTTTCGCTCCGATAGACACGAGGCATCTAAGTACTTCAGAGACACAGACTGAAGATAACTTTGACTTAGTTTCTTTTTTTATTCTTCTGTAACATACTTTGTTAATACATTTATTAATTGTTGTTTGTTTGAATATCATCTTTAGTGTCCCTTTTTTTTTACCTCGACTCACATGTTTACAATAAATATTATTTGCGGCACAAATGTCCCAGGAGACAAAAAGGATAATCTTTTCAATTTTCGCGATAAGTTTTATTAAAATTTTAAAACAATAAAAATTGATAAGTTGTTTAACGTAATAGCATTATCAATAGAAAAACAGTCATTTTGACAAAGCGTTTTTTCATGAATATATTCCCAGTTTAATTTATGATGAGTAGAAAACATCCTATTACAATTGTGCTTTCTTATTTTACACGACCGTTACGCCCTGTCAATCCCTCATAAATAATGAGCTATTCCGTTTTGATCGTGTGGAAAGAGTGGAAAAAACTACTTTGTTTCAGTGAAAAAAAGAAAGAAGGCAACATAAAAGTGTTTAACGTCTCCTGCCAATGCCCTATAAATAATGAACTATTTAGTTTTGATCGCGTGAATAGAGGGGAAAACACTACGTGATTTCAGTGAGTAAACGAATGAAAGAAAGAAGGGAAGATAAAAGTGTTTCGCGGCTGTTTCAGTGAAATGGAAAAAGTTGTCAATTTTAAATCTTTTCATTTGTACCCCCTTACTTCTTAAAATAACGACCAGAATTCATATTTATGATTGTTATTGCAATATTTTGTTAAAGTTGTTAAGATCAAATATTTAATGATGCAATAGGAGAATTTCTACGGATATTTTATTGTCGTACAACTCAAGAGTTTATTCATTCATTAACTTAAGAATTAAGATTCAACAGAATATTAAAATAGGAAAACCGTGGAATTTTCACGGGTTAAACCTAATAATACATAAATACTGATTTTAATGGGATATTCAAGTTATTTTTAAAACCAAAGTTGACATAAAAATAACAACATCCGTGCTTCGTTCATTAAAGTAAAATTAGTTCTTACAAATAGAACATAATGTTTTTCACATGTAAAGATAAAAATTATACAAATATATGAATTTAAGTTTTTCAACCTTCATTTCTGATTTGGTTTCATCGACTTAGTATTTAAGCTTTATTTTTTGTTTCCATGTGTGTGTGTGTGTGTGTGTGTGTGTATGGGTGTGTGTGTGTGCGCTTCATTTATTAAAAGCCCGACACAATTGATGAGAAGTAAGAATTTAAAAAATGTTTTGGGAATAAATATAAGATTTGAATTTAAAAACTTAATATTGTTTTGACACCGTTCTAAAACCCTTAATCCGTCATTTCAAATGAATGGAATGACCTTAATTTCAAAACCTAATTTAACACTTTTCCAAACTTAACTAATTTTATTAAATGCCGGCACCTCAGGCGAGAATCGGTTTATCTGAGTGTTTGTTTATTAACCAATTGCAAGAATTAGAGAGGAAATATTCCACTACGTTGCCCGTATTGCCGCATAGGCTACGACACACTGAGAATTATAAACAAAGAGAAATGTTAACGAAGAGAAAAAGCCTCTTCTTACTTGGATGTCACGCCGTATTACCAGAGATAGCCAAACGGAGTCGTTATCTCTCGAGCCGTAAGAGATAAAGTTCGTTTTTTTTGTATGTCTGGTCAATAAATGTATTTGTAGGCTTTATTTTGCCGCATGTGCCTGGTTGTCGCATGAAACTTTATACGTAAGAGCAAATATATATTGCTTCCCATGACTTCCACCTAAAATCAGTGAAATGCCTGTACCCTCAGTGAAATACACACAATGTAAACAATGTATCTTATTCTGTCCACATCTATCTATCTATGTATCTAAGTCCGATCGTATGTCTGAATGTCTATATCTATATCAGTCTGGTCATTATCTATCTATCTAGCTATCTAGCTATCTATCTCAATCATTCCATATTTATCTATCTACGCGGTCACAAAGACACAGTCACACGATCATATAATCTCAAATGCTTTGGTGAGTGATATAGTCGCAAATTTGCGAAATTTGCCAGTGGCCCGTGTTACAGACCAAGTAAAAGTCAGGACGTCGAATGCTTCCGTTTAAAATAGGTAGACCTTTCCAAATGAGAAGGTTGGTTCAATACAGTCTGTTCCCGTCTTCATTTCATTTGAACATAAGCTGGACTAAGTTTAGTAAATTCTTTTTACTAATTACTCTACCAATATAAGGCTCAAGAGCATCTCAAAGTAGAGCGTTACTGAAAGCGTTTCTTGTATGAACGTGAGTGGAAGAGGCAAGGTGCTGATTGTGAGTATATGTGGATAGATAACGATTGACTCTAGACTTCTTGATAATAGGATATAAGTGGAATGGAGATGATTCGTTCCAGTGCATGTGGTATAACAGGTATTAGCTGTGAAGGTCGGAACTGGTGGACCCAATGAATGTACACCGTCAAAACACTGGCCATGGAAAATGCGATAGATTAGCGTGAAACTTGCGATATTTCATCTGTAGGAAAGCGGTTGTTATCTAACGTTTAATATTTTTTTCGATAAGGTGTTTTAAATATGTATATTAAAAACATCTCCATATTAATTCCGAATTAATTACTTAATTCGGGCACATTTGGACGACCTTCACCTGAATCACCACTTAACGAATAGCTGCAATAAATCGAGTGTGCAGAGTATTTAAATATTCATTGCTTGTGCGCATTTATTTCAAAAGGAAGAACCGATGAAAAGTAATCCCCAAGCATCGTATGCAAACGCGCTAATACATTTAAAAACGAGGTCACCTTTTTTGTTTACACCGCCAAAGAAACGTCAAAGAATTAGCCTTTACGATATAAGCTATGGAATCACCTCTAAATTAAGCAGTAGAAATAAATTCATGGGAAAAAAAAGAATCTTAAAAGCGATCGTTTAATTTGTTTGAAAGGTTCTTAGATAATGCTTGTGTATTTATCTTCCCTTGCATTATATATCCGCCACAAATTATGGGATTATTTACGCATAGATCGTGCTGATTCTGTCAAGAATCGGAGTATCTGTGCGCTCTGTCTAATAAAAAAAAAAAGGGTCACTTCCTGCCATTTCAGACCTACGATCAGTGTAGTGTCTGAGCGTCCCAGCTAAGAACCAAATGTCGCTGATTGCCACTTTGATCGTATTTTATTCTAATTAGTATCTCTGCGCTCTGTTTAGGAGCAAAATGTCGCTTCCTGCATCTTATACTATCGATCAGTGTAGTATCTGTGCATCATATCTAGGGAAAAAGTGTCGTTTTCTGTCACTTGTTGCTGGGATGAGTGCACAGTATCTGTGCTCTCTCTAAGAACAAAATTTCGCTTCCTGGACTTACGATCAGTGTTGTATCTGTGCGATTGAGTCTGAAGAGAAAATAACGCTTCTATCTATGGTCAGTGTAATATGTGTGCGCTCTGTGAATAAAATATCGCTTCCTGTCATTTCTACATACGACCAGTGTAGTATCTGTGCGCTCTGTCTAAAAGCAAAGTGTCTGTTGCAACTGATACCATAGATCTGTGCATCATATTTAGGAAAACAATGTCGCTTCCTACCACTTGCAGTTACGATGAGAGTAGTATCTGTGCTGTCTCTAAGGTCAAAGTGTCGCTTCCTGTCACTTCTACCTACGATCAGTGTAGTATCTGTGCGCTCTGTCTAAGAGCAAAATGTTGCTTCCTACCATTTCTCGCCGATTGTATTATCTGTTCCAGAATGTCGCCTCATGACACCTTTAACTAGGATCAGGACAGTATCTGTGCGCTCTGTCTAGGAAGCACGTACCGCTCCCTGCCACTTATATTTACGATCAACAAAGGATCTGGGCATCTTATCTAGGAATATCTTCCTGCCGCTTCTACTTATGATCAGTGTAGTACACGTGTATCCTATCTAGTGCTTCCCACACTTCTCCATATGATCAGTGTAGTAACTGCGCATTCATTTAAAATTCATACGCACGTTGGCATACACACACCCTCTCAACTGACTATTTATTCAGTTGTACACATAAGAAAAGCAAGGGAGAAGAGAAAGCGGGGTTTTGTTGTGAAAAAGAAAACATAGGAGTTAAGAGAGTTAGAGAAAATAAGATTGATTGGTCCTTTTTAAGGCTTATCAACTCTTTGTGAGTTATTTAAAACTGAAATATATCTTGGGGATTTTAATAATAATATTTTTTTTGCAATTGTATATTGCATTAACAATTTCTTTGAGTATAATAATAGCTTTTCCTGATACAATTCCTACAATTTAACCCAAAGCTGGAGGATAGATATAGATTCATACCTTTCCCACGGTTATTTGGGCGTAAGTTAACTTTAACGAAGCCTCTGGAGAGAACTTTAAAAAAAAATAGGTGATTATATATATATATATATATATATATATATATATATATATATAACCATAGGACTGTGCCCCCTGGAGCCACGACTACTCTCACCAAGCCGCTCATTCTAGAGTATTAGAATCCGGTTCAAGCAATGACGTACATGATAGAAATTATTAGGAGTAGTCGTGGCTCCAGGAGGGCACAATCCTATGGTTACAGAGAACTCAGTAAGTGTTCCACTACGGAATATGTGAGCGAGCGGCGCTATAATGGGTCTGATTTGAAATCTCTTCGTCACCTAAGCCCGGTGGCACAGTTGGTATGATGTTTGATTAACAACCTGACTGTTAGGGTTTCAATTCTCGGTAGTGGATGTGCACTGCTGATGAGTCCCA
This sequence comes from Acanthosepion pharaonis, assembly GCA_903632075.3. Lineage (NCBI taxonomy): Eukaryota > Metazoa > Mollusca > Cephalopoda > Sepiida > Sepiidae > Acanthosepion > Acanthosepion pharaonis. Next base: position 502,496 of record CAHIKZ030000334.1, on the reverse strand, counting down.
AATATAGGACGAAACGTCCGTCCAGTGCTTTCTGCATTCTGTTGAGGTTTCTTTCAGACTCGATATATTGGAGAAAATGTATGATAAAGTGTTTTCTTGTGACGAGTTTCGTCCTTTAGGATTTCATCGGACTAAAATCGTCACAAGTAAACTTTTTCCACGTTGTCATACATTTTTCCCTAATATTTTTCTTGATATATAAAAATATATATCGTTATCTCATATAAAAAAAAACAACCGATTTCGTCCCAGGACTTATCAAGTTAATTTTTCTGAAAATAAAAAATATAAAAGCGTGTAAATTAAATTAACGAATCGAATGGAATGGAAAACAAACAAAAAAAAAATATGAATTTCAAGAAACTAGAGTCCAATAATATTCAGACCCAGTAAGTATTCCCTCTGTTTACAAAGGGAAGACCCACAGGATCCGATATACAAGGACTCTAGAACCTTGAGGTGAAATGTGGAGTAGGACCTAAATAAAATCAAAACACGGTCCGCACTAAAATTAACAACACATTACCTGCTATTTATTACATGCTCAGCAATAGCAGAACCAGAACTATTGATTAGTTGGCTCTTCCTGGCATCCAGATTCAAAATCCTGGGGGTGGGGGGTAAATGTTGTTTTATTCTCGAATCCAAACGCTGGGACGTCCTCCCTATGTAGTCGAGTCAACAACTACACTTATTTTGATAAATCACTGAATTAACATGATGGGGGCGGAGGACGTCCTTAGGAATGGAAGAGAAAACAGGACGGGTAACAAATATTACCCTAACATTCGCCGAAAAATAACAGTTATTGATCAAACATGAAATTCGTCTAGATAAAATCTCGCCTTCTGTACCAATATAGGGAAGACGCAGATAAACTGGACATTTGTCAAGAAAATGCGGCTTAACCCTATGAAATTTACAAATGACATCATGGATAACGAAGTCTAAAACATCCAAAGGATATCCGTTTTTTGAAAGTGTCATCCTAACAAACTCAATTCCACCGCATCAGTACATATCTTAAGTGCCCTATGAATTAATGCCTTAATCAAATTAACCTTTCGTTGCCTGGGACAAAAAAGAGTCCCAACGCATATAAAATCCCAAGAAAGTAGCCTTCCTAAATACAGAAGTCTCAAACTTGTCAATGATCTTATGAACAAGAACATCCAAAAAGGAAAGACAAGAATTGAACGCCTTTTTTACGGTAAACTTAAGAGCAGGATGGACAGAGTTTAATTTGGTGAGAAATTTGTCGGCTTCAGCCTCATTATTAAAGAGGCAGAAGGTATCATCCACATAACGATGATACATAAGAGGGCGACCAATACAAGTAAATAAGGAAGCCTCATGAAAACCGACAAAAATATTCGCCAACGCTGGACCCAAAGGCGAACCCATAGCTACTCCGTCGATCTGCCGATACATAATATTATTAAAACTAAATTCGACAAACACAGTGGTGAACATCATAAGCTCCACGAATACACCCTCAGGAAATCCGGAGGAGACAAACAGGTATGATACAACATATCGCAACACATCTCAATAGTCTCAGACATGGGAACACGGGTAAACAAGGAGCAGATATTAAACTAACACATGAACCCACCATATGTAGAAGAACTACAACAAAGGAGAAGGATATTTTAATGCAATATGTACTAAAATGCGATGAAACTGGTTGTAGCACTTTCGAGAGCCAACTAGCAACTTTATGCTGGGAAGACCTAATCATGGAAAGAATGGGTCGTAAGGGAACACCGTCCTTATGGATTTTAGGTAACCCATAAAAACGTGGACGAATGGACCCAGTGGGTCTAATTAACTCTGAAATTTCAAAGGAGAGTAAACCACTCTTGACCCACTTTAACAGTTGCCTTTGAAATTTAGATTTAATAGAGGCAGTACAATGATGGGTAAGGTCGTAGGTAAGTATTATGGAACTTCTATTTATTGATAATATTAATCGTATATTCATCTAACAAGCACTCTTGTTACCAAAATACTACTGACCTTGTCTTGCATGAAATTACGTCACTTTGCATATATCATTAGGCGTTTTATACTGGATGGCCCAAAATTCGCGCACTTATTGGTGAAGAACGTGCATTTTTGAAGCAACAGAGGGAAGGCATTGCATGTCATCATTATCTAGAATTAGCCCAATAAATTTTCAAAATAATATACAGGGTTATTCAAAAAGAGTGAGCAGTTTTGTCTATGTAATAGATAACCGTTTGTTTGCAAGTATGCTTGTCTGTTTGGATGGATAACCAATCCCTGTTGCAGACGCTGGCTCAAGCACATTTGTGTTTGTTCAATACCCACAGATGTATTTATTCTCTCATGGCCGCGTTTAATGCACTAATGTGAGGATAATGAAGTGATCACAAATCGTCACTGTTACCTCAATCTGGGGCTGGTATCATGGCGATGGGTCGGCCTTGGCGTCCTCTACTCTGGAAATCTTTGGTTTTGATATTTTTTAATGTTAGTTTTATAATCCTAATCTTCTGTGTTAATGAGCATTTGGTTTTTGTAGAAAATATTTATGTAATTTTTGACTGTATGTTCACTATCACAAAGAAGAAGAAGAAGAAGAAGAAGAAGAAGAAGAAGAAGAAGAGTTGCTTGTGAAAGAGGGTGTGACGGTTAAACAGTGCCAATATTTTTTTTTTTATTTAAGGATATAAATTTCTTTGCCTTTTTCCTACATTATTGTTTCTCGATATGACTGATTTTAATTTTACGTTTGTTCATTCCTTTTTCAAACTCTATTTCTCTTCCTATACTAGATGCGTACGAATAATAATTATAGTTAAAAACGGAACACAACAACCCGGGCATATTAATGGAGAATAAACTAGAAGAGAAGAGAAAATATTCAACTATAACCCATTGAAGATTTTACTCGCAAAGTGTTGGAAGTTGAAGAAGATCACAATCATACCAATTGGCATTACTGCAGTTGATACGATGACTAACAGAATGGATAAAGAAAATTGGGAACCTCTTTGGAAAGGAAAGAAGAATCTGAAAAGTGATGAACACTTAGAATCAGAGGAAAATTGCATGATATCCAAGGCTGTTGTTTGGAGTTCGCTGTCCTTGCTTTAATTCCTAGATGTTAAGATCTTGTCTGAAAAAATTCTGAAATAGAAAAATAAACAAATTATGATGATGATAATGATGTCGTCAAAAATAATAGACGTAATAATAAACACATCAAAAATAAATCAATATCTCTTTTTATTGAATTGGTTCACATCATTAATGGGGAGCATTTATTTGATGGGCATTAATATTTGATTTGATTTATTTGTTTTTACGGCTTATCAACCCTTTTGCAGGTCATTTAAATCCAGAAAATATTTTTAGATTGTAAGAATTTTTTTTTTCATTTAATAATGATTTAGTGATACAATCATTACTAATTAATCTGGGAGAAGAAGAGGTGGATTCATACTTTTCCCAAGGCTATATGGGCATAAGTAAATATATACGACCCAACTGGAATTAGAAATTGGCTCTCCGATTAACAATTCCGAGCCATTATCCATTACACCACCCGCACATCCAAGCTTAAAGCACCTGGTATTCCTTATATTTCATTGGAAATTTGAATTTGATTGTGCATTTTAATTGTACGTCACCACGCTCATCAAGGTTCAGTTTCTCACTAATTACATATTTTACTATGCAAGTAATAGGATTCATCTACTGCTCGAAGGTTGGGGTGTTCAGTGTAACAGCATCGACATTAGTTACTGAGTCAATGAGGTTTTTACTTTTGAACAAGGATTTAACTTCAAGATCAACAAACATACACACACACACATCAATGACGTCATTTTTTTAAGTGAGATTCGGTGTCTACATTTTCCATTTCTAAATTTCAAAAAGAAAATCCTCTCCATTAATCATCTGAGAGAGTTTTTTCTGCCTTCCATCAGTATAGCTGATGCTAACCTCCAGAAGAGAGACTTGTCGTGCCTTCTCGACTGACATGAAGTAGAAAAACTATATTAAATCCATTGCTAGCTCAGCTGCTAAGAAAGTTGATTCACTGTATCTTGCTAGACAATTTTTCTCTCCAGAATCGATCTCACATATCTGTAAGTCCATGCTTATAATATTGCTGCCAGATATTGTCCGGTGCTTCTGCTATATATTTAAAGATTCTTGATCAAATACAAAGACGAATACGCAAAATTATTGCTCCTGACCTGGCAATTCAGCTTCATTCACTCTCCCACCTTCGTAAAACTGCCCCCCTCTGCCTTTTCTATAAATATTTTCATGGTAATTGTTCAAATGACAACGATGTCTCATCAATTTACAGTTGAGTTAATTCCATGTAACCGTAATTTCTATGGCAACAGTTTCTTTTCCGGCACTTCTTCCTTGTGGAATTCCGGCCCCAAACTTTCCAGTCAACTTTAATCTGCAAAAATTTAAATGCAATGTCAATCTCTATATAATGTCCTCCTAATTATTCTTTTCGCTTTTCGCTCATTATTATTGTTTCTGTCCTTAATTCTTCCACAGCCTGTAACCCCTTATGTCTTAGTGGCTTTACTGCCTTGAAGTATTTTTTATCGACCTCAGGACTTTAGAGAGTGAGTTACAAAGAGAGAAAGAGAGTTGTAGAGAGAGAGAGATACAAAGAGAAAATTACAGTGAGAGAGGGAGAGAGATTGTTCAGGTCTTTCATAGTGTAAATTTAGTAATGGCAATGGTAATATTAGCCTGAAGAGGGTTGGGTTCTGTCAGATTATCTTGCCCAAAACGCACCACAAGTACTACAGCTGCAGTACTTGTGGTACCCCTACGTCTCTAATGAGTTACGGGGCTGGTGATTGAATTGTAATATTAGTTGATACCTTATAGGAAAACAATCGGTACACATTGAATGCTACTTTCTATAAAAACAATTTTCAGGAAAATAGGTTTCTGATGTGGACCCAAAGTTGGGAGCACAGAAGGAAAACACGGAACACGGATTAGAGGTAAGAAAGATATATTAAACAAAAAGGTTACTAAGATAGTGTAAGTGTAGGCGGAGCTTACTATGTGCTAGTGTCCAATATTGGTAGTCGTACGCGGCTGATACTACGGTATTAGAATACTTTCTTTCTCTCTCTCTCTCTCTCTCTCTCTCTCTCTCTCTCTCTCTCTCCTCCTCTTCTCCTAGAGTATTATATCGCATACTTTATATAGTCCTGGAAGAGTCCATGTTGTAGGTATGTTACGGTCTCACAACACCCCCCTTCCAAGAGTTTTCTTCTTTTTTTTTTTTTTTTTTTTGAAAAGGAGAGAAAAAAACGTAAAACTGTTAATACTTTTTTCTCTTGGGAATTACGTCGAGCGGTTGAGTAAATTTCCTTTTCCTTCCTTAGCGTCGCACTTCAGGAGAGACTTGGGGCGTGTCGAGATAGAAATGATCGAAAATTACGTCGATCGGCTCTTCACAGCTATTTTGTAGTGATTCCTCCGATTCCTTCAAACGGCATTTTCTGAGTTGGTTCCAATGGTGTTTGTGAGTGTTTTTCGGTCCTTGGACAATATAGACCAGTTCGTCAATTCTTTGTTTTATGGTGCCTACTTCCCAGAATGTTATGTTGTTTTTGTAAGCCTTGAAAAAGACTTTATCGCCAGGATTGAAATATTTCTTATGAGGCGATACGGTTTTTTTGAACTTTGATTTTCCTTGCGAACATGGTTTCTGCAGGCGAGCTTCCCGTAAGCGTGTTCGGATTAGGGGTTATCCGATACACATGCAGAAACTGTTGCAATGCTCTATCTGTCGGTGTGCCTAGTGCCTTTTTTAAAGCCCTTTTTAGAATGTCCACAAACCTTTCGGCCTGGCCATTCGACCTAGGGTGATACTGAGGGGTTGTAATGTGGTCTACTTGATATGACTTGCAGAAGTCTCTAAATTCACTTGATGTGAATTGAGTGCCATTATCTGTAACTACACAATCTACCCCGCCAAAACGCGCGAATAGCTCGTGTAGAAATCCGATCGTGCAGTTTGTGGTTGGTCTTTTGCATTGTAGGACCTCAGGCCATTTTGAGTGGCTATCCACAACAATGAGGTAGTACATGTTGTCTATAGACCCTGCAAAATCGACATGAATTCTTTGCCATGGATGGTCTGTGTTTGGCCATGGTTTGCACGTCGTGGTTGGAGCTTTTGCTGCAAGCGCGCATCCTTTGCATGATTCTATCATGTCTGCTATGTCCTTGTCCATGTTTGGCCAATAAACATAGCAGCGCATGAGGCTTTTCATACGGTTCTTCCCCGGATGTCCCATGTGAAAATTCCTGAGGATTTTTCTTTGTAGGCTGTTTGGAATCACTACGCGGTCATTGTATAGTAGGACATCATCGCAGAGGGAGAAAACTTCAGGCACATTGGGGTCTTTATTGCGAATTTTGCTTTTTATGGATTGAATGAATTCATCCTCTCGAGACTCCCTTTTTATGTCGGCCAAAGTAACTGGGAGCTCTCTTATGGTACTCGTGATCATGTTTTTGATTTCACAATTTGTCCTTAGAGTAGCAATGATGGAGTCTTCAAAGACTTCTGTATTTTTGGAATGAGTCTATCTAACTCTTTGTTGATTTGCTCTAGAGCAGCGAAAGGGACATTCCGTTTCTTTTTGAATACCGGTTGTGCACCGTCCTTCACCTTGAACTTAGCTTTCATTTTAGTACATTTCCCAAGGTCGCCAGAAAAAACCTGGGGAAATTGTTGTTTGAGTTCCTTTTTTAGATTTACCAAATTGGACGTTGTACTTTGTATCTTGCGACAAAATGTACTCATTAAGCAATCCCAAAGATTGAATTTTTCTATCCAATCTGTTTCAAATAAGTTATCTGAAGTTTTCAATACGTAGCCTTTGAGATTTTTTAGTAACTCCATTTAGTGTTACTGTAAGTATTACCTCGCCTAAAATGTTAATCTTTTTCGCCAGTTACGGATTTTGCTGTTTTCTCCGTTTTTAATAAGGTCAGCTTGTTTAATTTTCGCCAAGTACGCCAGTTAATGGTTGAAAGATCGGAACCCGAGACAAGCTGGAATTTAATGGAATTATTGAAAATATCCACAGTTACATATTTCCTTAAATTCCTATCGACAATATTGTCAGATTGAGCTTGCCTAATTTTATTTTTGGGTTTTCTCGTTCTGTTTGCGTACCAGCACCGAGTTAAAGTATGCCCATTTTTATTGCAATTTTTGCAATATTTTTTGTTCTTAACTGGACAGAATTTCACCCAATACCATTTACCACAATGGTAACATGGTCCGGGCGGTTTCTTTAACCTATTTGAGTTTTGGTTACTGCGTAATTTAGGACATGAGATTTGCCTTTTGTCTTTTTGAGGGGAATAGGAGGTAGACTTGCTTCTGATTTTATTAATCTGAGCCACACCTGATTCCTCGATACTTATGTATTTTTTTTTTATAGAGGTACAAAAAAAGAGAAAACTCGCCTCAGTGAATTTGAGGGGAGAATAATTTTATGCACGAGATTCAACTCAGTTACCTAAAAAAAATTTTTAGATAGTTTTTTTCGAAAACTAGAGTCGTAAATAGTACTTCGGCTCTTGTGTTGTCAGTTTGTTTAATGAACAAACTGGTTTTTTTCTGTGTGTGGATGTGTAAGAAATCGTTCTCGTTATGTTATTTGGAAAGAATTTAATATTCCGTAGATGTCGAATCGCTAGTTCGTCACTGATGTTTGGTATCAGAATATATATTTTTTTTAATATGTAGACGCTGGGTGTTGAGTTTAAATCGCTGATGTAGTAATACCAGCTTAATTTCTCGTTTAACACTGCTGTGGGAACGCGTGGAGTTTCTGTGTATTTTTTGAGTACTCTGTCGCTATTGATATGGTGAGAACGAAATTCTCGAATCTTTCTGTCGCCACTGTTGTGGGACTGGTAATGTATTGAGGATTTCGACGTGAATGCGTTTCTCGAATTCTTCGTCGCCACTTGATGTGGGACTGGTAAGGTATTGAGGTTTCGGCGTGAGTGCGTTTCTCGAATTCTCCGTCGCCACTGATGTGGACCGAAAGTTGGAAGCACGGAAGGAAAACACGGAACACGGATTAGAGGTAAGAAAGATATATTAAACAAAAAGGTTACAAAGATAGTGTAAGTGTAAGCGGAGCTTACTATGTGCTAGTGTCCAATATTGGTAGTCGTACGCGGCTGATACTACGGTATTAGAATACTTTCTCTCTCTCTCTCTCTCTCTTTCCTCCTCTTCTCCTAGAGTGTTATATCACATACTTTAAATAGTCCTGGAAGAGTCCATGTTGTAGGTATGTTACGGTCTCACAACAGTTTGTCAAGTTCATTAATTGTTATCACTCTTTTCAGTATTGATGGGGGTTTTCCTTCCTAACATTTTGCTCGATGTAATATGAAATGTCTTGATTATGTCATTATTTTCTCTTCTCAAGCCCAGTAGCTGTTATCACTCTTTCCAGTATTGATGGAGGTTTCCTACCTAACCTTTTCTTTGAAGTAGCGTGGAATGTCAACATCTTGATTATGTCATTATTTTCTCTTCTCAAGCCCAGTAGCTGTTATCTCTCTTTCCAGTATTGGTAGAGGTTTCCTTCCTAACCTTTTCTTTGAAGTAGTGTGGAATATCAACATCTTGATTATGTCTTTATTTCCTCTTCGAGTTACATGTGCTACACATTTAAATTACTGCTGCTGTTGAAAAACATCAAGTCATGTGATTTCTGTTATTTGGTACAGTTCTTTATGATTCTGTAGCGCCAGTTTTCGAAGTTGGATAAGAATTCATTCGTTTCAAGCCATTGATCTGAGAAAACGTTTGCATACCGCGAATACTTTAAATATTTCTGAATGAGTCTAATATCATGCATGACATCCACATGAAAATCTCGCTTCTGACGAGGCTTTTCAATATGACTCAAGTTTTTAGGTAAATATTTTGATTTTGCACCTACTTGCGGTGTTATGTGAAACTACATCGAGCGCAGCTTATTCTATGTTCGTTTTTTTTTCTATTTTCTATACTACATTTGTCACAACTGATTCATACACCAAAGTATTTAAAGTGTTTAGTATTTACTTATTCCACATCCTGAATTTTTATGACAGATCCACGGTACCTGCTATCAAGGATTTCATTCCAATTCCAGATCATATTCTCCATTTTTGAAAGGTTTATTTCTTAAAAACACTTAGTTGGAGAGGTTGACTTCTTTAGTTCAAGATCATTTTTATCCCATCTATGAATACCTATGTCATCATCATCAGTACACTAGCCTCGGAAGATAAAACAGGAACGCTGTTTTCTATTAGTAGATTTATTTGGGATGCGTTATGAAAAGCTTAAAGGATAAATGCCAAACTCTTCACATCTGTGCTTGTGTATGGATTTGTTTTGCTTATGCAAGGTATCGAAACACACTATATAAAATTCCCCATTGTTTATCTATAATGTTGAATGTGTTAAAAAATAAATTTTTTGTTAATATATAGATTTGTGTAGGGTACATTGACGTGGTGTAATGGTTAACAATCTTTTCTTGCTAAATCAGTTACGACTTAATAAATAACACAGATCAAAAATTCGAATCTACAGCTTTTTTTTTTCTTAGAGTTCTGTCAATGTGACAGCACCTTACCGATTAGGACACGACGCATCCCAACCGTAGTCATTTAAATATAACTCTTATATCTTCTGCGTCAGCGTGATCAACCACCATTATCCATTTTATTATACATCCACAAACTTCCTTTTTTAAATTTTTTTCTGAAAAAAAAAAGAAATATCGGAAGAAGCTCTTCTAAGGAGTCCGTCAGTTTCGTGATCTTTTGTTATAAACCAACCACACATAACTTTCCCCCAAAAAGCAAAACTCCGTGGGATGGGATTATAGTCCCCCTTTGATGGGTGTGACACGAGCCTTTAACAGACCGTGACGCTTTCAAGACAAAGATGACCAGAAGGGGAAATATGTCACCGCCCACGAAGCTTCACTTAGGCTATATTTATTTGTCTGCTTGTGACATGGTTCATTTAATAGCAAATAATGAACGATTTTATTCATTTCCGGTTTCTCTCTCTCTCTCTCTCTCTCTCTCTCTATATATATATATATATATATATATATATATATATATATATATATGTTTGTTTGTGTGTTTCATTAAATAATATAGACATATTATGTCTATTTATTTTATACTAATCCTTTCTAGTTCTCTAATTATCTTCTTGATGTTAAGTTGAAATTCATCAAGGAAGACGTCGTAGTTTTTTTTAACCCAAGTACTTTCGATCTCCTCTGAAATCATCCTCAGAAAAAGTTAACTCTTCCATGAAAAAAATTTTCTACACTGAATTAAAAACCATTAAACACTCATTAATAATAACTTCCCTAATTACATCGTATATGAACAAATTAGAGGAGCCATTATAAATATTTACATAAATCAAAAAGAACATAATACTTCCTCAAATAACCCTAAACATATCAACCTACTATACCATAATCAAATGCATTCTAACTATAAATAAGATGAAAAAATCCTAAAAAATTGCATAAGTACTAATATATTCTTCACTGATCCCAGTAAAAAAAATAAAACTAATTATATACTGTACTAATTTTAACACAACCAACTTAATCATACGCAATAACTGTTCTTCGTCAACTAGTGTTTTGGAAAAGACCAACATTGTATATCAGTTTAAATGTCCTTTGGGAGATTTTATCCCTGACATAAAAAGTAAGTACATATGTTGACTTGGCGACAAAAATATTATCAAGACGTCTTACACTCCATTTGTCGTATACAAGTTCTGTCGCACAACATTTAAAGACACATTCCTGTCCACCTTCACAATACAGGGAAATACTTGTTGACAACACCAATATACTACACTATGAAAATAATAAACAAAAACTTCTATATCAAAAGTAGCCAACCAACACCGAAGAAAATTCATTATGAGTATTGTAGCAATGTTTTAAAATGTATTTGAGTTGACTAACATTTAACACCATTTTGAAATTTATTAAGTTTCAATTTTACCACCTCGAGTTATCATCCTTGGATTAGGAACGCTTGTAATAATTGTCGAAATAATGTAATGCTCTTACAACATTTCACCATTCCTGTTATAATAGAAGTTGTGCCAGGAATGGTGAAATGTTGTAAGAGCCTAGACGCAAATTTACTGTAGATGAGCCTTGCAATCAAGGCACTCTCTACACATTTTCATCGTAGAGAATTGTTTTTTCCTTTGATCAGAGTAGCATTTTTAATGTCAGAATTATGGCCAGTTTCGTTACAGTGGACAATCAACGCATTTGATGTATTGTTTTGTAAAACGTCTTTTGTGTTCATCTAATCTTTTATTTATTACTTGAGGTTTTCTCCTATATATTTTTCAACAATTATTACAGGCGGTCGAGTAAACTCCTTCAAGTTTTAGCTATTTTTTTTGTTTTGTATTGACTAAGTCATCTCTTGTTTTAGATGTAGTAGTAACAATAGTAACAATTTCCCCTAATATTGTTCTTGATGTATAAAAACTTATCTCTCACACACACACACACACACACACACACACACACACACACACACACACACACACACACACATATATATATATATATATATATATAATTAAAATCAACTTATCTTAAATAAATCGAAGTATCGTGGATATGGTGTTCACTCTTCAGGTGATTTCATAGTAAAATTGAATTTTTTTGCAGAAATCATATATTTTTAAAGTCAAATTTACTGTCATGCCACATAGCAATTGGACACCCTGTGCATGAAATTCCGAATCGAAAAGATAAATTGAACATTGAATTTTATTTGTTGCTATTAATGCTCTATCACTTGAGACTGGTCATTGTAATTACAAAAACTGCTTGCCTGAAAAGTGTTATCCCCCAGAAATGTACGACGGTTATTTTTATTTATTTATTTTTCAACACAATCTTTGTTATTATAATGACCTGTGTGGGGTACCTTGGTGTAATGGTTAACAAGTTTGTCTTGCTAGATCAGTTACAACTGAGTAGTGAATTCGACCCTCACTCGATACTCCCTATATTTATGACCTGGGGCCGACAAGTACTACCTTCGAACACGTGGGTGCAAACCTGATTGGTATTCTCAGGCAGTGCTTTATGACCCTCGCCATCTTATCAACATTTGCTTTTTCCCACTTACACACACATATATATATATATATATATATATATATATATATATATATATATATATATATATATATATATATATACACGTTACAAATTAAACTCAATACAACTATTTAAGGATGAAAAATTTCCGAGAATTTTGACGTCATTTTTTTTCGTCCAAATCCGTGAATTTGTTTTGCTCATGTTAAGTCGCGAAAAAACACGGAATATAAAATTTATTATTTTTTAACCATAAAGTTGAATGTGTTAAAATCATTCAACTTTTTAACAAGAAAAATCTCAAGATGATGTTAAAAATTGCCGCAAAACGTCATTGCTTTATTGCAGATGGAATGATCTATTATATCACGTTTCTCGAATTTGTATTTTTAGATAAATTGTATTTATTTTCCATGTTTCTAGTTGAATTGTTCCCCTACATTGCATATGATACATTATTGTACATAGGTTACAATAAAATTTGTATTTTATATGAATATTAGCTTATGAAAACTGAGATGTAGTAAAGAAAGCGTATAATAGATTCGGGGAGGTTGGGGATCTAGACCCTTGCACCGGCCCTGCTCATGTCACATCTAAACTACATTTAGTAAATCGTCATATGTGTGAATAAATATCAAAGCGATAAACTGTATTCCTTCAGAAAGACCGTCTTCAGATGAGTTTCTCAATGGTATCAACCCTTTATACAAAAAAGAAAAAAAAATACAATCAACGTTGGTTCCAAATTACATAAAAACATTAATGATATATTGACGCTCGACATTAAGAAGTAAAGCAAGTATTAATGGTAGAATAGCTTTATTTTGTGTATAAACATATGCATTGCTAATTATTTTACTATACAAATTCAAAAAACAAGAAGAAAAGGCCTATTACTGATAGAATTAACCATAGAATAGGGCGATTTTATAACTGTATTTTATTGTATGATTTTCTTGGTATAAAAGGTGATACAATAGGCACTACGGCAAGAAATAATTTCTTTTTTTCAAAGTTTTATATCACTATATAATAAGCTCTCCAGATCATATATACAACGATTTTACAAAATTTAATAGGGGCTCTAGTTTGCTATGTAAATTAATTGTAAATTGATCCCTTTACACACAGAAGTCAAAACAAATATGCCCATACGACTTGATTTATTACCGTCCTGGGTATGACGATAAACTACGCCCAACAGCCAGGCCTCTGATCAGGATGTTTTGAGGAGCATAGAACCACCTCTTAATTGCTGGTGTTCTCAGGTCCACCCTGACCCTGGGTGGTAGCACCTGTCAGGATCCCAAATATGGGCAAATAGTTAACCCACAAACTGAGGTCAAAACACTATCAAAGTGAAAAATAGGTTTTAATACCCGAAATAATTTGTAAAAAAATTATTACCAGCAGTACATTTAAAAAATTTTTTTGAAAAATATATTACCAGCGATAAATATTTGAAGGAAAATTATTACCAGAAATAGATTTTTGAAGAAAAAAAATATTACCAGAAATAGATTTTTGAAAAAGCAATATTACCAACAATAAACATTTTGTCGGCATTAAATAACCCATTGAGGTGTTGATATCCGTAAACCAAACCAAAACAAAACAAACCTTGATTCATTAAAATGTAAACCAGAACAAGGAATTAAAAAAAATTGTAATTCGTAACCTGTATTTGTTTCCCCTATATATTATTTTCGATAAAACGCGCCATTACGAATTTTTTTTTTTAATTATTTGTTTTACTTTTTCATAAATGACGTGGTATAAGCCTATTTTGTTCCGGGCATCAATTTACAATGAATTTCCATAGCAAACTGAATTCCTGATTAACGTTTATAAAATTTAATAACTTTCTTTATATTTGTAATTTTGAGTTCTTAATTTAAATTAATATTGGAAAAGAATTGAAAAAAATGACATTTCTTGGTGCGGCGCCAATTGTGCAACCCGACAAAAACGACACAAAATCATTTATAAATCCTAAAAAATATTGAATGTTGTCAGGAATTATAGGAAGCACTACTGACAGAATAGGGCTATGTACTAAGTGAAAACCCATTATATAGATAGGAATTTAAGCTAGTCTTTTCGGGAGTTTTAATTTTTTCACATGGATGTCATGCATATGCCAAAGCCGTTCAGAATTCTACTTTCAGATCAATGAATAAAAATGGCTTTGATAGAATCAAACCTGTATGTCTTGGCGAGGACCATCCTTCTTTGATCTTTGTGGACTGGCGTTAAAAATGGCGAACAAAACAGAAACCTCATCACTTGAGGACTTTCAACACCAACAACTAAAATGGATGTAACTCGAAGAGAAAGTAATGACATAATCAAGATGTTGATGTTCTACACTACTTCAAACAAAAGCTTAGGAAGGAAACGTCCATCAATACAGGAAAGAGCGACAGCAGTGGACTTGAAAAACCTATTTTCCTGAAAAAATTTTTAATAGAAAGATTTTATAAATTTCAACTAAGAAGTAGCACTGGCTGTTCTGTCAATGAATACTGAATGCTTCCTTATAAGAAAAAAAAACGGCTAATATTAATATTAACATTATGTTGTTAAATACTCATGGCAGATCGAGACTTTCATATGGATGTTATACATGGCGTCAAGCCTCTTCAGAAATATCTAAACAGTCAGCTGTATCGTGACCACTATATCGGTGGTCACGGCTGTATACAACCGCTTCCTAAGGCCAATGGTGAAAAAAGGCTTTGGGCGATTAAAACCTGACGGTTTTGGCAAAAATCATCCGGCTTTGAACTTTGTGGAGTGGCGCTACAGAATCACAAAGAACTGTACCAAGTAACAGAAACCACGTCATTTGAGGACTACCACCACCAATAACTAAAATCAATAGCACGTGTAACTCGAAGAGAAAATAATGACATTATCTAATGTAAATATTTCATATCAAATAGAAAGTTCGGAATGACCCCCCCCCCGTCCATCAATACTGGAAAGAGTGATAACAGCTAACGCACTTGACAAACCTGTTCTCCTAAAAAGTGTCTTAAGAGAAAGTTTTTATAAATTTCAATCGAAAACAGTATTTGTTGCTCAATCAATGAATGCTGAATGTTTCCTTATAAGGCAACAGCTAATATTATCATTGCCATTAAGGCCTTTAGATCATGGATTTCAACTATGCATTTATTAAATCATACCTTATTTGAAAATGACAACTACCAGGAATTCTTGGAACATATTTAATTTCAATATCCGTGAGAATTTCACTAAAGATTTAAAAAAAAAAAAAACGAGTGAATAATTTACAGGATTATCATTGCAAAGGAAAAAAAAGCAGAAGGAAAAGCCCGAACTATGTTTTGTGAAGACTTATAATAGACGTCGTTGAGAGGTCAACGTTTATGGCCCCCTAGAGATTATTGCTAATACTACAAATAAATGTAAACACAACAACGCGATTTCCTAAGCCTTGATTTTCCAGTGACCGGAAAAAATCATAGAAAAACGACCACCGGAAACAAAGACAAACCTTTGGTTTCTGGTGAAGGCATTTTCAGCAAATTGTCTTCCTTATACGGTTAAACAAAAAGATAAATAATTGTCTAGCTAACTTGACGAACACAAAGTAAAGATGCTATTTAGTATTTAATATTTATTGTAAATCTCTCTCTCTCTCTCTTTCTTTCTCTCTCTCTCTCACACACACGCACTCACACACACACACATATATATATATATATATATAGAGAGAGAGAGGGGGGGAAAATCTATGATAAAGTGGAAAAAGTTTTACGTGTTTCGTGCTTTAAGATGGACTGAGGAATTCCTCAGATTTACGAATTCATCGGACTGTGATTACGAAGGAGAGTGGATGCTGAAATTTTAAATTTTAAATTTAAATCTTAATTTTTTTAAATATGTGTTTGGGTATATAGTCTATTCAATTTCATTTAGTTTCTTTTCTATTTAAAATGAAATCAGCTAGACTATAGGCCTTCTCCTTCATGCGCATGTGTAAGCACATCAAAATAAATATCACTTTAGCGTAGCCCGATGAAGTCCCAAAATCGCGTCACCTGAATTCTTTTTCCAATTAGTCATAGATTTTCACTAAAATTGTTCTGATATATAAAAAAATGTATATATTATTTTCCATACATATATATATATATATATATATATATATATATATATATATATATATATATATATATATATATATATATATATATATTTTAGATCAAAGTTGTAAAAGCAAAGGATTTTTATGTAATTTTTTTACCCATTTTAGAACCTTCTGCAAGATTTTTTTTAATAAAGAGAAATCTTTTGTGTTGACAGATTTGTCAATATGGACAGTTTTATCGATTTTACTGATACTCAGACAAAAAAATGATTCCAATCAATATAAATTCTATGTGAAGTACAGCAAAGGGTTTTGTTTATTGGAAATATTAAATTTAATCTATTAGCTTGGAATTAAAACTAAAATGCATGTTACACATTAGGTATCTTTTTTTTTTATTGGAGGTATCTATATGTTACAGAAGTTACAAAAAATCAGCTTTGCTCGTGCTAAAAAAATGCTTTATCTGCGATAATTTAAACTAAATGTAATATTTGTTTCAAATCATATTAATTAAACTTTAAATCAACTAATCTTTGTCCAATAAAATTTCAATCTACCCCGGTGGACGAAATAAATAGTTCGGTTCGAAATTCCAATCACCTGATGAAGACCGGAGCGTACAATGGCCGAAACGTCATGAATATGACAAACAAGTGCAACAGTCCGAACAATGTAAATAGTGTAAATAAATATACCATTTAATAAATAATTTGAGCGTTTACACCTGATCTCAAGTGGAACTCGCACATGCGGTCCATCGCTAAAGATGCAGGTAAAATGATCGGTTCTCTGTACCGCTCCAGTAAATACCTGACTCCTCATGTTATCCTTTACAAGATCCGGATCAGGCCAAAAATGGAGTACTGTTGTCATATTTGGGCGAGAGCTGCGCAGTCCTCACTTTCCAGCCTTGATAGAGTCCACAAGTGTCCCCGAGTCCTTGTGAGTGACGAATTATTAATCCCCCTGCCAGTCTCTCTCTGACAGGTGGGATGTGGCGAACCTCTCACTGTTCTATCGCTACTTGGGTAGAATGTTCTCGGGCGAATTACATTCCTTTGTTCCGCCGGGTCTAACCTCCAGGCTAGGAGGCTAGATCCGTCATGTCACTTATATTGCAGCAAACCACCGACATTCCCTTTCTGTTCGATCGGTGAGAAGTACCAATTCTTCCCACGAATACTGATATATGGAACATCCTCCAAAGAGGATGTTTCTTCGATCGCTACCAATCTTCACCTGTTCAAGTCTAGATTTAAGCATTACCTTCCCCTTCTATCCATATAAACTTTCCCTTAACTTAAACGTCTACTTCGAGTGGCCCTGGGTCTGGTACAAGGTGAAACTTACTGTACATATATATATATATATA
This sequence comes from Acanthosepion pharaonis, assembly GCA_903632075.3. Lineage (NCBI taxonomy): Eukaryota > Metazoa > Mollusca > Cephalopoda > Sepiida > Sepiidae > Acanthosepion > Acanthosepion pharaonis. Next base: position 484,768 of record CAHIKZ030000334.1, on the reverse strand, counting down.
TATATATATATATATATATGTCTGATGATCGCAAAAGCGTGAAACCCAGGGTCACAAACTCATGTGCATACAACAGAACCCTTTATTCTACATACACACACACACACACACACACACACACACACACACACACACACACACATATATATATATATATATATATATATATATATATATATATATATATTTTTTGTCTGATGATCGCAAAAGCGTGAAACCCAGGATCACAAACTCATGTGCATACAACAGAACCCTTTATTCTACATTCAACATCATCACTTACGGTGGTGAAACAAAATGGTTATTTTTGTAGTGATTCTATAACATATTTATGTTATAATTTTCGAATAAATAATTATATATATATATATATATATATATATATATATATATATATATATATCAACTATGGGATAATGTCTACCTCGTAATCGATAAAATCTAGTAAATTTTAGAAAACGCTTAATACCTAATCCATAGATTAACATTCTGAAATATTATTTGTGGAGGGACATGATTACCCACGTCTTGAAGGGACATGGTAGAAAATTTTTCAATAAAGTTTCTTGATGACTGAGATTATTACGTTTATCTCCATAGTTTCTCACCAATTTTCGAACAGTGATTCGATTAATGATTTTTCTACCAGTCAATTTGGCGCAACACCCTCTGCCTGCAGCCTTGTCAATTACAACCCTCGAATACGCGCAATACTCGACGTAAATATCCATCTTTTTGAAGAAGTTGACGTCAGTTCAGCGGGACAAATGGCAGAGATCCCATTCACTTATCTGGGGTCAGTCTCTCGTCCATGAATGAATAGGTGACACATTATTAACTGTTGGAGTGACGCCTCTTCATTATTTCCCGGACAATCCCACTGAAGCGTTATTTATTTATTTATTTTCTTTTGGACAAACTTCCCTTCGTATGACCCCCGTTATTGTCTCTTTTAAACAAAAAGCAAGTGCGTTTATCTTTCGAGTCACACACGACGACGATTTTTGAAAGTAGGCAGACGACAATTTCAGGACAATAGTCATCTGCCATCACTTTACAGAATGACTTTAAAATGGTTTTGACAGCAAAAATAATACTTTTGGCGAGGAAGAAAGAAAACGGAAAAAGAAAAAATCCGGTGCTTTCGTGACAAAAATAAAAATTAATGAGGACACTTAATTGTTTTTTAAGTCGTATTTGCCGTAAACGCCAAGTAGATACATGATTTTCAGGAAGATAGTATTGAGCCGATTTCGAAAGAATAGATCTGTATGCGTTTCGAAGGCTAGTTCCTATCCAGTGACAGCTTTTGTGGAAAGCTAAGGGATTTTATAGTCAACAAATATAATTTATAGAAAAGATGATAACCATTAGGAAAAACAAGATTTATTTATATTTTGATTATATTATATTATTTGAAAATAATAAAAATATTAAAACTAATAAATTGGTTATTCAAATCATATAACTATAATGAAAAACACGAACAAAATTTATTTTCATAATTTTCTGCCACTTATATTTTCAACATTTTCCGTTATATATATATATATATATATATATATATATATATATATATATATATATATATATAAAATTGGACAGTGAGTCAACACCAAGCGGCGACAGTCTGTTTCATGCTTGAACTCAGACTTCAGGTCATGAAACGCTCTTCAAGATTGCGTTCAAGCATGAAACAGACTGTCACCGCTTGGTGTTGACCTCACACTGTATCAATTTATATATATATATATATATATATATATATATATATATATATATATATATATATATATATATATATAAGTGGCCGCGTGGCTGAGTGGTTAGAACGTTCGCTTTCTGAGACCCGAGTTCAATTCTCGCCACGATTGATTTGTGAGAAAGTAGATTTCCTGATGTTATCTGCCTGGAGAGGGTGACCCCGACGTCCGGCACTTTTGGAAAGTGCCTGAAAAACATACCATGGGCTGCCCCAAGTCTTGTGAGTAGGTAGATTGAAACCTTGGGGACCGTCGATAGTCATTGTGGACGAGGGCTTGAGTGTACTGGCCTTGTTCAGATTGTTGATCACGCCAGATAACGCACTCTCTCCCAGAAACTGTAACTAAGGTCTGCTCAGTATAGTTGCAGGTGTTGTGGGTGTTGAATAGGGATTGGTTAGCCGCCCTAATAGACGGGCACCCTCGAATACGATTAGGTAGCTATTATTATTATTATTATAATATATGTATGTGTATATACACACACACACATATATATATATATATATATATATATATATATAGAGAGAGAGAGAGAGAGATAGATAGATAGATAGATAGTGTCATGGGTCCTTACCTATAACTACAGAATGAACTCTTCCTAACACTATGTATACTACGCCTCTCTAGAGAAAGGGACTAATCGAGTTGAGCCGATAGTAGTTCACTCCAAACCAAACTGACAGTCATAATAACACCTTCCACATCTTGTATTATTATTTCGTGTAGCTACAAAGTACATACTGAGAGAAGAGTAAGTAAGTGGAAAAAGTGAGTTTTTTTCCTCCTCTTCTCGTGACAACAGATAGCCTGTGTTATTATTAAATTATGGTATAAACATGGAAGACTTTAAGGCAACCATATTGGAACTAATGAAAATGCAATTTGAGCAGCAAAAAAAAAATGAGGAAAGACAGACTAGGCTCGAAGAAAAACAATTAGAAATTCAACTCGAACTACAATAATTACTACTACGGGCAGTAACAAATAATGGACAAAATTCTGAAAATGAAGCGGCATTCTCGAAAAATGCTATATGGAGCTCAATCAAAGACTTCACTTATGCACCGGACGAAGACAAAACCTTCGCAGCTTACTTCAGAAGATATGAAGATTCATATGCGTTTGATTGCGAGAATTGGTCAGACGCGCAAAAAGTACGTCTACTACTGAGGAAACTAAGGTCAAGTGAATACACTAAATTCGTAGACTACATCCTACGGAGGAAAACGAATGAGTTGACTTTCAGGGAAGCCGTGAAACTTTTAACGGAATTATTTAGTTCGAACAATTCACTATTCCACAAAAGGCGGAAATGTTTAAATTTAACAAAAAAAGATAGCAAAGACGCTATGCGTAGTAAACATTCGCTTCCGTAGTAAACAAATACTGCGATGACTTTAAGTTATCTGAACTCAGCCCTGACAATTTTATAAGTTTGATATTCGTCCAAGGCCTAAAGATGCAGAGATCAGACGGAGAATTCTAACAAAACTTGAGAGTGAACCAAAACTGACGCTACAAAAATTGGCTGAGGACTGTCAGAGATGTATAAGCGTAAAAAAGGACTCGAAAGATATCGCTCACATACAAAAAGTACAACGACAAACACGTTTTTCTCCCTCCTCAAAAACAAACCAAACCAATTATTTTACTACAAAAATCAAATGAAACCTCAGAAGAAACCACCACCCAGTCCATGTTATCGCTGTGGGACTTTACATTGGTACAAATATTGTCCATACCGCTATAAGACTTGTCTGTCGTGCAATGAAGTGGAACATAAAAGTTCGCACTGTAGAACCAAAAAAGAAAACCAAAGGCGAGTAAGAGTCACTAGAACTGACCAAGCGGACGGGATAAATATACGAAAATACATACAAGTAGAAATGTTAAACAAAAAAATCAGATTACAATTAGATTCCGAATCAGATTTAACCATTATTAACTTACAGACGTAGAAGAAATTAAACAAACCGACCATGTTGAGAACAGATAAAATAGCCAGGTCGGTAAGAAGAAAAATCAAATTTGAGGGGGAGATTATCACAAAAGTGACGTTCAACGGGATGACCAAGAAATTAAAGATGTATATTCTAAAAAAATACGGAAAATTTATTTGGAACTGACTGGATGCAGAAATTTGACCTCTGGGATTTGCCGATAAATACGTTTTGCCAAAAAGTAGAAAGATTATCGACCGAGGCAGAGAAATTGAAGGAGAAATTAAAGGAGAGTTTCCCCGACGTATTTTCAGCCGGCCTCGGGGAGTGTAAAAAAATGACGGCCAAAATCGAACTAAAAGAAAATGTACAACCCATATTCAAGAAGAAAAAAAAATGTTCCTTTCGCATCATTAGAAAAGATAGACGAAGAGTTGGATAGACTCGTGAAAACCGGTATATTGACAAAGGTGGAATATAGTCAATGGGCCACATCTACTGTTTACGTGAAAAAGAAATCGGGTGAGATACGATTATGCGCTGATTTCTCGACGGGATTGAATGCAGCGATTAAGGATTATCACTATTCTCTCCCTAGTCCAGAGGAAGTTTTCACAAAGTTGAACGGAGGAAAATTTTTCTCAAAAATAGACTTGAGCGAAGCATACCTACAAGTACCAGTAGATGAGGAAAGCTCGAGGTTGTTGTGCAATAAATACTCATAAAGGATTATATCAGTTTCAGAGATTACCATTCGGGATCAAGGTCGCGCCGGAGATATTTCAGCAGATAATGGACACTATGCTAGGCGGACTTGATTTTGCGATTGCATACCTTGATGACATCCTGATAAATAGTAAAAATATTGAACAACACTGGGAACACGTTCAAGAGGTTTTCAGACAAATACAAAATTACGTTTTAAGGTAAAGGAAAATAAATATGACTTCTTTATGAAGGAGATAAAATATCTGGGCCATATTATTAACGAAGAAGGAAGAAGACCAGACCCAGAAAGGCAATAAAAAAAATGCCGGCTCCAAAAAATTTAGCCAAGTTACAAAGCTTCTTGGGCTTAGGAAATTATTATCAAGAATTTATTCGTAACATGCACAAATTACGCGCACCCCTAAACGAACTGTTGAAGGAGAAGAAAGTTTGGAAATGGTCATATGAATGTCAGAAAACTTTCGAGAAAATCATTAAGACTCTAACAGCAGATTTATTTTTAGCGCATTATGATCGAAAATGGGAAATGGTAGTCTCGAGTGACACGAGTGCCTATGGTGTTGGGGCATGTATATTTCATAAAATGCCGGATAGGACACTAAAACCCATCGCGCATGCGTCAAGAACGTTACTACCAGCCGAACAAAATTACTCGCAAATCGAAAAAGAAGCCCTGGGGATTATTTTTGAGATTACAAGATTCCACAGATATATTTACGGTAGATTTTTCACCTTGCAGACGGACCACAAGCCGTTACTAACAATATTTGGATCAAAGAAATGTCTACCTGTCTACACTGCCAATAGATTACTAAGATGGGGGACGATTTTATTAAATTACAATTTCAAATTGGAGTATCTTCCATCAAACAAAATTGGGCATGCAGACAGTCTTTTGAGACTAATACCAAAGAAAACGGAGCCATTAGAAGATTCCGTAATTGCAGCTCTACGAGGAAGATATTAGAACATCATTATGTAGTACAATTCGAAACCTCCCCGTCACATTACAGGAAATAAGAAACGAATCAGTGAATGACGAATTTATAAAGGAAACGAAAACAAAAATTGCAGGTAAAGATAAGCATATTGAAGACAGTTTTTCGTTATGTGACAATGTTCTGCTATATAATGAAAGAGTAGTAACCCCGAAAACGCTACAAAGGCGAATCCTTAAGGATTTTCACATGGGCCACCCAGGAAAGAACAGGATGAAATCCTTAATGCGAAGTTATGTGTACTAGCCAAACATGGATCAAGATATTATACATATGGTGGACAAATGCAAGGGCTGTTCCTTAGCAGCCAAGGCACCTCCGATCACTCATAAGCCATGGCCTAAGACAGATCGACCGTGGTCGAGAATCCATGTAGATTTCACAGGTCCATTAGAGGGTTTCTACTACTTGATTGTAGTAGACAGTTACAGCAAATGGCCAGAAGTATTTCGTTGTAGAAAACCTACTTCTGAGACGCCAATAAATTGCCTTCACGAGCTGTTTGCCCGTTTCGGAGTGGTTGATTGTTTAGTCACCGATAATGGGACACAATTTACATCTGCGGATTTTCAAGAATTTTGTGAAACTTTTCAGATAAAACACATCAAATTTCCGCCATATCACCCAAAGTCGAACGGGCAAGCGGAGAGGTTTGTAGATACATTAAAAAGAGCACTAAGGAAAGCTTATGACGTACCAACAGGAAAGGCTTTACAACAATTCTTGCAAGTGTATAGAATTACACCGAACAGTACTACGCCATCGGCGCTATCGCCGGCGGAGGTAATGTTCGCCCGAAAAATTAGATCGGTATTCGACAAATTACTGCACAAACAGACAAAGCAATCACCAACGTCGTTTGTACCAAAAAGAAAATTTAGCCCAGGGAAGAAAGTTTTTTTTTAAATATTCAAAAACAACACATCCTATTGGGAGCCAGGTACAATAGAGAAACGAATCGGGAACGTGATTTACATAATTCAGGGTCCGAAGTTCTCGCATAAAAGGCACTTAAACCAGATCAGAAAGAGGCTGTTAGAGGATTCTAATGGTCTACCTCAGGATGAGTAGAAAGAAATGGACACAATATTTGACACATTCAATATGCAAAGGCCTCAGGCAATTTCAGAACCGCGGAAATCAAGCAAAAAAAGAAAATTTACAGAGCCTTTGATGATTAATCCGAAGAGGAAAAAATATTAAAGACCCCTGCGAGGTAAAAGCTTGGGAGGGGGGTGTCAAGGGTTCTTACCTATAACTACAGAATGAACTCTTCCTAACACTGTATACTACGCCTCTCAAGAGAAGTGTCGAACGAGTCGAGCCGATAGTAGTTCACTCCAAACCAGACTGACAGTCATACTAACACCATCCACATCTTATACTATTATTTCGTGTAATATACCTTCGTTATTTCTACTCCTCTGTTCGTGTTGTTCTTCCTTGGTCCTAACCTGGACCATAACATATATATATATATAGTTAGTTAGATAGATAGATAGATAGATAGATAGATAGATAGATATAGACATATGAAGGAATTGAGATCAAATACAAGTCAAACATGGATCAGAATCAGAATGAGAAAATTAAGAACAAATAGGAAGCGTTTATTTATCTTAAAAAGTGAATCATGTCCTTTAACTTAACATATATATATATATATATATATATATATATATATATATATATATATATATATATATAGTTTATTCAAATTTAGGTAATCCGTATGGGTAGACCTGATTAGGATGATATCCAGAGAGCTCAATGTAAAATTCAGAGCATATATGTTTGAATAAAAGACAGACCACGTTAAGATTCCATGTAATAAGCTATTTCACCATAACCCCTTTAACAGGGTTCTGGATCATCAGACTTTACTTCCAAAAGCTGAAATGAAGAATGAAAAGAAAATTCACACGTTTTTTATGGACCTCATCAAGTATACGCAAAGTTAACGAAGTGAGAAAGTGAGGTGGGAGAGAGGATGTGAGTGTGTCATATGTATCATTTTAGTTTCCTATTTTAACCCCAGTGTGTCGGCTCGATGTTGCTCAAATCTAACGCGTCTCGTCTCTAGATAAAGGTGGTTAAGGGGTGGGCGATAAGGGCTACAACAGCCCCAATAAATTACACGACAGGTTTCATTCAAATTCCTAGGCGCTGTCAGTTTGCGTTACTTTAACGTGCATATTTGGGAGGTTAAGGTTTGATAAATATCTAAAATTTTAAAAACAATCTTCGAAGAAATTAATTTGAAAATTCGGTGGAGTTTTGGGTATTTCCTATGAAGCAGTCGATTGGAGAGATCTATAGACAGAACATTGAAAGAGTAATCCGATTTATATTTAGTACTTTTTCCACTAAAGCTTTTTTGTTCATTAAGTAAACTCGTGGTTGTTTTTAGACCCTTCTTTTATATTTTCTTATCTACACATGTCTTAAACCCCTATTTGTAACCACATACCTATATCGTCTTATATGCCTATGAGTTCCTATATACACCTACACACACATTCCCACGAAACGATATATGCATATTTCCATCTTTACACATATACACCTGCAGAGAGAACGCACATCCACATGTCTCCATACTTGTCTCCATGTATACTTATACTTACATATATATATATATATATATATACACACACACAAGGACATCTGTATACCCATATATACTCATACGCACATATATATCTACACATCCATACGTATACACATATACACATACATACACACACCCATATATGCATACGTACATACATATATATACACACACACATACATGCATACGCAATCTGCAGAATATCTATATACCCACATACGTTAATTTGCACTTACATATATCTCTACCTACGTATTTGTCCCTATTCTCATGTCCATCTGTGCATCCACTTATGCCTGCGTTCGAAGACTATCTCAGTATTTAATTACATTATCTATGTCTTTACATATATAATATTACCCGATCTTTCATATTTATGGCAAAACATATAAGTACCTAACTAATTGTACATCTCCACACCCACAAAAAAAAAAAAAAAAAAAAACCGGTATGTTTCTTTTTCCGTATAAAAACATATACATGTACATATCAACAGGTGTCCCAGTGTGCAAATACATTATCATGGTTGTATATATACAGTCATGTGTTAGTGTCCACTTGTGCATAGTAATATTTCTAAAAACAAAGGGAATATAAAACATTCAAAATTGCTGTTCCTATATGATTGTTTCTTAGTGTACTTACTTAGGTTTAGGTTGTTTTTGTGTCGGCATTTAAATACTAGTTCATTATGTTTGTTTAGCAGTATGTCTGGATCTTTATGTTTGATTATGAAGATTTTCTCCTTCAAACATAAGTTGCATCTGTCTCTGAAGTTTTTGGGAGTTATGGCTCTTGATATTATTCTCCACTTTATTTGTGGTGTTAGGCCACTCTCCAATAAAAACCAATAATGATTTGATAGTGTTGTTTGGTTTTTTTTACATTTATTTTTGAAGGATTGGCGATGGTTGTATAGTCGGTGTTTCCAATCTCCCGCTGATATTCCAATGTATATCTTTTTCTTTCAACCTTTTTTTCTTCAACTCTTTTTTTTCTCTTTATTCAAATATATATATATATATATATATATATATATATATATATATATAGAGAGAGAGAGAGAGAGAGAGAGAGGCGGGCGTGGTGGGAAGGGGAAAAAGATCTACTTTTGAAAAAAATAAACCAGTTTGTCTGAAGATCGAGAATACGTGAAACCTAAGGTCACAAACAACTCTCAATGCAACCGCATATGTTAGTTCTGTCAGGGATAGTTCTGTCACAGCACGCACACACATGCACACACATGCACACTTGTATATATATATATATTTGTGTGTGTGTGTGTGTGTGTGTGTATGTGTGTGTGTGTGTACAATAATACCGTATATAAAAGATTCTAATATTTCACTGTTTTTTTGGCGACGAAGTTCATTTGGATGAGCGGTTTATTTGTGGGTGGTCGCACAATCCAAAACGAAAGTCAATTCTAAATTCATGCACGCACACACACACACACATATATATATTAAGAAATGGACAAGGTCCGACAATTTATTTATTAAAGACATATTTTTATGTTTAACGTTGTTATTTTATAGATACAAGTATTTAAGCAAATGCTCTGTTTATGATAAACAGTATTAAATAACATTTACCGGCCTGAATGTCCGAGAAATTTTCATAGAAAATTTTCGTTCTTTGACAGGATTCGAACCTGCATCCTATACGGAACCGTCATATACGCTGACGTGCCTTTACCGCTTGAGCTACAAAGAACCAATCGGTAGTCAAGGTCGAATTTACTGCTTATAAACTCCAACTTTCCATGAATCTCGTACATTCATAACTGCTCTGGCGTATCGAATGTAAACAAATGACGTCATATATTAAAAAATGGACAAGGTCCGACAATTTATTTATTAAAGACATATTTTTTATGTTTAACGTTGTTATTTTATAGATACAAGTATTTAAGCAAATGCTCTGTTTATGATAAACAGTATTAAATAACATTTACCGGCCTGAATGTCCGAGAAATTTCCATAGAAAATTTTCGTTCTTTGACAGGATTCGAACCTGCATCCTATACGGAACCGTCATATACGCTGACGTGCCTTTACCGCTTGAGCTACAAAGAACCAATCGGTAGACAAGGTCAATTTACCTTTATAAACTCCAACTTTCCATGTATCTCGCGGTAAATTCATAACTGCTCTGGCGTATCGAATGTAAACAAATGACGTCATATATTAAAAATGGACAAGGTCCGAAAATTTATTTATTTCAGACATATTTTTGTTATTTAACGTTGTTATTTTATAGATACAAGTTTTAAGCAAATGCTCTGTTTATGATAAACAGTATTAATTAAACATTTAATATGCCTGAATGTCCGAAAATTTTCATACCTTGTCCATTTCGTTCTTTGACAAGTTTGTTTACATTCGATACGCCAGACCGTCATATAAATGTGACGTTTGAAAGTAGTTTAAAAGAACCAATCGGTAGACCTTGTCTACCGATTGGTTTTTTGTAGCTCAAGCGGTAAAGGCACGTAAATATCGACCCGTATAGGATGCAGGTTCGAATATCTGTCAAAGAACGAAAATTTTCTATGAATTTTCATTCAGGCCGGTAAATGTTATTTAATACTGTTTATCATAAACAGAGCATTTGCTTAAATACTTGTATCTATAAAATAACAACGTTAAACATAAAAATATGTCTTTAATATATATATATATATATATAATGGAATCTATGTAATATATATTAATATTTATATAGGCTCCTCTAAAAATTCTCTAAAATAGGAGCCTGCATCATGGAAAGATGTCCAAAGCACAATAAAAACAAAATGCTATCGTGAAAATCTTTGTCTCATGATTAAAAGGAAAGATGAAAAGATTTTTTTAATGTTAAAAGTATTGGCTTTATTCTTTTTAGAAACCTGGAAATTTTGGTCAGAAAGTCTTGTTTTTCTGTCGGAGGTGAAGTATGAATTAGTCTGGGAAATTTAGGCGACTTTTTGCCTGTAAGAAACACTGATTTGGAAATTCTTGCAAAAATCACATAATTGTTAGATTTTAATGAAACTTTCAGGATTTATTCAGAAATGAATTAATTCTGAAACGTTTCTTTTTTTTTAGAAAATCTTTGTAAAATATTTTAATCTGTTCACCAAAAAACACACCCATCTATCTACCATCATCCCCACCACCATCACGCCTCACCCAACTCATTTAATTTTATGAAATTTCGAAAATTATTTTTGTAACACATAATAATAATTATATTTGTTATAAGAACAAGTCCGCGGAGAATTTGAATCAAAGATGGACGCCCAATGAGTGAAAATCTGCTCCTAATAGTAAAATAAAAAATGCAATAAAACTAAAATGTTTTTTTTCATTAGAAAAGCCTTTAATTACTTTAATTACTTTATAAATAAAATATATTATTATTATGAACACTATTATGTTAAAAAAATAATGAATGAATTTTTACAAGAATTTTGTTCTTTTTTATATTTTAATTATAATAATTTATATGCTTTTAAATATGATCTTTTAAAAGTATAAATCTTTTAAAAGTATAAATCTTTTAAAAATATAAATCTTTTAAAATTCTGCATTAAATTGTAGCGGTTAATTGATAGTGTTATTTAATTAAAACTGTATTTACTAATCTTCAATGGAAATGCTCACTTCAGTTCAACGAACCCAGTATTAAAAAAGAATTAATTTTTTGTGCGTATAAACATGTAGATTTTTGCAAATACGGATGTCCATACACGATATTATCAGAAAACAAGATAGTTACCTATAATATATTTAAAATCTACTGGTAATTTTCTAATATTTCTATAACAAACGACTTCGTATCAAAGACTATAGAGCCAAAGTACTTACAATTCATTAACATTAATAATAAAGGTTGGCCGCTCGTATCTGAGCAGGCTTGTCTGCTGATCCCAATTGCAGACGCCTGCTCAGGCACATTTCTGTTTGTTTAACACCCACAGAGCTCACCTGTGGTTTATACTGCAACTATGCTGAGCCGACCTTAGTTACAGCTTCTCGGAGAGAACGCATTATCTGGCGTGATCAGCAGTCTGAATAATGCCAACACGCTCACACCCTCGATCATGATGACTTGTAACTTTGTGCTTGCACAACCATCAACGAGAGTTACGTCTACCCAAATTCACAAGGTTTGGATCAATTTCAGGCACTCTTTCAAAGTTACCGCACGCTGGGATTGTCTCTACAGGCCGATAACATCAAATCGACTATGTTGATATTCGAACTCGTTTCTCATGGTCGAAAAGCGAACGCCCTAACCGCTTACTCATTAAAAATATAAAATATTACACCCCTTAAAATGTTTTTCTTAAATTCTTAAGATTACTGGGTAGTGTTGTTAAAATAAAACTATAAAAAGGCGTTCAAATTGTATTCGTCAATTTCTATTCTCTTTAATTGAATGTAAAAAAATTCTCAAACATCATGTTGTCAATAAATCATTCAACACGTCAGAAAAAAACTGCTCCGTGTTAAGAAAATTATTTTCTGTGATATTTTGAACTAAGAAAAGAAGTAATATTTCTTTCAATTTAGAGTAATCAAACTTTAAATCAGCTAATTTTCTACAAATAACATCAATAAGAGAGGTACGTCTAGTAAATTGAAAAATTATTGGTAATCTTCAATTTCACAACAAACGTCTTTATAAATAAGGCTATAAAGCTAAAGTACTTAAAATTCAATAAAATATTAAAATCCTTAAAGTATTTTACACTTTTAAGATTACTGGGTAGTTATATATAGATTACTGGGTAGTTATATATATAGATTACTGGGTAGTTATATATATATATATATATAATGGCTAGGTTCAGAGTACATACGTCTGCCAGGGTGGGTGGCAAATCCCGATGACAGACACACGCACAACCCACAGAGCCCACCTGTGGTTTATACTGCTACCATGCAGACCTTAGTTACAGTTTTCGGGAGAGAACGCATAATCTAACGTGATCAACAGTCTGAATAAGGCCGGGTATGCTGAAACCCTCGGTCATGATGACTTGTGACTCCATTCACGCATAACCATCGACGACTTTCAAAATGTTTGGCCAATCCAGTTTCACTCACAAAGGCATGGGATGACAGGCACTTTTCACCTCCCTTGGCCGATATAATCAATATGTTATATATATATATATATATATATATATATATATATGTAAAGCAAATATATGGATATAGATCCGACAGTATGAAGAAAATATACAGAAAAAACAAACAAAAATCTTAATATGCAATTATGCTGTATTAATGTTAATATAAAGTCGACGTCGGACGTTTCGGTCTATTTTAGACCATCTTCATGGACATTTTCATTTAAACATAACATTAGAACATATAAAAATTTAACACAAAAGACGATGGACATAAGAGCACAACTAATCCAAACAGATAACTGAAATTTTTATATAAGATCAGTGTTCCGTTTAAATATGATCACGTCGTCGTCACGTGGGCGATGTTGTGAAAACGCATTCGAAGATGATTTCCAAATATTAAAATATTAAAAAAGTCGATTGAACTATTTTATATAAACAGTTCAAGAAATCCCTTCCGTTGATATATGAATACGCAGAGATCAATAGGTTCTTATATCTTTATACAAGCTTGAAGTCCTCCACGTTACAAAGCAATCAAAAATGATTTCAAAAACGATGGAACAATTTTAAAAAACAGTTCGATAATAAATCCTTTCCTTACTTGATCAATAGATTCTTATATTTTCGTAAAAGCTTGAAGTCTTCCATGTTATAAAGTAAATTCAGGTTTGTATTTCCAGTAGACAGTATGTAAGCAAATATATGGATATAGATCCGACAGTATGAAGAAAAATATACAGAAAAAACAAACAAAAATCTACACAACTAATCCAAATTGCATATTAAGATTTTTTATATGTTCTAATGTTAATTAGGTTTAAATGAAAATGTCCATGAAGATGGTCTTAAATAGAGCGAAACGTCCGACGTTGACTTTATATTAACATTAATATAGCAGAATTGCATATTAAGATTTTTGTTTGTTTTTTCTGTATATTTTTCTTCGTATATATATATATATATATATATATATATATATTGAACAATAAGAAAATAAAAAATTAAAAAATTAAAATCATTAGACACACTGGGTTGTAGATTAATATTCTTTCGTTTTTTTATTATTATTATTCCATTTAGATTTCTCGACTAGTTTCGACCGAAATGGCCATCATCGGGAGGAGAAATTATATATATATATATATATATGAAGAAATATACTCTTAAAGTGTCCTATATTTATGGGAAAAATGCTCAATATCAGAGATAGAGTGTGTGTAAAGATAAAAGTGAACATTGAAGTCAACACCTAGAGTCTGTTTCATGCTAGACGCAATCGTCAGGCCTGACAATTGCGTCTAGCTTGAAACAGCCTGCCACCTCTAAGTGTTGACTTCAATGTTCACTTATATATATATATATATATATATATATGTGTGTGTGTGTGTGTGTGTGTGTGTGTGTGTGTGTGTAAGCGAAAACAAAAATAGTGTCAAGCCAGAAATGTTGTATTTCTTCAGATGAAAGTGGCTGTTAAATCTAAAACTTTACTTTCTTTGCTTTCACTGATACAAATTTGTCAATCAGTATAACTCGACATGGAAGTTAACAAAAAACTCATTGTCAATGTTCGACACCGACAGGCTTACGGCCATATCACGTTGCAACACTGGTTCTCGTACGACCACGGAAGTTAAGCAACGTTGAACCTGGTGAGTACCTCGATGAGTGACCGCTTTGGAATACCGGGTTCTGTAAGCTTGGATGTGCGGGTGGCTTAATGAATAAAGGCTTGGAATTGGAAATCAGAGAGTCAAGTTGAGTTCGTTTACATTCACTCACGCTAAAATACCATTGGGAATGGTTTGAATCCATCTCTTCTCCCACTAGACATGGGTAAAAAAGTAGAACAGATTGGGCCATATAGCCTTGGTTGGCAACCAGTCTAGAAGGAAAGCTCTGAATTCAAACCAACCTGGAAATAGGTGGGCTCCGACAAGCTATTCTGCTTTATACACACCACTACAGTACATTTGCTGCCCCTATGACGCTAATTCATGATAATGATCTTGAGGAGTCTGACCACATTGTTTGCTATTTGGCTCTGTAGAAAGGACACAACTCTTTTTCTTTCACTACCTCCCTCCCACCCCCTCTCTCTCTCTCTTTCTCTCTCTTCTTCAAACGCAAGATTTTATGAAGACAAGACGTGTCTCATTTCTCCTCCGAGGGACTTCTTTGTACCTAGCGATCCATGTGTCGCATTGCAGACAGCGCAATATATCACTACGCCATCTCCTGTTCGCAAAAAACTTATGTAACGGCAATAATATCTCCAATATAACCCATGATAAAAATATATATCTCCTTCCACCACAAAAAAAAACCCACTTAACTTTAACAAATTGTTCAACGCCATTACAAACTGGCAACCTAATGCCGTTACAAACTGACAACTCCCGTTATCAACACTGAGATCGCATCAATTCTTCATTCGCGAAAAGGCAGGATGTACGCGTTTTAACTTACTTTTTACGCCTGCTATGGACATAAGTAAAAACAATGAATATTCCTGAACCACAAACAAATAAAAATACAATTTGTTCTAAAATTTACTTAGTCAGCAGATACGGAAAACTGGCTTCTCTCTGGCAGAAAAGGAATTGTTTTCTTTACCATAATTTCTTTTAAGAAGATATGAGTGCACTTTGAACTTAAAAATTTTAATTTAAGTTTCTCTCTCTCTCTCTCTCTCTCTCTCTATATATATATATATATATATATATATATATATATATATCTTCGTTCCCAGCCATAAACTCGCTTTCTTTCCCCATCCCATTCCGACATCAACGTGACTATAATGTATGTTCACACTAGACGTCTGGTGGTCATTTATATGGATTGAGTGCTAAGTCTTCCGCAGATATCCAAGTTGTTATTAACATTATTTCTTCTTCTTCTTCTTCTTCTTCTTCTTCTTCTTCTTCTTCTTCATCACCATTATTATTATTATTTAATAATTTATTAAGTTTTGGAAAAAGAGTGTTGGAAACGTTTACAAATACGCTAAATTTTATAATCTTCATTAATTATTACTTTTTGTTTTGTTTGGTATCAGTGGGTTTTTTTTTCAGCCTTCCTTAATTCTTTTCTCCTTTTCATTCTTTCTTTCATTTCTTTCTTCATTCGTTCATTTTTCTTCCTTCATTTTTTTCTTTCTTTCTTCATTTTTTTCATTCTTCTATTCATTCCTTTCTTCCTTCCTTAATCCGTTTCTTCTTTCATTCTTCCTTTCATTTCTTTTTCTTTTCTTTCTTTCCTTTCATCCTTCCTTCTTTCATTTCTTCATTCCTTTCTTTCTTTCTTCTTTCCCTAATTCATCTCTGCTTTTAGTTCTTTCTTCCTCTCTTCATTCATTTCTTCATTCTTTCCTTAATACCTTTTTCATTTCTTCTTTTCTTTCTTTCTTTCTTTCTTTCTTTCTTTCTTTCTTTCTTTCTTCCTTGATTCATTCATTCCTTTTCTTTCTTCCTACATTCCTTCCTTTCTTCAGTCCCTCCTTTCTTGTTTCCTTCCTCTCGTTTTTATTCCTTCCTTCCTTCCTTCCTTCCTTCCTTCCTCCCTTCCTTCCTTCCTTCCTTCCTTCCTTCCTTCCTTCCTTCCTTCCTTCCTTTCCTTTCCTTTCCTTAATTCCATTCTGTTTTGTTTTCTTTCTTTGTAGATCTTTTACTTTCAGTTTCTCCCTCTCTCTGTTTCTTTTTCTTTTCTTCCACTTCACTTTTCACTCACTCTTTCTCTCAAACAGCCTCGTTAGATTTCTAGTGATTAATGGTAAGGATTGAGTGGCAATGAATCTGAAATCTCCAGATTATTATTGTTGTTGTTGCTAATACTACTACAACTTCTTTTCTTAGTATTATTATTCCTCCTCTCCTCCCCACTCTTCCGTCTTCATCATCATCATTATCACCATCTTCATTATTATTATTATTATTATTATTATTATTATTATTCGCTTGCTTCCTTTTTGCGAACGGCTAAACAATCAGGAACTACTTTCACGGGTGAATGCATTTGGTAATCACCGCTTCTAATGCATGTCACATAATTATCTCAACAGAGCCTCTGATAGCGTTAAGCAAAAATGAAGAAGAGAGGAAGAGAGAAAAAAAAGTTTTAAGTATATTTTAAGTAGCGAATGGGTAACAAGAGATCCACCCCCCGCTTCCGACCTATTCAGCCAAAATAACGCGACCGAGAAGAGTTATTACCCTTTAATACATCATTAGGAGAAAGAACAAACAAATTATTTTTTTTGAGTCGGGGAGGGCGTCATTTTTTCAGTTTTTCAGGCTTCTTTTCTTTCTTTCTTTCTTTCTTTCTTTCTTTCTTTACACTGATTTTTATTTCCACAGATTTCTATTATATTTTTCTTTCTGTAATTCATTTATTCATTCATTCTTTCTATACATTTTTATTTCTGAATTTTTTCTTTCTTTCTTTCTTTCTTTTCACATCTCTTTCGTTCTTTTTTCGTTCTGTTTTCTTACTTTTATTTTCGCAGCTCACGCTTTCTTTCTTTCTTTCTTTCTTTTTTCATTTCAGCAATTCTTCCTTTCTTTCTCCCACCTCTCTTTATATTTTGATTCCTTTCTTTTTAGATTGTTATTCAAGCACAGTGCAACGCGAGGTTAATGAGGTTATAAAGATTATGTTGCCGCCATCTTTCAAGACGATAGGACCTCTACCTGCCTTGAAAGTTAGGATTCGAAACTGTTATTTGGAATTGAACCCCGTTTATTGGCGCCAATGTGAAATGCATAAGTAATTCCCACACTTACTAGCCATGGCCATTAATAGTTACTTATTGAGCTTACCATAGTGCTAAACAAGGCCATATTTGTGGCGCATTTTGCATGAATTAAACTCCCAGCATTTGTAAATTGTTTCGCAACAACCTTGAGCATCAGACTACAGTAGGCATCTTTTATTTCTTTTGCTCTCCTCTACCATTCTTTCTTTCTTCTTTACTAAATTTTTCTTTTTGCTTTTACTTTTGTATTAATTTTTTCTTTGTTTTCTTCCTTCCTGTCTATTTCTTCCATTCTTTCCACTTTATTCTTATTTTCTCTTTGCATCTTTCGTTCCTTTTTCTTTCCATTTCCTTCGTTCTTGACTCCCTCGTGTCTCTTTCTTTTTCCAAATTTTTTCTTCCTCTCTCTCTTGCTTTTTTCTTTCTCTCCTTTTTCGTTTTCCTTTCTCTTAATTATATTTTATTTCCCAAAATGTTTTCTTTTTTCTTTCTTTCTCTTCGCATATCACTTTCTTTCTTTTTTCTTTCTTTCTTTCTTTTTTCTTTCTTTCTTTCGTTTGGCGAAGAGATAGGGAACACGGGCAAGAAATTGAATGGTACTTTATATCTAACAACTGTTAATAGCCCATACGAAAACCAATTCAGGGCAAAGGTCAAGCTGTATCAAAATACTGGCTTCTATGCTATAAATCGTCACTCTCTCAAGTATTCCCTCTGCTAAAAGGGTCTTTTCTCGACGAAATGTGCCAAATGCCTTAGTTTAAAACCTTACAAGTCATAATAAATATGATTTGTGCAAGTACTGTAGCTTCACTTCATTGAGCAAAATGTCTTTAGACTTAAGATATTATTATTGGATTATAAGTGAAAATTCCATTTCTAGCTGTGGTAATAATTCCCCCTCACCGGCTAGGCTTTGAATATAGCTGTCACATCTAGTTTGGTGCTTTTGCTCTGTATTTAGAGATTCTTTACAAAATACAAAGAGGAATCTGCAATGTTATCGGTCCTAACCTGGCATTTCGCCTTCAGCCACCCCACCGTTGCCGTAACTTTCCTCTTTTTCTATAAATATTCATAGTAACTATTCTGATGAGCTTTCCTTTTTTTTTTTAGTATCGAGAATTTATGAATTTAAGCGTAGAACTAGATATTACAGTTGAAATGGCTAGATGTAATTGTAAGTTCTATGCTAACAGTTTCTTCTATCGCACTTCTCGCCTGTGGAGCTCTCTTCTGGCTTCTTGCTCTCCAGCTTTGATCTTCAAAAGTTGTAAGTGCTATGTCAATCGTTATCTTTTCTCGTTTTAATTCCTGTTCTTTTGTTGTTCTCTCTACTTAATAATGCTCTTTTTTTCTCGTATTCTTTCGCACTCAGTAACCCCTTACGTCTTAGAGGATTTATTGCGTATATTGAGGTGAAATGATTTTTTTTTTTTTTTTTAAAAAAAAAAAAAAAAAAAGAAAAAAAAAGGCGGCTCTACGAGTATTTTCAGCCAACACCGCAACTTGTGACAAAATCAAAACATTAACTTAAAACTCGAATCTTGTACTTGCGCCTGGTCACATCAAAACTTTCATCCGGATGCCATGTATGGCTCTAAACCCATTGAGAAATGTCTAAACATTCAGCTGTATTTAACCGTTTTCTTAAAACGATGGTTGAAAATGACATCGAGCGAGTGAAGCACGTAGGTCTTAGCTAGGAGTATTTTTCTTCGAAACTCTTGGATTGGCACTACAGAATCGCAAAGATTTGTAGCAGGTAACAGAAATCACATCGCTTGAGGATTTTCAACCCCAGCAAAAACTAAAATGATATCACATGTAACATGTAGCCGTAATAATATAATCCAAATGTTGACCATCCACACTAACTCAAACAAACGGTTAGGAAGGAAATAACAGTTCGTACAGAAACCCATTTTCCAGAACAAAAGTTTTAATACAAAGATTATATATATATATATATATATATATATATATATATATATATATATATATTATAATAAAAAAAAGAACAGTAAGATATATAATCCGGTGTTCTTATTGATATTTTTATTTTACAAAACAGTGCTCAATGTAAATTTATAGAACATAAATATTATAAATTAACTGATTTAAAATATGGTTTCTTCGCTACACAGGAATTACCATGTTTCAAAAACCGAAGCTAAAACATCAAATTTAATTATATAATTAAATTACAAGCATTAGTTCTGTTTCATCTTCAAAAGATGAAACAGAAATAATGCTTTTAATTTAATTATATAATTAAATTTGATGTTTTTAGCTTTTGAAACATGGTAATTCCTGTGTAGCGAAAAAACCATATTTTAAATCAGTTAATTTATAATACAAAGATTATGCAGATTTCAACCGAAAGCAGCATTGGCTGTTCGGTCAGTGAATGTAAAATGTTTCCACATGAAGAAACAGCTAAAGTTACCGTTAGTATTTCTATTAGTATATCTTCTAGTTCCATCACTAGTTATTTTCATTATGATCTTGTCTCTTGAATGCTATAAAAGTGAATGAGCAACTCAATTTTCTATCGTAGTATTTCCCACCCTTTTTCTAACCAACTTCCAGGCCAAAGAGCAAGAGAGGCCAATCAACCCTGTTATTTAACACGTCGTTGACGGGATGGGCTAGAAGAAATACATTCATAACTTTCTAAAAGTTATTTGTGCAAAATTAAATGTAATAAACTCGGCTGGATTTCGAACTCAGCTCGCCAATTTTCCATTTCAGTTCGCTAATCGCCACATTTCACGCGCATCGTGCCTTTGACAAAATAAATAAATTAAAGAGCTAACCAAGTAAACTAATTTATTTAGCTGCTTTCGTAACATGAAAGGGTAAAGTTACAGTTTTAATGGGGGGGTGGTACAAGGATATCAGCTCCACGACACCAGGCTGAGAGGCACCGAGAAGAAGTCTTAGATCCCCGCGTTTTATCTAAACAGTTGCTCTGTCATCAACAGCCTTTTCCAGTCACTGCAGAACAGGGATTTCCAATGTAGGCGGTGCCGCCCCTGTTGGAGCGGTGGAATGATCCAACGAGTGAGAAAAGGTGTGGGGCGGGGGTAGAAAAAATTGAGCGACAGGACAGGATTAGAAACAAGTAATGCTCCCCTACTTTTTGCATCATATTTAGTAGAGTGGAGTTTCCCTTCAATCACCCAGCTTCTTTCCAAACAAAGAAACTGACGGAAAACAATTGAATGTGGATATATAAGCCTACTCGCGACACTTCTTTTTTTTAAATTATCGTTCACTCTGTTCTTTTTAATACTATCGTTCACTTATTACACGGCCCAAGAGCCACTCTAGGTAGAAGTTTACCGAATAAGATTGTTGTATGAGCCTAAGAGGAGGAAGTAAGAATATTATGCACCGGCAGACAGAATTGCCTTCTGAGGAGTTACTTTAAGGCAACGGTTCCCAACCTTTTTTGCATCATCACATTTCGCATGGAAAAATGAGTCGAAACATTGAGGAATGAAAATCAAACATAAAAGTGAAAATACTAAATTTCTCCACTTCTCATTCTCATAAAAGGGAATTACGATAAAAGGGAATTACATTGATAAATTATATATATATATATATATATATATACATGTTTCATTAAATAATATAGACAAGTGTTATCTATTTATTTTATGTAAATTCTTTTCATAACGTCTGATAAACTTAATAACATTATCATTAAACGAATAATTTATATAAATTATATTATATACATACACACACACACACACACACACACACATATATATATATATATATATATATATAAATTATATTATATGCATATATATATAAATTGATATATCATATATAGATATATAAATTATGATAAAAGGGAATTAGATTGATAAATGTTTACTACTTGTTCTTTATCTTATGTCTGTCTATATCATTGAGATTAATATTTACCTTACTCGGACTGTTATCTTCATTGCCATATTCACAACGTTTCGTACGCTCCGACCTTCTTCAGGTGATTGGAATTTCGAATCGAACCCTTTATTCTGTCCACCGGGGTAGATGGTTCTGTTTACTCCAGCTATCTCAGTTATTTCCCTTAACTCAACTCTCCAAGTTTTTGAGTTCACCACTGCTGTAGCCTGGTATTAAATATAACGAACTCGGTCTAGTCACGGGATTTAACCAACGTCGTTATCCACTGGGCCATGTGTCCTTAAGGACATCTATGTTTGAATTTCTGGGACTTATAAACCAAATATCTCAGCAATCATTTTTTACCAGTGCTTATATTGCAATTTTTCCTTTATTATTATTGCATATTTTTTACCAGAGCTTATATAGCAATTTTTTGTATTGTTATTCATGGCTTTTTTTCTAGCACTCCTTATTACTTTTTTCTCCTATTGTATTCATCTCTATGCTTGGTCGGCTCAGGAGATTTTTGTGGCCGTGCATATGTGCTGATTCCTTAAGTTTTCGTATTTTCCAGTGATGTTCTCTATCATTTTCATCTTAATCGCACAGAGAGCGGTGGACTCACTTTTCCCTCCATATGTGGTCAGCTACGCCTGATTTTTTTTATTTCCCCTCGTGTTACCGCTTTACAATATCCTTGTAGTCTTACCTTAAGGGAGCAGCCTGTTTCTCTGTTTTTATATTATCACAGCTGCACAGGATGGCGTACATACAGTCCTCAGTCATGTTCTTCTCTATGGGGGTCTTACTCGGAAGAGGTGTCTGCGAAGTGTTGAATCACTTTTAAAGATTGTCCTGATGTTGGACCACAGATCCTTTGTGTTTTCTCCAATAATCCCTTCACATAGGCTAGGCAGACTGAAGCTGTTTTCTGAGTGTTGTTATCCTTTTGTACCCTTCTAGCCTACTTTGTCGGAACTGCTGTAATGTACCCGGGGTAGTTGTTACGTTGTAGGGTACTGCTTATACTGACCATTTCTTGTTCATATGTATCTGGGTCGCCACTTATGACTTTTGCTTGATTTTATAAGTAGAGGACAATCCATTTCTTTACACTGTATGGCTGGTGGGAGTTGAAGTTGAGGTATTGTCCAGTGAATGTAGGCTTGTGGTACCGATGTCTTGAACCCATTCTCTGTTCGAGATATTAGTACATCCAGGAAAGAGAGTTTGTTGTTGTTTTCTCTCTCCATTGTGAACCGTATCGATGATCTTATTGAGTTCACATGGTCCAGTAAGAGCTGGACTTCTTCTTGGTGCGACCAGAGTATGAAGGTGTCATCTACGTATCTCAGCAAACAGAAGGCATATACATAAAAATGGGAAGACCACATTGCGAATGGAAGCTACAGCAAAGTAAAGAAAGATCCTATAATGGAAACGGAACGCAAACTGTCACAGATCCTAATCAAGAATAAAGACCACTTCGCACCTAAAACATACAGGCAGTTGTCACAACATTTTTCACAAAAATTGCAATATAAGCTCTGGTAAAAAAAAAAAATAATAATAATAACGGAAAAATTGCAATATAAGCACTGGTAAAAAAAAGAAGATAAAATAATAATAACGGAAAAATTGCAATGTAAGCACTGGTAAAAAAAAATTAACGCTTACTGAGACAATAGGTTTATAAGTCCCAGAAATTCATACGCGGATGTCCTGAAGGACACATGGCCCAGTGGATAAAGGAGTTGGTTAGATCCAGTAACTACGCCTAAAGAGTTGTGAGTTCCATACCAGGCTGAAACAGTGGTGAACCACTGTCAAAGTTAAAGAGAAATAACTGAGACATCTTGCAGATACGTGGAACTAGAATAATCTCCCACGATGGACGAAATAAGGGATCGAAGTTCCAATCCCAACCGCTGCTTATGTTACCTTTCAGTCTAAATATGGGATAATACTCATCAGGCGGGAAAAGGTTTTCTTTTTTTTAACAGTAAGGATAGTCATTTTTTTTTTTTTTTTTACTAGAGGTGGATAGGAGAGGTAACGTTTAACCCTAGAATTGAACGGGTTCAAATTGTAGTGATCGGGGAAACATCCTCTTGGTGGTCGATTCCACAGAGCAATGGTTCGCGGGAAGAAGCTGTTTACGTGGAACTTATTTCTTACCGATAGAAATGTGGGTGGTTTGTTACTATGTAAGTGGCATGGCGGCCCTAGGCGTTAAGGTTAGAATTGGCAGAAGCAACGAATGTAGTTCATCCGAGCATTTTTCATAGAAGAAGCGATAGACAGAAGCTTGCTTACATACCGTCTGCAAGAGAGAGGTTGGAAGGTAGAAAATAATTTGTCACCCACAAGGACGCGGTGACGCTTTTGAAGTCTATCGAGATTAGAAAATGGGGACTGGGCAGCTCTTGCCCATATATGACAACAGTAGTCCATTTTAGGCCTGATCTGGCTTTTGTAATTGTAGAGGATAACACGAGGAGTCGGGTACAGAGAACCGACCATTTTTCCTTTTGCGATGGATCGTATGTACGCGTTCCACTTGAGGTCAAGTGTGAGTTTTAAGGCCCAATAGTCTTTTAATGGCATGTTGCCTCCCCGAGGGGACATCCATCCATTGTGACTGGTGGTAGTTCGAGGTCTGTTCGGAGATGATGGAATATAACTAGTTTGGTCTTCGAGGCATTGAATGTAACCAGCCAGTTTTTGTCCCCAATGAAAAGTTAGTGATAGATCGGATGAAAGATCAGCTGATAATCTGTGATCATTAAGAATTTCAGTGGTCCACCCGTATATCATCCTATCATCGCCTAAGATGTTTACAAATGATCTAAGTTTATTCTTAGCACATAATTGTTATCACATGAAGCTCTGGGTAGCAAACTTTAGTATTATTGAATTAATAATAATAATAACAATATATGTCTGTGTGTGATTAATGTTTGTAAAATTTGTATCTTAGCTGATTGATGTTACTTTCAGCATCTCGTATATATATATATATATATATATATATATATATATATATATATATATATAACACAACAAATTTTGTTAAATTCTACCGAAAAGGTCTGTCTATTTATTTTTTATTGTATTTTTTCAGTTTTCGAATAAGATGTTGCACAGCAGGATAAAAATTGTGTATAAACTGTCCAATGTTTTTGTTTTTTTTTTGTTTTTTTCTCCATGTAATTTCGACTGTTTCAGTCATTATCAAGAACTGGGTGCACTCAGTGTAGACAAGATTTTGTTCGCTACATCCTTGCGTTTTTAAAGCGCTGCAATTAGAATCAGTTCAAAGTATGTAACGGTTAAACGAAAAAGCATGTATCGAAATTTTATACGTGTTGTTGCTTTGTATTTATATTAAATATTTTATACACTTCAAGATACTGTATACTGTAGATAGACATTTTATTCTTTTATTTCATATACATATATATATATATATATATATATATATATATATATATATATATATATATATACACACGCACCTAGATACATTCTTCTCTCTCTCTCTCACACACACACACATAGATGTAGAGAGAGTATGTGTCTATGTGGTTCCCTATGCGTGCGTGTGTGTACGTGTTTTTGTGTATATGTGCTGGTTTGCTCACTTTATTGGTTGTCAAGATTGAAAGCGTCTTCAGATTTTCAACATTTTCCATTCGTTTGTTGTTCGATTAAACAGTGGATTCTATCAATGGCGGCCAAATGTTGACGCTTCGTTTCCTGATCACCTTTGCGGCCGTCTACAATTGCTTTGTGGGTGGTTGGGGGATTTCGTTCACATATGCACTCACCCTTTCTGCCCACCTCTTTACATCCGCCATAACAAGTCTTTGAAAGCGTTCTTCGATTTATTTCTCCCGCACTAGAACTCCGTTTCCGACAAAGGGAGTCCCCATCCATTTATTTATCTAAAGAAAGATTCACTATTTCGTTTGAATTTAGCCTGGTTGCTGATTGGTTAGTTTGCTGACTGTCGTTTTAGGGATGAAAGAGAGACGAGGATGCAAATAGGAGGTGAATTGAGAAGATCTGAACGTTGAAGGAGTAAGAGAACGTTTGCGTTGAAGAGACTCGAGATTGAAAAGGGTTGATTGAGAGAGATAAATCAGAGTGAGCTGCATAGAAAGAATGAGATATCTTGAAATAAATTGAAACTGAAAGGAAGGAACACCAAATAAAAGTTGAAATGATGGTTCGATAGTAATGCAACTTATAAAAGTATTAGGCATGTGAAAAATGCCCGGTGTTTATCATCATCATTATTATTATTATTATTATTATTATTATTATTATTATTCGTAATAGTAATCGTAGTATTTTCTTTGATTTCTGTTGTTTACTGATTTTCTTCCGGGTCCCAACCAGAGACCTAAGGTCAGAAATATCGTCATGATATTTTCCACTGAACATTTTTGTAAAAAAAATAAAAGAGTAGAAACTAAGATCACACACGTTTTACATAAATAAAAACCTTCCTAAGATGTGTGCTGTATTTTTTTCGAGCAATAGTTTATATTTCTTTAAGGCGTGGATTACCAGTTATTCCATGAATGTGTCTACCGGAACTTTTTCCAATCAAACAGAGGGCTCCAAACACACACTGGAATTATTGATCTCCCCATGTGCCATGTGTTTTATATTCACTGGATGTTAATACCATGCAACCTGATACAAAATGGTCAATTATTTCTGTATATTTATCACAAAATCTGCATTACAGAGTCAACACAATTTTTCAGTATGTTTGCTTGATAATTTCTTGTTAGCAATTATTGAGCCTTTGTAGAAAGAATAAAATCTTCTGTTTCCGCTTTTAATCCTGCACTAAGTAACCACTGAGGGGTATGGGATTTGTCTACATCAGCTTATTTGGCCCGGGCAGAGTATTGCCTATGAAGAGGTTTATCTTGCCATCGTTTCTGCATTTGATCCACTATTATTATTATTATTATTATTATTATTATTATTACAAACAAGAGATTGAATGGGCAATTGAAAATCGTTTTTTTTTGTTTTTTGTTTTTTTTGGTGGAAACCTTTGATATGAACAGACTGAGTGGATATTTCATTGCCAAGAATGCAGTGTCCGTTTATATTACTCCCGACCAATCTGAATTTGTCTACTATCTTCAGTTTGTGGCCATCCATAAATATTGATAGTTCGATGTAAGGTGAATATGGATCGGGTTGGAACATGACCATTCTCATGTCTGGACTGATAATAAAGCCAAAAGATTTGCTGGAATGGGACAGGTTACCCATCAGAGTGTGCATTTCCGGTTCTGTTTGGATGGCTATATCACAATCATCGGCATACAGGTTTCAGACAAGAGTTTGGAATGTCATAGATTAATCATGGACAACTTTTTCCGACCAGATGTGGCTTATCATAAAAGCGGTCGCACTAATAAAGAAAATTCAGTTATTTTTCGTTGAAAGTAAAGCGCGGCCATTTTCACTACAGAATATCATTTGCGTTAGCGTCTGCTTTAGAAATGGGGAAAAAGTTGATACTTTTTAATTTGGAGAAAAGATTTTTCTACATTTAAAAAAATTAAAGATTACGTATAATATTATCAGCTTTTTCATTTTGTTTCTTAAATTCATTATCAAAATTTAGTTATTGAGAATTAGTGGAGGTACCTACCACAATTAAAAATAAAATGAGAAAAGAAAACTAATTTCAAACGTAAATGAAATAAAGTATAAAAATAATTAAACTAAACATTAGGTTTAAAATAAAGAGTTACTTTTCAAACGTTTTTTTTTTAAATATAACTCACAAAAAAAAATAAAGAAGCTTTTAAAAAAAAATTAAAAATAAATAAAAACAAATTATTTTTCTTAAGAAAAACTAAAAGGCTTATGAGCGTAAGTGGGACAACTCTTGAAAAACGTGACCTTTTAACGATGATGCTGCATATGAAACAGCATACTTTAAAAAAAAATTATATTTAGACACAAAAAAAAGTATCAGTAGCAGTTAAAATGCTAAAAGTAACTTTTCTTCTTTTTTGTTGGCAAATTTTTCAATGGCACCGACAAAAACTATTTCATTTGTCAATTGTCGCTCTATCGACAGCAGAAGGCCAATATATATGCCCTAGTTTAAGTTACGCAAAATCTAAAAGATACTACAACTGTGATTACTTTCCCGGCATTAAAACCACTTTTATTTCTATACAGCATATACAGGCTTATAGCCTACAGTAGACACAAAATTACCAACCCCATAAAAGTGTCTTTCGGGTTGAACCACCTCCTCCGTCCCTTTCTAGCTACGCCATTGCTAGTAGGTGCCATTGACGAGAACTTGGATGCATCCAAGTCGTTATAGGGCCACCTTTGTGTTGGAATGGTGTACACACAATGTGAAGCTGAAACCCTGTGCAAAGTTGACAGTTTCTATTAATTTAATATGTTCCGTAATTCTCTAGGTAATTCTAGGTCTCCCAATTACTTCCAATACTAACATTAAAATCTTCTAACGAGATGATTTTATCAATCCTACGTATTTCTACGTCCCTGTGCACACACATATATGCATAAACACATACATACAGATATACATAAATATACATAAAAATACATACACACATACTTTACACATGACATCGGAGTAAAGAGTGGATCATCAAATGGACTCATTATTCTTAGGGCGAAGAGTGATGGATTCATGCCTTTCCAAATGGTATTTGTGCGAAAGTGAACGCAACAGACTAGGTGGAAATTTGAACTTGGCTCGCTGATTATACATCAAGCGTCTCTAACATTTATGCTACTCTCATATACAATCCTTATTATTAACAGTGATAAAAAAAAACAGATTTCGAAACTATTTCTTTTATCCTTATTAGCAATGAAAAACTCCGGTGGTAAACTAATTATTTCATTTTTGTTTAAAAGAATCTGTGATTTAGGACAAAAATACAAAAAAACCTATGTCAACATCTGAAACAAAACTCTGTCCCTGAAACTTAAATTTGTCAAGAACATAATCATCATTAAAGCCCAATGTTGAAAAGAATTTGTTTTTCTTCATTGTTGAAAGAATTTGAGATTACAGACAAAAATCCTATCAATTTAACAGGGCACTGATCCGGTTCAAACGTGAAATTGCTGGATGTTGATTTGAAGGGACTGCTAATTAGCTAATAATTATTAAAATTCTCACAAGAATAGGTTGAATGATTGAGAAAAATATGAAAAAAAGAAGAGTTAAGAATTATGTTTAAAACAATAAAACGAGCTTATGAACGGTTCCAATGCAGAATTAATTAACCAAGATTCAGTAAAATTGAGCAAAACCAAGTTCTCCACTCTATCCTGTCGATAAGAAGTAGGCATTATTAATGTGTTGCCCGAATTGTTTTGGTCCTGAGAAATTAAATTTGGGGTTTTGTTTACATTCATACTATCCGTCCAAAACGTGTATATTTTTTTAGAAATTTTAAACGAGGAAAGGCCATCTACCCTCATACCTAAACCCCAAGCTTTTTAATAACAGGATTTTTTTAAAGAAAAAAATGATTTTTTCTTTTCAAATTTAAAATAGCTTTTGAAAATTAATTACGCAATGTATATACACTCTATTTTACAGGAACCGTTAGTTTTTATCTCGGTGAGACTTTGAAAGTTCCTGCTGTAATGGTGAAAAATATTTACAAAAACATGCACGGAAATTGTGACAAACAACACTGGCCACAATATCATTCCACTGCTAAGCGAGTTCATCGAAAAATCTCAAAAAGAATAGATAAAGTTTGATTTATAATCAAAAAAAAAAAAAAATGCAAAAAACAAGATTAAATGGTACGCCAAAAGGATGTTTTTCTCTTGGCATGGCTAATTACCGTATCCTTTCTCGGAAATTTTTATTGTTTTAAAATGTTATTGTTAGAATTTTAATAAAACCATGACATGAAGGTGCGACGTATTTTTTAGGTGCAAAATAAAATCAAAAATTTAATTTTCATGTAATTATAGTTAATTACATATTATTAATTTATAATCTTATAAATAAACAATTGAATAAATAAACAGTGTTTAACATTTCTGTTATCAGTTCTCGAGAAAAATGTATAAATTCAATTTCATATGTCATGGTTTTATTAAAATTTTTCAAATACCTTTTTAAGGTAATAAAATATACTGATGGCATATACCGTAATGGTGGTGTAAAAAGAAATATATATACGGCATTTTTTTTACCTTGCTCTAGATTAAGCTTTGCCGAAAAACATATGGCACTAAATTAGCCTTTAACACACTGCATTATTCCCAACTTTCCTTTTCACTGCATTGTTTTTTCAAGGCTCTATTGCACCACTTAATTTCAGTCATGGTCATTTTTTGTTGCCATAGCAGGATATGACAGCACAACTGAAAAACTCAAACACGCTATCATTTATTCATCTGAGTCCCTTGCAATGACAAAATAAAGCTTTTGCTTTGCAAACAAAATCACCTCCAGAATTTTAGACTGGTCCATGCATAAAAAATAAAGAATTTTTTGGAGGAAATAATGTTTTCAGACCTCCCTCAAGTCGCAACGTTTTCAGAATAGAAAAATATAAATTCTTTTTTATAATTTTAGAAGGCGGGGTCCTATTCATAATATTGATACAGCGCAAAATCGATCCCTGATGTTTTAGAGTTACCAGGAATTAGATATTCTGTGTGCGAAAATAATTTCTTTTACCAAAAAATTATTTTCTATAGACAACAAGCGAATATCTACATTTTTAATTAAACAACAAAAATACATAAATAAAAGTATCTGTTTATACTTCATTGAAGATAAATAATTATTATGCCCATTTTTTGTGCATTTGTTTCCGAAGACCGCCCCCAAAAGAAATCCCCAAACAGAAATACCCGCCCCGAGAAATCCCTCCAACAGAAATACCCACAAAACAGTTTTAGAAAAGGTTTTTAAAAGTCGGAAATTTAGAAAAAAATGAAAATATCAATGATAGTCCAATAACTAAAAGTTCTGAAATCGATTTGACATTCAATCAATATTATGAAGAACACTTTCCTTTCTAAACTGGTACAAATATAATTTTTCGATGCTAACAAATATCGTGACTTGAGGAAGGCTCGAATAAATGCTAATCTAAAAAAACTATTCCACGAAAAAAAAATTTTCCTGTTTCTTTTTTTACGAGTGTACGAGTCTATTTAAAAAAAAAAATACTAAACGTAGATTCTAGGAATCTCCACAGATTCTCTAAAACGTCAGCATACATGACAAAAATTAAATATCACAAATTTAATAAAAACAAATTTTTATCATTAAAATTTTTGTTATTATTAAGAGGAATGACCAAAGGATTCTTTAATTAGTTAATTAGATTTTTTGATCTTTCTCAGAACGTTTGAAATTTTTATTAAAAATCTTGTTTTTCTTGAGTCATCGGGAAGGTGCGGGGGCGTAAAGATTAGTATAGACAATTTTAGCGTCTTTTCTTGCAGGGAAAAACATTGATTCGGGAATTCTTGCAAAAATCAAATACTCGTTGGATTTTAATGAAACTTTCAGGAATTGTTCACAAATGAATGAAAATATTTTTGAAATCTTTTTGTTTTTATATCTGTTACACTGCACTTATTTAATTTTATGAAATTTCGACAAATTAATTTTGGTACCGTTTAATGTTGATAATAATCAAATGCTGAACTTCTTGGAGAGTTTAAATCATCAATTTTCTTTTGTAAAGCAGCCCTTCCCCCATTGACCGAAAATCTGCTCTGAATCGTAAAATAAAAAAAAACCTAAGAGATTATTTAACTAGAAAACTTTTTAATTGCTTTTGTGAATAAGATAAATTATGGACGCTATTGTTTTACGAAAAAATGTTTCAAGGAATAATGAATATTTACAAAAATTTGTTTTCATTTTTTAAAATTTAGAATAATTTATAAAATTTGAAATTTTAAAAATTTCTCTATATAAATGCAGGTGATATTGTTAGGTGATATTGTTATGAGGTAAACACTATATTTACTAATCATAAATGGAAAATCTTACTACAATTCAGCGATCCCCAATATTTCAAAAAGAATCTTAAATATTTTTTGTGTTATAAACATGCCGATCTTTGCAAATACCGACGTCTATACAAAATATTATATGAAAATAAGATCGTAAATTGAAAGCCAAAAATACCTAAAATTCAATAAAGCATTAGATTACGGAGAATATTTTCCTAAATTTTTAAGATTACTGGGTAGTTAAAAATTATATAAAAAAGGCGCTCACGTTATATTCCTCAAGCAATTTTTACAGATATATCTACAGTGAAAAGAAACTAGATAAACTTTCATCTGTCGGTCAACGTGTCAAGCTGTCAACACTTTAAATAAAACCTGCATACGTGTTAAAAAATGAAGTTATGCGATATTTTAAACTAAAAGTAAGTAATATTTATTTTAAATCAGATTAATTTAAATTAGCTAATACTCAAAGTTTTAGAAAAATAGATTTTATTTTTGAAAGATTTTTTTTAAAAAAAAGAATTGCATTGTACTGACAGGTGACTAAAAATGGTGATTTCAAAAGAAAAACTCAATCCAGTCAATCCAAATTAGTTTTGAAATACAGCAGAATATTTTACTTATTGGAAATATTAGATTTAATCTATTAGCCTGAGATTAAAACTAAAATAAAAGCGTCAAAAAGGATTTTTCATTTTTAAAATTCATTTTAAGCATTATGTATCGTGTTTCTGTAGAAGTTCTTAAAATAATACCAAGAAAGAACGTGAAAAAAGTTCGTAACGCTTGAAGGTTTCTTAACAGGTCTTATTCGGCCCACGCACATTGAGAAGATCAGAAATTGCCAGATCCAGTAGTGTTCGGATTGAGGAGAAAGAAAAACTCTTAGATTTTTAATGTTATGCCTTCGAAAATTTTGGTGCTACACTTTTAAAACAGTTACGAAATCCTCATCAAGAGCTTCTATCTATATATATACTACTAAAACTGTAAACTAGTATGTATGACTATGTTTTCCTGAGATATAGCTTAAACGATACATAGTACCACAATTAACTTAGGAGCATATTGTACCTGGAATCACTGCCGAGTGTAGAGCTAAATTTCATTAAAATTAGACAAGGGATTCTTGGGCTAGGGGCCGTTTTTCTGCTTTAAAGGCTTTTTTAATAGTAAATTCAGTATTTGTTTTCGATGCACATTCTTATATCAAGCCACGTCTATAAATAAACACTTCCATATTATATTCCAACTATTATGTGTGAAAAATAATAAACACTCAAAATACATTATAATAAAATTATTCAATAAATTTAAATATACATAACACAGCATGCTATTCACTACACTACATTAGAACATTTTTATAAACAAATATATCAGATGTATGGCAACTACTTGATAGATGAAGAAGCTGTGTGGGTGTGTGGTCAAATGTGGTCAAGCGTAATCTGAATGGCTGGAAAATTGTATCACATGACTTGATGGTAAATAAATAAATAGATGCATCATGGTTTACTGGCGTTAAGTATTACTAGGTATTAGTATTACTAGGTAGTAGTATTATTGGGTATTAGTATTACTAGGTAGTAGTATTATTGGGTATTAGTATTACTAGGTAGTAGTATTATTGGGTATTATGAAATAAATGTGAGGAAGAAACAAGTATGAATTAATAAAAAAATATAATTATTATTTGGAAAAAAAAACGAGAAAAAATGAAACTAAGTGCAAAAAAGGAGACTTACATACGTTATGTTATTTCAATAAATGTGATTCTCACTAAGCAGACGATTCCATTTTTTTTTTTTTTTTTTTGGTGGGGGATGATTGTCACTTTTGAAAAATATAATATGTTAAATACCATAATTGGTATAAAGGGTCACCCTGTGACTATTATTATTATTATTACTTATTACTTCTTCTTTTTCTTCTTCTTCTTCTTCTTCTTCTTCTTCTTCTTCTTATTATTATTATTATTATTATTATTATTACTTGAATAGAAAAGCCTTTAGTGTGATATCCGTTTGCAATTTCATTCTAAAAAAGTAAACTTTCTCCTGCGTTTGATCTATGTAATATTGTATAATGTGAGCAATAATAATTATTACAATAACTTGTATTGCAAATACAAATTAAAATATGTGTAATTAATAATACAATTGATAATAGTGTTAGCTCATCATTTTGTATCATGAACTGCTTTTAAAAGGAAACCAATGGGTTTGTGGGTGATCTAGTTCAGTAATAAAAGGGTCAAGTATAGTGAGACGGGAAAATTGCTGATGGAAAAATTATTCAAAGCAAATTGAAGTGGCTGTCTATATTTCTGAGATGAGGTATTATGTACAATATTTACATTATTCGGACAATTGTCCTAATCTTTGTTGCCATATTTATTACAACGTTTCAGCCGTTGTACACTCCGGCCTTCTTCAGGTGGTTGGAATGTCAAGGACATATAGCACAGTGGATAAAGGCGTTAGTTAGATCCAGTGACAGGACCCAACGAGTGTGAGTTCAATACCCGGTTAAGGCAGTGGAGAACTTTCAGAGGGAAATTAACAGGAGATAACTGATAACTGACATCCATCAAACGTGGCACGTGGAACTAGAACAGTCTACCCTAGTTACCGAAATTAAGGGTTCAGTTCGACATTCCAACCATCTGAAGAAGGCTGGAGCGTACAACGGCCGAAACGTTGTAATAAATATGGCGACAAAGATGAGGACAATAGTCCGAATAATGTAAATTGAAGTGGGAATTTAGAAGTCTTTGTTTGGTTCTTTTGACTTCCATGAATATATAAGTGGAAAAGTAATTTGGACGGCCGTTTGTAGTTTGTAAATTATTTGTATAGAGTGTTAAGTATACTGAAAATACCATGAACGGAGCATGCGAACAACGAGGAAGTTCTATGGATAATCAAAGCTAAATGAATAATTAGAATTACAAAAGAGATAGTTAAAATTTCTGGGACACATAATAAGATAGAAGAGTTCGGAGAATTTGACACTGAGAGGATCTATTGAAGGCAAGAGATGCAGATTTAGACAGTGAGTAACCTACCGATGGATAGATGGCAGAATAGAGACTGGGAGGTATAGTAGGGAGAAAACATTCCAACAGTGGATAGGGAATTGTGGAGAGCCATGATCTTGCAATGCCCTTAAGAGACACGGCACATAAAAGACGTTCAAGAAAACAGATGACGAGCAGTGAAGCGTGAAGATCTAACTTTTTGATGAAGAAAGAACGCTCTGTTTGTTTGTGTCGGTGAAGTGAAGAGAAACTCAAGATTCTGGTCATAAAATTGTATTATTTTTAAGAGCATTCTCACTTAGTAAAATAATCTAGAGAGATAATAAAATCGGTAGGTGACCTCTGTTCAAATTCTCTGACCTTTTGGGTAACATTTCTCTCTCTCTTTCTCTCTCTCTCTCACACACACACACACACACACACACACACTCACAAACACAAACATATAGATAGATAGATAGATAGATAGATAGATAGATAGATAGATAGATAGATAGATAGATTCCCAAAATCTGGCCAAATGACTTTAACATCAGAATTTAAAAAAAAAAAATTCTCTCTTGGTTGAGGTGCCAATTTTTCAACGAAAAGTTTTTGATCTAAGGAAGGAAGGAAGAAAGAAAGAAAGAAAGAAAGAAAGAAAGAAAGAAAGAAAGAAAGAAAATGGCTGAGGTGAGTAAGAAACAGCAAGCGAAGTTGAGATAGAAAAACAGAAAGAAAGACAAAAGAGAGACAGAAAGAAAGAAAGAAAGAAAGAAAGAAAGAAAAAAAAAAAAAAGTAGATGGTGTTAGTTGTAGGATTTTGGTTAGTTTGCGTATCACATAAACCATTGTCAATGTCGTCAATGGGAAAGACGTAATTACTTGAGGTCGGTTCTTATTTCTGTTGATAAATGAATAGAAAGTATTAAAAAATGGAAATTTGGCTTTTAAGTTAAAAATCAAAGTGAAATTTACCGCGTCTATTACCAAAAAAGAAATTACTCTGTAGCATCCCGCGAAATATAAACATTCGATGCGATTTTTTTTTTTTTTTTTTTTGGGGGGTACATTAATAAAAAAAATCGCTAAAAAGAGGATACATGATTCAGGTAAAATATAATAAAAATAGTTTTATTGTCAAAATCTTTACTCTATTATTAAGAGGAAAGACCAAAGGAGTTTTTATGCAAAAATTATTTTTTCCAATCCTTCTTGTTAATTCCTTGGGAATTTTGGTTAAAATCTAATCTGACCTCAACATGGGGCCCTAAATTAGTACGGTGAAAGACGCATTGATTTGGAAATTATTGCAAAATTCAGATAACTGTCAGATTTTAATGAAACTTGCAAAAACTATTCACTATTTAGACATAAATGGAATCATTTTTTTAAATATTTCGTTTTTAGAAAATCTTTGTAAGAATATTTTTTAACATCTGTTACCCTAAATTACTTATATGAAATTTCGAGAAATTCCTTTTTGTATAGCTTAATTCCTATTAATTAATTAATATATTTCCTATAAGCACAAGATCTTGGAAAATGTAAATCATCATTTTATTTTTTTTTTTTTTTGTCAAATATGAGCTGCCGTTGTAGAAATCGTAAAATAAAAAAATGCAAAAACACTAAATATTTTTAACTGGAAATTTGCTTTTTAGAATAAAATATATTATGGACACTATTGTTTTCAAAAAACATTTTTTCGATGAATAATCAGTTTTTACAAAAAATATTTTAATTTTTTATTATTTTAATTGGCATAATTTATAAAATGTAAATATTTTAAAATTCTGTATTAATTTGTAGTTGTCAAGTGATATTGTTATTTCATTTTTAATAATTTCACCCAAGCAAAGCAATAAAGCCACTTAAAGGCAAAGGATTACTGAGTTTTAGATAAATATAAACATCATTAATGAGAGAGAACAATAAAAGAACAGTTATTAAGAAAACAGAAGATAACGATTGACATTGAATTTAAATTTCTAAAGGTCAAAGTTGAAGGAAAAGCCGTAAGCGTGTTCTACAAACGAGAAGTATGTGATTACAGACAGCAATCTTTAATACCTGGACGAATGGTAGACTTATAAATGTGTAAGAAAGATTCCGTCGAAAAAAATGAACAGTGAACCAATTTACTGATCAGCAGACTTAGCAGCTGATTCAATAAAACCTTTCTACTTCGTGTCAGTGGAAAATGTTAGCCTGAGAAGGTGCAACATGCTATTTACCTGGAAGGTAGCATCAACCATTCTGATGGAAGACAAGAAGGTTCTCTTAGGTGATTACAAGAGAGTAATTTTGTTTTGGAAGCGTTAAAATTAACAAGCCATTTCTTGCCCCAGGTTTTTTTTCAGCTCAGCTGACAATTTGGCCTTATCGAACCGATTAGACTTGCCATTAAGACAGGAGTAAATAGTTACGTCATCAGAATAAATATCGAGTTGAGAATTAATTATATCAGAAATGTTGTTGATGAAAAGCAAGAACAACATAGGTCCAAGGGCAGCTGCATTAATGCAAAAACATCCAGGGGTTGAGGAGCCGTTCAAGACAACATTCATTCCATGATTTGAAAAGAAAAATTGAATTAGATCAAAAATTAATCCAGAAATACCATAAACTTTAAAACTTGTGAAGAACACCAGCGTATCACATCATCAAATGCCTTCGAAATATACAAAGCAACCGACCGAGCTTAACCATTTTTTATCTAAAGCTTCATAGACTCTTTCAGCAATAACCGTTAACACATCAGCAGTTGACCTAAAGAAGCGAAAGCGATACTGCTTATCTGAAAAAAGAAAAAAAACTCTGCGATGTGAGATGCCTAACCAATTCAGAGTTGATTAGAACATCTGGTACTTTGCCAAAAAGAGTTAGAAGGCTAGCAGGCTGATAGAAACATCAGATGTTTCCCCTGAGTTCTTAAAAACTGGAACTACAGAAGAGGATTTCAAACAAACAAGAATGCAAGAAGCATCAAGGCATTTATTGCAGAGTTCATAGAGAACACGAGTCAGTTCAAGAGCATATTTCTTAAAGACTATTTCAGGGATACCACTAGGTCCACATACTTTGTGGGTATCCATATTAGAGATAGTAGCAGAAACTATAGACGCAGTTATATGCATATTACACAATAGAGACTCAGTTCTAAGTGGGAAGCCAGGCAAAGATATTCCCAATGAATCAAGAGTAGAATTGCAAGAGAATTTACGAGCAATCACCCTTACCAGCAGAAGATGTTAACAATTCAAATTGAGTAAAAAGGGGAGGGATAGAAAACATAATCTTATTTAACACACTATTACAAAACCGTCAGTAGTCACGAGAACTAAACATGTTAGAAACTATACGGTCTTTCAGCAAAGATGTAGTCTCTTTGGGTAAACTTTTACAATTATTACGAGAGCAGGCACAAAGAGACGTCTGTTGTGATCGCAGCTATCACGCAAGAACAGTCTAAAAAAGTGATTCCTGTGGGTTACAGCGGCTGAACAGGCAGGTGTGAACTAAGGAGAAGTTTGTGGTTTCACCTGGTATTTCCCAGAAAGTACAAAGGCATTGATATCGGCTTTAGCCCAAGAAGAATCCTTCGTAGCACAATTTGCAATAGGAAGGTTAAACATATTTTAATCCAAGAGGCGTTGCAATAGTGACGAAAGATAGTCACGAAATGAATCCCAATCAGTATGCTGGCAACAGAAAAAATCCTTGGGAATAGGAGGTTCCTGTCAAGTAAACTGTTCAAGAGAAATGTCAACAGATGTAATGCTCGATAAGATTTAGGAGAGAAGGTAAAGAACAAAACAAGTAAAGAAGCTTGTTGATCAGAATTATCAAGGAAACAAGTAGGGAAATCCATTATTTGACTGAGAGACTGAGCAATGTAAACATTGAAAGTTTGAATACCGGCAACATCAGTAACATTAGACTGCTTAAGCCATTAAGAATTAAAATCACCAAACACGAAAATATTTGCAGATGAATCTAGAGAGAGAGAGAGGGGGTGGAGAGAGAGAGAGATTTCTATACTCAGATATTTTGTCTAATGTGTTACAGTTCTGAAAAGAAGAAGATCGATAAAGGAAAAAGAGATAGCTAACAGAGTGCAATAAAGTCGAAAGCACATGAAAGAATTACCCGGGGACTCAAGAGACAATCCTCTATTGGAAGATTTTCCAGTATATAAACACCAAGGCTATGCACATGTATTCTGAAATCTTTTCAGGAAAAAGGAAAATTGCCTGGAACAAAAAAGAATATTGCCTGGAACAAAAAAGAAACTATGTAAGAATTTAAATTAGTTTCGCAAAGTGCTAAGATATCTGGAAAATGTTTGAAGAGAAAAGATTCTACACTACAGAAATTGGCAATACGAATGCCACGAATATTAGAAAAAGAAACGTTGAGATTGTAGATGATATTTTATTGGTTTACTCGTATTTCTTTAAATTGTAACTGTCATAAGATTATGTTTTCAGGAGAAAAATGCCAAAATAATTATCACTGTTTACCGTCTGTAGCAATACAAACTGGTCAAAAGGTGGCTAAAACTAAAGCATAATGTGACCTCAAGATTGTCCACCGAAATTATATAGAGAGACATGACACTACAAATACTCTCGATATCATGCGAATGTTGAGCAAAGCATCCTCTCCAAGCGCTGCCAAAGAGTTTGAGCTTCTTACTGCGAGTCGGGATGCAGTAATCAGCCAACTGTCAACCCAGTGCACTCATAATGAAAAGTCACAGCCACTGATCAGTCAGGTCATCAAAAAGTTAAAGCAGTTAAATGATTATGGTCCTGCAAGAAAGGAAGCGGAAAACCATATCCGAAACAGGAAACAAGAAATAAACCTCTACTCCTGTTCAATAAACATGGAAGGAGTAGACATCTGTCCTTTTGGCCGAGTGATAGGAGAATTTATCTACTCCTATTAACCTGTTCACATTACAGAAAACTGGATGTTTTAATCGTAACACTATCTTAACGAAGGTTGACAAATAAGGTTTTAGATCTCTTCCAGGCCAAGGGTGAATTATTAAATTATTGAAACCACCCTGTAGGTTAACACAGGGGTTGAAATATTGTATTGGTAAATTTGCAGATAATGTCCCAGTAACCAATTTTAAAAAATGCATTATACCTGGTGTAAAAAAGTGTGATTATTACAAAAATAGCAATAAAAATTGAGGAAACTCTGCTATTTAGGAGATATTACTGATAAGGAAAAACAATTCCAATCAATTTAAATTCGATTTGAAATAGACCAAGTATTTTGCTTATTAGAAATATTATATTTAATGACTTAGCTTGAAATTAAAATTAAAGATTCAAGAAAATTTTTAATATGCATTTTAAACTTAAATACCGCATTTATTTTTTAT
This sequence comes from Acanthosepion pharaonis, assembly GCA_903632075.3. Lineage (NCBI taxonomy): Eukaryota > Metazoa > Mollusca > Cephalopoda > Sepiida > Sepiidae > Acanthosepion > Acanthosepion pharaonis. The sequence goes on along the minus strand of CAHIKZ030000334.1, from coordinate 444,464 downwards.
CTGTCTTATTTTTCAATCTATTCACAATCCAAACAATAATCATTAAAATAAAAGATTATTGAATATTACGCGCTCACTTCACTTTTTACCAGACTTTGAATTATGACACTTTGTGTCCTCCATATGTTTCGACTGTCCTTTCAACCACCTGATGCATATTCATAAACGTTCTCAAATTTATAAGCCTTGATAAACCAATGACATTCATCGCCTCTGTATATAAACACGTGCAGCATAATGAATCATACACTGCCTTGATAAAGTCCCTCAGAGGACGAAACGCATTGGCTAAGTATAGTTTTCCTCTTTTTCAATATATATATATATATATATATATATATATGTGTGTGTGTGTGTGTGTGTGTGTGTGTGTGTGTGTGTTTTTATCATTGAATAATATAGACATATTGTGTCTATATTTTTATACTGATCCTTTCCAGTTGTCTAGTCGTGGGTATGACTATAAACTACATCCGTGTCCTGGGTAAGACGAAAAAATACATCCAACAGCAAGGCCTCTGATGAGGTTTTGAGGAGCGTACAACCATCTCTTAATTGCTGGTGTTCACAGATCCACCCTAACCCGGAGTGGTAGCACCTGTTAGGGTCCCAGCTATGGGCAAATAGTTAACCCCCAAACTAGGTTCAAAACACTATGAAAGTGTAAAAATAGGTTTTAATACCAGCAATACATTTTTGTAAAAATATTACCAGCAATACATTTTTGAAGAAAAAAAATATTACCAGCAATTAATTTTTGAAAAAAAAAGTATTACCAACAATACCTTTTTGAGAAAAAATATAACCAGCAATAAAAAATCTTGTCGACATTAAATAACCCATTAAGGTTGATATGGCAAAACAAATCAAACCATCCAGTTGTCTAATAAGTTTCTTGATGTTAATATGAAATTCATCAAAGAATAACTAAGAAACTGTTTAGACAACTGGAAAGGAAAATTATAAAATAAGTAGACACAATATGTCTATATTATTCAATGAAATTTGAATGAAGATATGCTGCCGAACTATATATATATATATATATATATATATATATATATATATATATATATTTCTGGCATAGTTTTAAATTGTCGTTCGTAGGTTTTCATTATTTGATCATATTTAAGCGATGAATAAAGCTTGGATCAATATCAGGATTCAACACAAAATTATGCGTGCACCTATGATCGTGTGCAACCATTGTTGTTTGTAGTTTCCAATTCTAAAATGGTCGTCAGCTTTCTCGTTGCCACTTCATTTGCTCAAGCCTTTTCCTTTGATGTGCAGAGATTTGCAAGTTTATAATTGTTCCTTTGTCGGCTTCCTTTCTCGTCTACCTGTCCAATTTGTCTGTTGGGCTGTGTCGCTCTCTTTAAAGCTAAGCAACCAAATTTTCACGATAACGACGGACTGCTAGTCGCTATGTGTTTACCAATGTTTGTACCTGGGTCACAAAACAGTTCACTATAGACTTGCCACTTTCAATACTTCTCTGAGCCTCTCTCTCTATATATCTTTTACTCCAAATCTTTCTCTTTCAATACACTATCTATCTCAGTCAGTCCATTACCCTCTCTCTCTCTTTTCTCTCTCTCTCTCTCTCTCTCTCTCTCTCTCTATATATATATATATATATATATATATATATATAAATATATATATATATCACTGTCTATTCATGTCTATCATCGTCTGTACATATACTCTGTGGGAAAGTACAAAATTATCCGCAGTCTTACCTTAAAATAAGTTATGGCGAAAGTGCGGATAATTATTGACATACCTTCGTATCTCCATTCATCTCTCTCTCTCTCTCTAGCTTTCTCTCTCTCTCTCTCCCTCTCTCTCTCTATATATATATATATATATATGTGTGTGTGTGTGTTTGTGTGTGTGTGTGCTGCTATGTATCAGTCTATTCACTGTTATCGTCGTCTGTATGCATCTATCTCAGCCTGTTCTTTTTATCTATCTATCTATCTATCTATCTATCTATCTATCTATCTATCTATCTATCTCAGTTTATTCATCTTTCTTCTTTCTCTATATGTATCATAGACTATTCATGTTCTTTTTCAATAATGTTCACCCAATACAAGACCCAAGTGCCACTCAAGATAGTGGGCTTCTGTGCAGAGTTATATTAGCGCAAGAAAGGTCAAAAAGTGAACTTATTGGGACCTAGCAGGAAAGATAACAGCTAATTCTAGACTTGAAGCGGTCAAGATTTAATTGGCAAATAAAATTTAAGATTTTAGACGCAAGCGTTAGAGTTGAAGCAGACATTAGAAGAAACCGAAAATCAAATCCTAAACAGGAATTAAGGGATAAACCTCTACTCCTGTTCAAAAGAACGGTGAGGAGTGTAAATTAAACGATAGGTGAAACTATCTACTAAAATTGTTATGACAAAATAGAGCTACTACAAGTAGAATGTAAATGCATTGCTGGTTTACTATAGAAATGCATAGCAAATCAGGAAGAAAGAGATTCGTGGTCAGCAATTAAGTCAAGGCCATACAGAGAAGGGAGCTTTTATATATATATATATATATATATATATATATATATATATATATATATATATATATATATGCATTACTAATGGTTTTACTATAGCAATGCATAGAAAGTCAGGAAAAAAAGGGAGTGCCAGTGGTCAGGAATTATGGCAAGCCATATTGAGAGAATATAGCTATTATATATACAATGTAAATTCATTGCTAATGATTTTACTATAGAAATACATTCAATTAGGCTTTAGAAGGAACTGGAAACCCAATCCTAACCAGGAAACAAGGGATAAACGTCACTACTGTTAAAAAGACCGGGGAGGTGTGTGAACCGGAGAATAGGCGAACCTATTCGTGGAGGAGAGAGAAATAAAAAAATAAATAAATAATTGAATAAAATTTCAGAGTTCAGGCGCAGCTTATCATCGCTTGTACACATCTATCTATGTTCATATATTTCTTTCCCCACCTCTCTCTCTCTCTCTCTCTCTCTCTCTGTTCATTATCTATTTATCTATCTATTACTGTCTGTTGGTATCTATTTAAAGAACTGAACTGCTAGGGAAACTTGATTATAATAAAGTAGAACTTACACTGGGAACAAACCTTGTGTATACAAATGAAAAATGAATCTGGTAAAAACACAAAAATAGTGAGGGGTGTAAGACAAGGATGTGTCTTCTCACCGGACTTATTTAGACTTACATTGGGGTGATCCTAAGATAGGATGAATGGTTGTCAGCAAGAAGATATGTGTATTGGAAATGCCAAAGACAAGCAAGTACGAAAATGTAAATAGCTGGAACGTGTTTTAACAGACGACGGAAATGTGACATCGAAATCCGAAGGCGCAATGAATTAACGAAAGATGCTATCCAAAAGCTAAGCAAAGTATTAATAAACAGGAAAATTTCGGTAGAAAATGCAACCCTCCCCACCAAAAAAAAAAAAACAAAAAAAAACAGTGGTTAACAGTTACGCAATATTGGTCTTCTTATATGTCAGCGAATGCTGGATAATCTCCTCAAAGATAAAGACATTTGAGACAACAGAAATGTAGTTCTACCGAAGGATGCTGAGAATACCATGGACTGAACATGTGCGCGACGAGAAAGTTTTAAGGAAAATAGAAACAAAAAGAGACGTTTATACTTAAAATCAAAAAGTTGAAATTTCTAGGACATATAATGAGGAAAGAGGGCTTGGAGATGTGACACTCACATGAAAGAGGAGCAGAAGGAAACAGTGAGTAACCAACCTAACAAGTTGTTGTAAATGGATGACAGAGCAGGAAATAGGAGGAATGGTGATAAGAAAAATGATACTGAGACCTACAAATGGTAGGAAGTTGTGAAGAGCCATAATTACACACGCCCTAAAGGGACAGGGCACATAGAAGTTATCTATCACAGTCTATTCATATCTATCTTACTGGGTCATTTTCTCTCTCTCTCTCGGTTACACATAATCTCTCTCTCTCTCCCTCTCCTATATATATATATATATATATATATGTACTAGGTTGCATTTGTCATTCGTGTACATTTGTGGCTAGTCTGTTTTCAACGTTTAACGTGTGTAGTAGTGAGTTAACAGAGAAGTATTCTGTTTAACAATAACGGGATATTCATATCGTGAGGCAGGTATGATTTTTACAAACAGCCGCGCGAATGGCAATGGACGCGAGGCGGCACGACTGTATCAGATTTCGTTTCCAGACAGAATATAGCCGAGTCAGCCAAACTTTGCTGCTGTTTATCGTCGCGTCGCTGAGACAGGATGCGTGGCACAGCAAAATGTGGATCGAGAAAGACCAAGATACGCCCGTACGCCTGACCACGAAGAACATATGCTACAAGCTGTCGGAGACGATCCAGGTATCAACACATGTCAAGTGGCCCTAGCATGTTGTACATCTCATAGTACCGCATGGTGGGTTCTTAAAATGTAACCTAGTCTACATGGCAACACAGCGCCATCTATCGCAAACTTTGTTTAAAATGATTAACTCAAAAACGAAGAATTTGGGTACATATGTTCATATGAACTTTTGTCCTTCTTTTGATGTGATGAACCCATCCCTAATATTTGAAAAATTATTTTTGATACACCCTGTATATGTATATATATATATATATATATATATATATATATATATATATATATATATATTGTGTGTGTATTTCGGTAGCATTTTCATTAAATAATATAGACAAGTGTTGTCTATTTATTTTATGTAAATTCTTTTCATATCATCTGATAAGCTTAATAACATCATTAAACGAAGAAAGAAAATCACAATATTGATACATATTTTTGAATCCTATCTAAGCTTTCGGCTTACATCAGCCATTACCAAAGATGACAATTACATTACAATATATTAAACAATAATGATAGTCTGTTTCTGTTTACATGGAAGATTTCCAAGCAACGACAAACTCGTGCATATAAGACGCTGGAAGCGAAAATCGTACCGCATCTCATGACGTCACATATGACCACGCGAGAGTGAAAACGAGAAGTATTAATTATATATATATATATATATGTGTGTGTGTGTGCGCGCGTGCGTGTGTGTGTGTGTGGTATTTTTTTTCGTATCTATCTCGACTAGTTAGCTATGTTATGGCCATAACTATCTCAGTATTCACTTATCTATGTCAGTCTCTTCATATTTTTTTCTCTTTAAGTGCATTATCTATCAATCTATCTATGTATATGTCAATCTCTCCTAATTATCTTTATCTTTGTTCATTATGTATCTATCCATTACAGTGTTTGTATCTCTATCTACCTATTTTGATGTGTGTCTGTCTCCATGTCAATCTCTACACATCTTTTTCTTTCTTTCTCTGTTCATTATCTCTCTCTCTCTCTCTCTCTCTATATATATATATATATATATATATATATATATATATATAAATAAATAAATAAATAATTATATATATATAAATATAAATAAATAATTATATATATATATATATATATATATATATATATATATATATATATATATATATATATATTGCAGTCTGTTTGTTTCTATATATATCCATCAGTTTACCCATCTCATACCTGTTTATCTTGATCAATTTACTGTATCTCAGCTAGCTAGCTTATGTTCATACCCTACTTCAGTTTGCTCTTATCTCTCTCTCTCCTTCTCCCCCCCTCTCTCTCTCTCAATCTATTTATCTGTCTCCCCCAGTCTTTCCATTTCTACTTTTATTTCTATCTATTTCAATCCGTTTCCATCTCTATCTGTTTATGAAAGTCACCCAAGTGTTTCTGGAACCGGTTTTAGATTATCACTACCGAAAAACGTGGCATGAATAAAAGCGGTTCCAATGGGATCTGCAACAAAATCTAAATACCTAACACCCGTCCTCGACGACAGACACCAGTTTCACTTGTATTTTTTGCGAAATCTATGAGAAAGCAACCTGAACCATTACAGAGCCACCAACAACTTGCACAACACCATGAGGGACTCAGAGAATGCATGCATCCCCCACCCCAAACAAAAACATGTCTGAAGCATTACTAAATCAAATATAAACTCTCTAAATGGTCAGAAGACCGTAAGAGGCATGACACCGACGATTCCGATGTAGTGTTCATCCCTATATCTACATTCGCTATAGGTACAACATTTATCTTAAACAATAATTATGCATTGGGATAAATTCTGACCTGGCAACTCGACACTAGTCACTTTCTCATAGACGTGATGTGGCTTACCTCTGTCTTTTCTACAAATATTTTCAAGGCAACTGCCCTGACGAAATATTTTCACTGGTGCTCCAACTGCATGAGTTTAAGCGTGCTACTAGGTTGGCATATCGGTTCCATCCTTTTAATATTGAAACAGTTAAATGTAACCGCCTCTTCTACTCCAAGAGCTTCTTTTCTCGCACTTCTCGACAGTGGAACTCCCTTCCTCTTACTTGCTTCCCTGATTAATCTTCAAAAATTTAAATGTAATGTCAATCGACATCTTCTGATGCGTTGATCTTGATTCCCGTCTATCTCTTTATCCTTTCCTCAAACACCCCTCTTTATTCTTACTTTCACTCTCTGTAACCCCTTGAGTGCTCGTGGCACTCCCACTTTGCTTTGGGGTGAAATGCTTAAAAATGTTCACTGGCCTGGTCTCTTTATTTTTTATTTCATTTAACAAGAATGTTGTTGATCACTTCAACAGGGACAACCTCTTGAGCGACAAGGAATACGGACTTTGATCGGCTCAGTCCATTTTTGATATCCCTATTGTGATTACTCACTGAATCAGTGAAGCGCGAAACAACAAATGTATTCCAAGGACTATCGCATTTCATACTTAAAAAGCATTTGCTAAGGCATGGTATAGGGAGTTGCTGTACAAGCTCTTTAGTTATAGAATCGCTGGTGGAGTCTTCTCAGTTATCAAGTCCTTCCTAATAGGTAGGTCCCTGAAGGTAGTTGCCGTCCTGGGTATGACATTAAACTACGTCCACCAGCAAGGCCTCTGACCAGTTGGTTTTGAGGAGCATGGAATCACCTCTTAATTGCTGGTGTTCCCAGGTCCACCCTGACCCGGGTTGGTAGCACCTGTTAGGGTCCCAGCTATGGGCAAATAGTTGACCCCACAACCAGACTATAAAAATGTAAATATAGATTTTAATACCAGAAACACGTTGTAAAAAAATTAGTATCTGCAATAAATTTTTGAAAAAAGAAAATATTACCAGAAATAAAAATCTTGTCAGCATTAAATAACCCATTGAGCTTAATATGTCACAAAACAAACCAAACTATACATTTTTGAAAAAAATTATTACCAGATATACATTTTTTGGAAAAAATATTACCAGTTATACATTTTTGGAAAAAAAAAAGGAAATTTTGTCAGCATTAAATAACCCATTGTGGCTGATATGCCGTAAAACAAAACAAAACAAACTGATTTCTTACAAAGAATACATATTCTATTCATACGAACCTATCCTAAAAATCTTGTCGGCATTAAATAACCCATTGAGGTTCATATGCCGTAAAGCAAAATAAACCAAACCAAACCTGAAGCTAGTTGTAAACGGCCAGTCCTCTAAGGCTCAAGTAAACAACGCACACTCACATTGTAGCAAACCACCTATATTCTCTCCATATTCCATTAGTGAGAAGTAAGTTCCACGCGAACAGTTTCTTCCTGCGAACCACAACCCTGTGGAACCGACTTCTAAGAGGGTATTTCCTCGATCACTACAATCTTAGCCTGTTCAGTTCTAAGGTTAAGCTGCATAAACTGCCTCTTACTGTAACTATCTACCTCGAGTACCTCCCGGGTTTTTTACATAGTGAACCTTACTATAAAAAACAGTTTTAGATAGCTTTATCCAAGGAGAATGATGGAATGGATCACAACATATAGTACCTGAAACATTGGATCATAACATATAGTACCTGAAACTTGGGTCATATCATTCTTACAGAAGGTAATTTTAGCACACCACCTCCGTCCATATCGTTGAAGTCCAAGTACATTATTTTATGTAAGAAGTCTTTTGTGGCATTTTTCAGCGGGACAATGCCCACAGCCAAACAGTACTGGAATAGTTTCAGAGACAATAAGATGAATTCAGTCTATTGCTTGGCAACCAAACTAGCCAAATTTCTATCGCACTGAGCAATAACGGCATATGGTGGACCAGATTTCGACCTGCAGAATCTCTTCCACATAGAACTATTTTACTGGGACATAGAAGGCCATCAACTTATGAGACAACTGACCATGACATTTGTGTATCAAGCATTTTAATTGGAACAGTGTTTAACAGGATATTGTTGCGGATTTATTTCTAGTGTAGTAGAGAAAAGATTTTATGCCCCTCTATGTCGAAAATCCCTCTATGAAAACAATTTGAAGATTTATATGTCACTCGGTGAAAAATTCGTAAATTCTTCTATGAAAAGGTCTTGAAGGTTTTTAAAGTCACTCTATGAAAATGTCGTAAATCTCACTATGAATAACTCTTACATCCCCTCTTTGAAAACGTCTTAATGTTTTTTACGTTCCTATATGAAAATGTCGTGAATCCAACCACGGAAAATTTTAAATCCCTCTATGAAAACAGCTTAAAAAATTAAATTCCTCTATGAAAAAGTCGTAAATGTCGCTAAGAATAAGTCTTAAATCCCTTCTATGAAAACGACTAAAAGATTTATACGTCCTTCTATGAAAATGTTGTAAATCCCGCAATGAAAAAGTTTTAAATCCCCACTTTGAAAACGTCTTAAAAATTTATGCGTCCAGCTATGAAAACGTCTTAAAGTTTGATGTACTCCATTAAGAAAACGTCTCCATGTCTCGCAATGAAAACATCTTAAATCCCGAGATGAAAACTCCTTAAAGATCGTCTTATGAAAACGTTTTAAGGTTTTATGAGTTTCGTTATGAAAATATGTACAGTCCTTTATAAACGCTTTAAATTGCTAGCGTACAATGATATTTAGTGCTGCTCTGTTACTCCCGTGATAGGTGCAGTTTGCGGCATCACCTCTTCATTCTGAGGGTACACGGTTGACAGTTCTCTGGCTGCTGTTTCTGCTAGTTAGGAGCCCTAAGTCTTGCGTAGAGTCTTGAGCGGCCGCTTTGATCAACAGTTGTATAATACCGGGGTGTTTGTAGTGCCATGTCACGCATGGAAAAGTGTCCCTGCAGTCACATCCGGTGGGCAACCCTGAGGCCACATTATGATGCAGGTTGTGCCAACTCCGCTCTGCCCACGTCACGGTCGATAACTGTCTGCTTCTTTTACTTCGGGTCTTCTCATCTTCCAACCAAAACTCCACATGACTTACAAAGACCGAAAAAGTAATCCTAAACCAGCCACTCAAAAATCACCAAAACCCCTCAACATTTCGTTCTCCAACATCCGTGGCATTAGAACAAACTTCTGAAGTATGGAATCTTTCCTCTCTGCAGACTGCCCGGATATACTGGCTCTCTGTGAGACCAACCTTGTCTCATCTATCCCCTCCTCTGATCTCTCGATCCCAGGCTACCTTCCTCTCCTCAGAAAAGACTCTTTAACCCACATGCACGGCCTTAGTGTCTACGTCAAGGACCATATCCCTCTGGCCAGAGAGTTGTCTCTCGAATCGCCAGACCAGTCGTACATGTGTCTCCGACTATCTCTTCTCAATGCGGTAAGCTATCTCTTCTTCCTTTACCGCTCTCCATCCTCTCAAGACTGTGGGATACTCGATAGCATTTTTGACAGCATAGACAAGGCTCTCTCCCTCCACCCGTTTGCTCACATATTTGTGTTTGGCGACTTTAACGCCCATCATACCATGTGGCTTAAGAATGCTACTACTGACCACGCAGGCATTCAAACGTTCAATTTTTCAGTCTCTCAATCCCTTACGCAGATAGTTAACTTCCCCACTCGTTTTGCCTTCAACAGGGAAGGTAAAGCCTCTCTTCTCGATCTGTGTTTTACCTCCATCCCCGAGTCATGTAGCGCCACGCAACTCTGCCCTCTTGGTAACTCTGATCATGCGGTAGTATCTGTTAACATCTCCTTCAACTCCACCCCCTGCAAAGAACCTCCTACCACTAGAACTTCGTTCTACTATCAACGGTCTGACTGGGACTCGTTCCGTGATTTCCTCCGCGATGTCCCCTGGGATGTTGTCTTTACGCTCCCCGTCCAAGAATGTGCTTCATCCTGGGTTAAAGCTGGAATCGACGCTTTCATCCCCTCAAGGAAATATAGGGTCAAGTCGCGCCCCTCCCCCTGGTTCTCCGCTGCTTGCTCAGCCGCCATCGCCCATAGGAACCACTTCTTTCACCTATTTCGTAGCGACATGTCTGACTGCAATAGACGTCTCTTTGCCTCCGCCCATAACGATGCTAAGTCACTATTTGCGGCTCGGATGAAGGAGCGTATTGCATCTCGCAAATTTGGCTCCAAAGACTATTGGCGTCTCTGCAAGAGCATACTGAAAAATTGCAAACCCTCTATACCTCCTTTGTTCAACCAGTTCGAAGACCTGACCTCCTCTGCCGACAAGGCTGAATGCTTTGCTCGGAAATTTTCATTCAACTCAATGCTCGAACCTTCCGGTGTACCCACACCCGACTTCCCTCTTAGAACTAAGGACCTATTGAGTGGGTTACACATAACCCCGTCTTTGGTATTGGGCATTATCTCCAATGTAGACCCCAACAAGGCTAGTGGTTGAGATGGGATACCAGCCATTGTCTTGAAGAAATGCGCGCCTGAACTGGCGCCCGCCCTCTCTAAACTATATAACTACTGCCACAAGGAATCTTGTTTTCCTGACTGCTGGAAGTCCTTTTCAATTGTTCCTGTCTTCAAGAACTCTGGCGAGCCCTCTGACCCTTCTAACTACCATCCTATAAGTCTCCTACCCCTCTTCGGCAAAGTCTTCGAAGCCCTAATCAATGTCGAGGTGGTTAACCACCTCACATCCCATGATCTGCTCTCAGACAAGAAATATGGCTTCCGCTTTGCCCGATCTACAGCTGATGTGCTTACGGCCATCACTGAAACTGTCTACCAAGCTCTTCAAAATAACGAGGAAGCTCGTGCCGTGGCCCTAGACATCTCCAAAGCGTTTGATAGGGTTTCATATGTCGGCCTTCTTCGCAAGCTCCAGGGTTATGGCATTCCGGGTCGATTGTTTGACCTAATACAATCATTCCTGTCAAACCGTGAATTGAAGGTCGTTCTCAACGGATTCTCCTCCAGTTCCTATCCCACGAACGCAGGTGTACCTCAAGGCTCCATCCTAGGCCCCACTCTATTCCTTATCTACATAAATGACCTTCCTGACGCCATAAATTCCCAAGTTGGCATCTACGCGGATGACACCACAATTTATTCCTGCCTCAAAAACAAATCTAGTGTCACTGACAAAACTAACCTGGCCGTGCGTCTCGAAAAGGACCTCCAATCGGCTGTGAACTGGGTCAGGAATTGTCAACTTTAATGTTTCAAAAACAAAACTGCTCCCTATTAATCACCACAGAGATCCTTCCCTGCCCTCCATTAGAATGTCTGACGCTCAACTTCTTGAGAGCACCTCTCTGCGGCTGCTCGGTCTCACGTTGACTGCTGACCTGAGATGGAACAAATACATTGAGTCAATTGCTTCGTCCACCACAAGAAAAGTTGGCTCCCTGTGCCGCGTCAGGAAATTTTTCTCCCCGGAATCGATCCTCCAGATCTACAAATCAACAATTCACCCTTGCATGGAGTATTGCTGCCATATATGGTCTTGAGCCCCTTCTGTTTGCCTCAGGGTTCTTGATAGGCTCCAGAGGCGGATATGCAATATAATTGGCCCTGCTCTGGCATCTTGTCTACAGTCACTTTCTCACAGACACGCCGTCGCCTCTCTCTGTCTGTTTTACAAGTACTTTTATGGCAATTGCTCCGAGGAGCTGTATTTGCTGGTTCCCGGACTTCATGAGTTCGAGCGCCCTACGAGGCTGGCATCCCGCTCTCACCCTTTCACTGTCGAATCTCCTAAATGTAGCCGTCTCTTCTACTCCAATAGCTTCATGTCTCGCACCTCTCGGCTGGGGAACTCCATTCCCTATTCCAGTTTCCCTGAGAGCTATAATCTCCAGCTATTCAAGTGTAATATCCATCGACATTTCCAGATGCCTTGATCTATCCACTTCCCTTCTCCTCATCCTTTCTTCCATCACTCCTATCTGATCTCGCTCCAAATTTTCTGTAACCCCTTGCGTCCTAGTGGCTTCTCGCCTTGCTTGGGGTGAAACGCTTAAAATATATATATATATATATATATATATATATATATATATATATATATATATATATTTCGTCACTATTCACTTTCAGATACACACGTATCTGCGAACAAACACGTGCATGCCGCTTTCTGGATTACAAAAAGATTTTACAGCAAATAACAAATGATTGCTAATCTAGATAACTGCATGCAAATCATCCCACACGTAATACTCTTTTCATTCAACTTCCTTAAAACAAACAAATGCAGGAAGCAAGGCGTCGGCAAATTTCCTCGTTTGTTTGTTTTTTATCGTAATTCCTTCGGCACTAATGTAAAAGGGTCCAAAGTAAAGATTATAATCGCGCTCCGTGCGAACTTTTAAGCTTGCCCATGTGGAGGGCAAATTGGGCCTCAGGCCAAAAAGTAGGACCTCTGGTTCAGCTTAGAAAACAGCAGTGATAATTTTGAAGCAATAACATTGAATTCCTCCATTCACTCCATGGAACTTCAAAACTTCAATTTAATTCTAATTCGGGCTATAAGCCTAATTCTGACCAAGAGACGGATTTCGAAACTCCGATTTGAACCGAAATTCCAATTCAGGCCGAAAATGAAGTTCTTCAAATCATAAATTCTTGGAGCTTCAAAACCTCACGTCACGAAACCTCTCACTTTAACTCTGATTCCTTGGCATTTTGAAGAAATAAAATTGATTTTCTCAATTCACAAAGTTTTGGAGATATTTTAAATTGAATTTGAAACAATTCTTTTTAAATTTACAAGGTTTTTGTGTTATTTTAAACTGAATATAAATTAAAAACTTTTATTAATTTTTTTCATTTATTTTAAAATTTGAATTTGTAATTGTTCCTATCTCATCCGGGCACAAATCCCAATACTAGATTTTCAAGCACCAGGTGAAGGACAGATTTTCAATTCCCGGGGCCATTCTGATTCCAAAAAGGTATAACATCTTTCTGTAGAGCAATTGTGGCCCGAGTTAAAGGGGTTTCAGACACACAGACGAACAAACAGAGTTTCACATTTATTTATTTAGATGAGTTTTGTTTGGAAATATAGTGGAGGAGTTTCCCGTTGCATTCTCCACGGTTCTGAATTCAGAAATATCTTTCTAGATTGGATTCGATTCAAGTCTAGAAAGTCCAGTTTACCTTTCTTTCCATAACTCTGTGAACGGAGGCGTAAAGAGATGGATTTGTGCCTTTCTGAAGGGCTGTTTTGAGCAAGTAAGCGTAACTGACGTGACGGTTACTGGAATTCGGCCCACTTTCAGCGCTGATAAGAGTTACGTTACCCCTTCTTCTTTGGACACTTTAAGTTTCTTATAATTTGTTCTGTTTTGGCCCTATACAGACACACACACGCACGCAAGCAAACACGCGGGCATGCACAAAGATACACTGACATGCACAGATACACACACAAATACACACACAAAAGGCATACATACGCAGACACGCATAAACACACAACCACGTAGTCATACGCCCACAATCAGACATCCTGACATTCCCATGCAAACACACAGACACACGCACGCACAAGTATGGACATACGCAAACACACAAACGCACGCACGCACACACACACACGTACACACACACAGAAAGATATATATATATATATATTGTGATTTTCTAAGCTTAGCTTAGGTGTGGCAGAAGACGGAAAGTATGGAGCACCCAATGAAGGTCAAACTCACTTTTACTTTTTATGAGCCTTTCAGGGCTAGGCGATCCTGGCTCTCCACCTCCCTCTATCCCTTGCAGCTCTCAACAAGGTCCTTCTCTCTGCTTCCTCCTCCAGACCACGTTCTGTCATCCACTTGCTTAAGCCCGCTAGGTATGTCTCGCATTGTTTTCCCTTGTCTCTCTTTCCGTCTATTCGACCCGTGGGTATCAGATTCTCCAGGCCATCCTTCCTCATTATGTGTACGAGAAACTTCAGCTGCCTTTTCCTCGTGTTAAGTATAAACCTCCTTCTTGTTTGCAAACAAGGAGGAGGTTTATACTCTAAGACCTCATCATTGCTCACATGGTCGGTCCATGATATCCTTAGCATACTTTTGTAGAACCATATCTCCTATCTTTCTTCTTCATCTTTGAGGAAATCGTCCAACATTCGCTGCCGTAAACAACAGCTCC